>BSBK01003534.1:710000-1160000 GCA_027943335.1 Chamaecyparis obtusa | reverse complement strand
TTGTGTGATATTTTTCACCTACAAGCATGAGTCAAACTGAATCAGTGATTATCTTTATCTTTTTTAGATGCACTTAAATTAAAATGGCTGAGCTATGCTTAATGATATTTTATTTGGATGTTGTCTATTATTGAATATTTTCACTGATGTTCCCTCCTTGGTTTCTCCATGATGTTACGACTAGAGGAATAGGGGCATATTTTCTTTGATTTATTATTGTGGTGTGATTCTAGTGATCTTAAGCTATCTAATAAACTAGGTGTCTGTTATAAGAGCCTCCATCATGATTGGAACACCACACATACCTTAACCTTCTTTATTCAGACACTTAGGTGAGGTTGGAATTATCTCCTTGACTGTTACACTATATTTTCTTACACAACAACCATTCAAGTCATCCAGGACTCTTATTCCTTGATGCTTATCGTTACTTGCAATATTAATTTGGAAACCATGTGTCAAGAATAGTCCTAAGAGATAATTGAGAGGGGGGGGGGGGGGGGGGGTGAATCAGTTATCTACAAGTTTCAATTCTTTATCCAATTAAGTATACTTAAACATAAAGCATAAACACAATGAAAGAAAATTTGAACACAACACCAATATTTTGGTTATGGGGAAACCCAAATAGGTAAAAACCTCGGTTGGAATTGACACCCACTAATATTTTGTACAAGTGTATTATGATCTTTGTTAGAAGATCCTTAACCCTGTTAGGAGTTTCTTTACAATGTATTTAGTACTGTAGACTTGGTCAAGGGTCAGACCCTGTTAGGAGTCTTTTACAATAGTCCATGTTACAAGAGAGGATGCACTTTCCAAGAGCACACTACTCAAAGGGGTGAAGGCTACAACCTTCTGAATAATAGATACACACTATATTTGGATCTTGGTGAGCTGCGCTTAGACCTATTGTCTGAATCAGTTCCAATGTATAACACAAACACTTTACTTGGTCACATAGGCCTTCTTCTGATGGCTCAACACTTCACACACTCTGCTCTACTCTTCACAAGCAACTCTGAACTAGACTCAAGCAATCACAAATGACTGCCTATAAATATCTTTCCTCTAAATGATATAATCAAATTGGCCTATTAGAACCATATTGAAATCATATTAGAGAAGCTATAAAAAACTCCAATAATAATTTAGTCAGCTCTACTAAGAATGTAACACATTTTGGGACCTATCCAATAAGGTAATTGTAGACGCACACTACACACTATCAGCTCTACCAAAACATCTGGATCTTTCTCCTCAATAGGAATTACATCGTGAGATCTTAACCAAACATAACTAACTCTTCTCCAAGCTTAAATCCAAGGGCACATACCAAAATGATAGGTGCAACTCCAAAACCAATATAATCTATGTCGGCTCTTCCTGAAAAAAACATGAAACTGCTACCGATGAATAGCAACTACATAACTTCACTTCTACTAATCATCAAACTCTGCGTCCATGAATGTAACATCAATAATGTCTTCATCATATATCCAAGCATGCAAGCATCCATGATAACTATACGTACAATCATACATAAAACACTGCCTATTACTCTATTAGGAGCACTGCTGACACAAGCTACTATATAACTATTTGTACTAACAATTAACCTATGTGACCATGATATCATTCTAATAACTTTTCCATGCAACATATACTGAAAGATAACTTCATAAGTCTTCCACACATGCTACTTACCATATGTTGTCATAAATGACAAACATACAGTCAATACAGACCTGCTAGAAAATCTCCAAAAATCTCCCCCTTTGGCATTGATGGAAACATATGGAATAAAAAACTCAACCAATCCAACTGAATAATTCTTTTATAACATTCTCCATTTCCTCTTCAAGGACTCCCCCAAAGATGAGTCCTCCATCTACTACAATATTCTTCAACATTCTCCATTTCCTCAACTGAATTGTTTTCATAACTGAATGTTGCTCCCCCTTAGTATATTACTCCTCCTTTTACTCCTTTTTTTTATGACTATATATTACTCCCCCTTTGACATCAATGGCAAAGGGGCCAAATAGTTTAAGCACGGATACTACTCTAGAAGTAGAGTAGTCAACCATCCATTAGTCCCTTAGGACTGATGCTTTTCCTTCTTTCTTCTAAGAAAAATCAGGGAAGGGAATTACTCCCAGCTTTTCCCTGAGATAGTCAAAAGTATCCTTAGGAAAGGGCTTTGTGAATATGTCTACTAACTGATCTTTAGTACTTACATAGTCCACCTTGACTTCTTTCTCTACCACTTTTTCTCTTAGGAAATGATACTTGATCTCAATGTGTTTTGTCTTTGCATGCATCATAGGGTTCTTTGACATGTTGATAGTGCTATTGTTATCACAGTGAATAACAATAGGAAAATCAATCTGAATTCCAAAGTCCTTTATCATCTACTTGATCCAAACAATTGTAGAACAATTCAAGGCTGCTGCAACATACTCTACTTCTATTTTTGACTGAGAAATATAGTTATGTTTCTTTCTCATCCAAGTGATAATTCTATCACCAAGAAACACTGCTCCACCTGATGTACTCTTCCTGTCATCAACATATCCTGCCTAATCAACATTAGTGTACACATGAAGATCAACATTTTCTGAATTAGGATACCATAGGCCATAGTCTATAGTGCCTTGAAGATATCTCAATATCCTTTTTACTGCCATGAGGTGACTTTGTTTAGGCTCTACTGCAAATCTTCCAACTATGCCAACTACATTGGAAATGTCTGGTCTGGTTTGAGTAAGATAAGTAAGTTTTCCAATCATAGACTTGTACAATGTTATATCTACTACTCGTGAGTCATCTTCTTTTGTAAGATTTCATCCAGTTATCATAGGTGTTCCTACTGGCTTACAATCATCGATATTGAATTTCTTTAATATCTCTTTCACATAATTTTACTGATTAATGAATATTCCTTTCTCTGTCTATTGTACATTCAATCCCAAAAATTATTTTATAGGTCCAATCATGCTCATCTCAAATTCACTCTGCATCTCTTTAGAAAATTCAACACTGAGTTTGTCATTACCTCCAAAGATAATGTCGTCAACAAATATAGCTATAAGTAGTAGTCCTTTAGATGTTTCTCTTATGAATAGGTTACAATCTGCTGCTCCTTTCTTGAATCCAATCTTTGTTAGATATCCATCAAGTCTCTCATACCAAGCTCTAGGGGCTTTCTTAAGTCCATACAGTGCTTTCTTCAATCTACATACCATATTAGGTCTATCTGATAGAGTAAATTCTTCTAGCTACTCAATATATACTTCTTCTTTTAATTCACCATTTAGGAATGCTGACTTGACATCCATCTGATAAACTTTGAAGTTTTTTAATGTTGCATAAGCTAGAAATAACTTAATAGCTTCTAATCTGCTCACTGGTGCAAATGTGTCTGAATAATCAATGCCTTCTCTTTGTGCATATCCCTTACATACTAACCTTTCTTTATTTCTTACTACTATACCATCTTCATTCATCTTGTTTCTAAATATCCACTTTGTTCCAATCACATTCTTATCACTAGGTCTTGGGACTAGTTCCCAAGTGTCATTCTTAATAATCTAATCAAGTTCTTCTTTCATAGCATCATACCAATCTAAATCATTGCATGCATCTTCAACACTTAAGGGTTCAATCTGAGATAGTAAGCATACCACCTCATTGCTAGCTGAATTCTTTGCTTGTGATATTGTTAAGACTTTGCCACTTTGATCTCCAATGATGTCTTTCTTGGAATGGTTTCTAGATGTAAACTTTGGAACTTTAGGTGATGCAAACTCATCAGCCTTAGGAGTTTCTTCTTCACTTGTCTCAGGGTCATTAAATAACACATCAATACTGTCAAACATTTCTTCAATAATTGTCTCACTAGTGGAGGTTCTAGGTTCTTCTTCAATCATGGGTGAGTAATCATGATATCTCTCTTGAACCATAAAATTTTCATCAATATTAAAATGAGAACTTTCAATTATCTTTTTCAATCTTAAGTTGAAACATCTATAAGATTTATTTTTAGTAGAGTAACCAAGGAAAATACCTTCATCGCTTCTTGCATCAAACTTGCCTACTGCTTCACCTCTCTTGATGTAGCACTTCCTTTCAAAGATTTTGAAGTATTTTACTGTGGGAACATTACCAAACCATAGGTCATATGGTGTTTTGTCTATGCCAACCCTTAATTGAAATCTATTGATGGTATAGACTATTGTATTGACCGCATCTCTCCAATAGGTGTGAGAAACTTATCCTTCAATCATGATGGTCTGTACTGTATCAAGGATAATCCTATTCCTTCTCTCTGTAATTCCATTCTGCTAAGGGGTTCTATGTGCACTTAATTGCCTCTTTATGCCATGTTTTTTGTAGTACTCATAGAATCTGTCAAAGGTGAATTCTCCTCTATCCAATCTTAAACATTATATCTTTAGTCCAGATTCATTCTCAACCTTAGCTTTGAATATTTTGAACTTCTCAAATTTATCTTTTAGGAATGCAACCCACATCATCCTAGTATAATAATCAACAAAAAAAATGAAATACCTTTCACCATAGTATGATCTTATTTGAGTTGGACCACATAGGTTTGTATGAATCAGGTCCAACTTGTTATCTATTGAATTGTGCTTTCTCCTGAATGAGTTTCTCACATGATTTCCCATCACACATTCCCTGCATATAGTATCAACTGGCTTTGCTATGATAGGTAGATCTCTTATTGCCTTAACATTGGTTATCTTTACTATGTTATCAAAATTGATATGACATATTCTTTTATGCCACAACCAACTATCATCAACTTTAGCAACAAAACAACTTGCTTCTGAATTGAGTTGGAAAACATTACCTTTATTCTTTGAGCTTGATGCAATCATAACACCATCCTTGTTGTTAATGATAAATTTTTCATCTCTAAACTCTAGTTGATAACCTTTGCTAAGTAACTGCCCAACACTAAGAAGGTTATGTTTGAAACCATCAACATAAAGAACATTATCAGTACTATTCTTTCCATCCAAGGTGATGGCTCCTCTACCAATGATGGGTTTAGGAGTGTTATCTCCAAATCTAACCATGCTACCATTGTATTTGTCTAGATGAACAAATCTATCTTTATCACCTATCATGTGATGTGAACAACCACTATCTATAATCCAGTCTATCCTTATATCAGCTTGGGAAATTAATGCTAGCTCTTGATTCTCTTTCTCATCTTCATGATCTGTCTTATTGTTCATTTTCTCTATGATAGCAATAAATCCAATTTCTTCTTCAGCTGAATCATCATTTGAGACTCCATCTCTAGCATAGTAACATTCCTTAGAGAATTTAAGCTTGTAGTCATTTTTGAACTTTCTAGCTCTTAAGGGACATTTAGATGAAAAGTGACCAATCTTATTACATGAAAAGCATTTAAATGGAAATTGACCTTCATATTTTCCTTTTCCTTTCTTCTCTATTTTTTCAATCATATAAATGAAATGATCTAGTGTTTTCTCTTCATCATCATCATCAAAATTACCAGAAGTTTTTGTAGATTTCTTACCATGAACTATTGCTTTGAAGGTTGTCTCACTTTTAGGTTCTTTCTTCAATCTTGAAATCTCAAATGCTGATATTTTGTTGATCAAGGTCTCTCTCTTGAAATTAGATGTAAGTTGCATGGTCTCATCAAGGATGTTGATCTTGTTTTCATATTTTGGAGTGAGAGTAGTCATCAATTTGTCCATGATGTCTTCCTCTCAGATCTCTCCATCATTGTTCTTGATTCCAACAACTGCTTCATTGATCCTTTGATTGTAAGCTCTGATGTTTTCTTCATGCAGCATCTCTAATGCATTGTATATTTTCTTCCATATTTTTTTGCACACATCCTCTGCTTGTTTGTCTCCTTCAAATATGTCTTCTAGGTATTTCCATATTGTGTGGGTTGTATCTACCATTTTTATTTCTGAAAACTCACTATCAGAAAGGGTGTTGATAAGGGATCTTTGGCTATTTCATTCTGATGAAACAATTCCTTTTGATTTTTAGTAGCATCATCCTTAGCAAGGTCTTCCAAGGTAGGGATCTTGACTACTTTGATAGTTACATCAAAAACTTCAAAAACAATGCATTTCAAATGAGTCACCATCTTGTTCTCCCAATCAAGATAATTCTCTCCATCAAACTCAGGACTTTCTTTTCTGAAGTATGCCATCTGATCAACCTCAAGTTGTTAAAATTTCTCTCCAAGGCACTTGGCTCTGATACCAATTGCTAGGAATACTCCTAAGAGATAACTGAGAGGGGGGGCTAAATCAGTTATCTACAAGTTTCAATTCTTTATCCAATTAAGTATACTTAAACATAAAGCATAAACATAATGAAAGAACATTTGAACACAACACCAATATTTTGGTTATGGATAAACCCAAATCAGTAAAAACCCTGGTGGGAATTGACACCCACTAATATTTTGCACTAGTGTATTATGATCCTTGTTAGAAGATCATTAACCCTGTTAGGAGTTGCTTTACAATGTATTTAATATAGTAGACTTGGTCAAGGGTTGGACCCTATTAGGAGTCTTTTACAATAGTCCCTATTATAGGAGAGGACACACTATCTGAGAGCACACTACTCAAAGGGGTGAAGGCTACAACCTTTTGAATAATAGATACACACTATATATGGATCTTGGTGAATTGCACTTAGACCTACTTTCTAAATTAGTTCCAATGTACAACACAAACACTTTACTTCATTACATAGACCTTCTTTTGATGGCTCAACACTTCACACACTCTGCTCTACTCTTCACAATCAACTTTGAACCACACTCAAGCAATCACAAATGATTGCCTATAAATATATTTCCTCTAAATGATATAATCAAGTCCACCTATTAGAACCATCTTGAAATCATATTAGAGAAGCCATAAAAAACTCCAATAATAATTCAGTGGGCTCTACTAAGCACGCAACACATTCTAGGACCTATCCAATAAGGTAATTTTAGACGCACGCTACACACTATCAGCTCTACCAAAACATCTAGATCTTTCTCCTCAAGAGGAATTAATTCATGCACTCTTAATTGAACATAACTAACTCTTATCCAAGCTTAAATCCAAGGGCACATACTAAAATAATAGGCACAATGCTAGAACCAATATAATTTATGTCGACTCTTCCTGAACAAATAAAAGAAACTGCTACTGGTGAATAGCGACTGCATAACTTCACTTCTACTGATCATCAAACTCTCTATCCATGAATGTAACATCACTAATAGGTCTTCATCATATATCCAAGTGTGCAAGGCTCCATGATAACTATACAGACAATCATACATAGAACACTCGATGTTAGTCTGTCAGGAGCACTACTGACACAAGCTGCTATATAACTATTTGTACTAACAGTTAACCTCTACGCCCATGATATCATGCTGATAACATGTCCATGCAACATATACTAAAATCTAACTTCATAAGTCTTTCACGCATGCTACTTACCATATGTTGTCATCAATGACAAACATACAGTCAGTATAGGCCTGTTGGCAAATCTCCAACACCATGTTCATGTCATCTTGGCCCTTATGCCTCATTGCTTACATATGTTTCCTATAATATACATGATATAGATCATATTCATATCTTCATAGTTGTGCTTTCACTAATGATCATTTTATGATCTTGTGATGTCCCTTAATAAGGCTCGATGATAAAAACAAGGACCTATTTACTGACTCTTGCAAGTTTCACTTTGTATCTTCATAGTAGTTTGCATTTTTAGGGTCCATTCTAGTTTGCATAGGAGTTAGGAGAGGATCTCCTTCATCATTATCAGACAACTTTGGTCATTATTTTTTAGCACTCTTGATTTATTTTCAAGACTGAAATTGAAATTAGATTTTATTTTTCTATTCCTTTTAGGTGTATCTTTTCATCCTTTGAGGAAAACATTGATCATATTTTCTTCATAATCACTTTCTTTGACCTAATTCTAATGCTATGTCTTCATGGTCAAAATTATTCAAACTAGGGAAAATTTTCATTACTTGGTGGTCAAACTTGGTCTTGTGTGTTTAATCAATCATCTTGAACCTTATCTTATCCTAATTTGATCAAATCTATCTTAATCTACATTTTCATTACCTCATTTCGATTTTGATCCTGAGGGGGCAGACATAACCTATCTTTCAAAGTTGAAAATTGATTCTACTATCTTATTGTCTTGACTTTCTATCTCTATTGTAGTGTTCAATTTTGGTTCAACTATACATTAGAATATTTCTATCTTTGCTAGTTCTCATTCAATCATGTTCGGGATTAGTTGTCTTTCTATCCTTCCTTCGATCAAGTTCAGAGTTATATCCTTATCAGGTATCTTGTTATCTTTTCTATTTCTAGTCCGATCAAGTTTGAGATTAGTTGTCTCTCTGTGCTTCATTCAATCAAAATTTGGAGTCATATCTCTATCGCTTACCTTGACATCATCATTCTTTGACTCAATGTATTCCCAGATCACTCACACATTAGTCAAAGAGGGGAAATTTTAATCACTCAAAAATATTCTAGTAAACTTTGAGCCTTACACTAACATTAAAATTTAAATACTACACTAAATCTCACACGTAATCGATTTTTCATATTTATTTAATCTCTTGATTCTTGATCAAATCATCCTTTTATCATTAACTTAACTATATCCTAAAGTTTTACCACTTTATCCTAAACTTTAATTAATTAAAAAATATTTTAATTAAATAATAAAATCACTTCATCCTAATCTTTTTTTAATTAAGAGAACATGATCCCTTTTAATTAATTAAAAAATCTTTTAATTAAATAATAGAAGCAACTTTGCTAAAAATAATAATTAATAAATTATAAATAAATAAAAAGTGCACTTTCCAATGAGATGGAATATTTTGTCTTTTGAAAAAGGCTTTTGCCTCTTTACTTCAACCACTCATTATTTTTCTTCTTAATCATGTCCATTGATTTTTCCTCTTGAGAATCTTAAACACATGAATCAACCAAGATTGAATCTCCCCACTTGCTCATTTATTTTTCCCTCTTAATCTTGATCGTCTGTTCATTTCTAAATTCACTTAAAAGGAGACTCTCTCCTCACTTTTAGATATCATCTCTTTCATTATCCCATTCCCATATCATTATTAGCTTCTTCATATCTTGAAATTTTATTGCAGGTTCTTGGAGTCTTGACATCTTAGCATCTTGGAATCTTGGAGTCTTGCAATCATGGAATCTTGGAGTCTTGCAATCTTGGCATCTTGGAGTTGTGGCATTCTTAGATCTTTAATACTGATCCATTGCATCATTACTATCATTTTCTTTCGTGCATCTAGCTTAATCCATCTCATCTTAGATCTACTTTTCTTGCATTCTTTTATATCATTTTATCTTAGATCTTGCATCTCATCTTAGATCTACTTTTCTTGTATTATTGCATATCATTTTAGATTAGATCTCTCATCTCATCTTAGATCTACTTTGAATTATTATTTAAATCTTTCATTTTATGGTGAACCTTGTAAATTTATTTATTTAATATTCATTTGAGAGCCACCATTCATAATATATCTACATGGTTCTTGAATGTCATTTGATAGGAAGCTATAAGCTAGTTCTTGAGATCTCCTTCTTCATGGATTCTCTCAAGTGTAATGTTTTATATAAGTGACCTCACTCTTTGGTATAGAATAGTATGTTTAGATACTTGTATTGTCATTTGTTCAGAAGACAAGGAGGAAGACTGACTGGCTCCTAGTAGAGTGACTTTTCTTTGAGAATGGGTTATTGCATTAGATGACTCAGCTTAAGCCTCTCCTTTTATCTTGATAATATTGATTGTATGGTTAGAGGACTCAAGCATGTGAATCATGTTTTCATTATTAGGGTATATGTAACTGAGCTTGTTATCATTTTCCTTAGAAGATTCCCCTTTCTCATATTTGGGAAAAGGCTCCTTGAAATCCTTCTGATCAGTATTCATTTATGGGGGATCAATTACAATTATCTTATTATTTATTAGATCCTAGATGAGATTATTAACATTCATGTAGTTATTAGACTTGTGGGATTTGTTGTGATGGCAATTGCAATAGTGTTTATCATTTCACCATTTAGGCTTAATCTCAAGATTATATAGCTTTGAATTATCAAGAAAAGTGATGACTTTACTAGTTATAATTTTCTTTTAAGGTATTCTCAAGTGATTCTATGAGAGGATTAAAGTCTCTCTTAGGCCTAGGAATCCATGGCCTATCTAAGCACTCTTGTTAGCTTTCAATGTAGTAGACAAGTTGAAAGATGGCTCTTTAGGTTTAGTAGAGGTGAACATCGAGGTTGTATCTACGATTCTATCATTGACGATATTCATGGTTTTATTCCATAATTTATGCTTATCCTTATTATGTTGGTTGTTTGAAGAGGATTTATGCTCTTTATGATAAACAATGATTTCTCCTTTACGAACAAGGGTGCCCTCTATGCATATAGATGAATCAACCAATTTGTAAAATGAAGTGTGAGTTATCATTTTTAATGCATAATTAATTTCAGGAACCAAATTATTAATAAATATATTAATATTTTTTCTCTTAGAAATATTTTGAGGATAACATGAATAAAGCTTCTTCCATCTCTAAAGAAAAGCCACAAAGGGTTCCCCTTGCCATTGTTTTATATTGCATATATCTAGCATAGTAATAGCATGTTAAATGTTATAAGAGTATTGTTGAATGAATCTTTGCACTAGTTGGTCAAATTAATTAAGTAGAGGAAATAGTTTAATGAACCACTCCAAAGCTTGACCACTAAGGCTTCTTCCATCACTAAAGAAAAGTTACGAAGGTTTCCCCTTGGCATTGTTTGATATTGCATAGATCTAGCATAGTAATAGCATGTTAAATGTTTTAAGACTATTGTTGAATGAATCTTTGCACTAGTTGGTCAAATTACTTGAGTAGATGAAATAGTTTAGTGAACCACTCCATAAATTTACCACTAAGACTTTTAGGAAAGATTCTCATAAGATAAGTGGGTTCATGAAAGAATTCCAAGCTTAGTGCCCTAAAATCCCTAACATGGTCATTAGGATCTCCAATATCATCATACTTGTCATATTTTGGAAATTGAACCTTTTGAGCAAAAGGAGGCATGTATAAATCCTTCTAGAAAGAAAACAAACATATAGCCTCAAGTGAAAAGGAATTTTTTGGTTGTTCCTTTTATTTTTCCAAGCATAGCATTTCTTTCTGCATATCTTCCAATTGTTTCTTTATAATCTCCATTTCAGATAGTTTATTTTTCTTTATCAAGTTGTGAACATCAAATTTGTTAGGTAACTTAACTCCTTGTGAGGATAAGTAAAAGAAGTATTTGTCTGTGTCATGATTTGAGGTTAGCTTTATGAGTCTTTCTAAATGTTCATCTTGTTGTAATTGTAGAATGTCTTCTTTAGTTACCTCAACATCTGAATCATCACCTTGTGAACCATGTGAAATGCGTCTAGTATTTTGAGAGGTATTTTGTGATCCATGTATAGAGGTGTGATGATCAAATTCTTGGTCCAAATGTTTGTTTCCCAATTGTTTCCAAAATTTGGCAATCCTTTGATTTTGATCTTCAATGGTTGGAGTGTAAGAAACATTATTTTCCAACCTAGGTGAGGATAGTATTAAATCACTAAAGGTATTAGAAAAGGGATTAAAACCCCAAGGTTTAGGTTCTTCTCTAGGTGATTTTTAAAAGTTTCCTTAGGTTTCTTTCCTTGGTGGATCTGATATCTAGTTGTAACCGACATGAAAGAAGATTGTCAAGAGCTAAATAGGATGTCCTAGAATGACTTGATTTTCAAAATGGATAAGAAAAGTGTCCACTTGTACAAAGTTAAAAAGTGTAAAAAGAGAACAAAGATAACTTTCCACAACATGTCCGATTTAGAAGAAGATTCCCTATGTACAACACTTGTGAACAAGAAAACATAAGATAAAAGCATCCAAAAGAGACGATAAGAAGAATATAAACAAGAGATAAATCTACTAACCAAGAGTGTCTTCATGAGATCCAAGTAATCTTTTTCAAATAAAGGCATTTCCTAACTTTTTGGAATGTACCAAATAACAATAAGGGCGAAGGATAACAATTGAGAAGCTATGTTTGACAACGTTTGAGCTTAGTTTGAAATTTTGACTCCAAAGGGTTGAGATGATTGACAAACAAGTTTAGAGTGTGTTCTAGACCAAGTTTGATTGTTTATGTTGAAAGAAAAAAATGTGAACAAGCAATAGTCTCCAAAAAATCCAACAAGAGACAAAGAAACCTTGTGGATACAAGCACTTGTGAAGTCTAGCAAGGTATATCATTTTTTCAAATGTATCAAGTGTATGTTCACAATAGCCTTCACGGGTCTTAGTACACTAAAGCACATCAAGCACACTCTACCTAAGGTCAAAAAGGAAAGTGTTTCAACCTTTTCCCACAAATTTATACTCTTGGCCCCATAATTAAGTGGTTGAATGGCCTTTCCTAGGACTATGAAAGTTATGGGTCAATTGGAAGAGAACAATGCTCATAGTGCATGTCTTTCCATATTGTCACATTAAAGCTTTAGCATCCAAGGGATAACATATGGTGAGTATCTTGGGGTGATCCGAGTAAGTCCACTTGGATAAATACTTGCAAAAATGAAGTAACACAGCTAAAATGGTTGGCCTGTAAGTCCTAAGGTGTCTAGTAAAGGTCTTTGTTCATGACTACCCCTTGAATTTTTGCAAGAGGAATAAAGGCCTATAGCCCTAAAAGCATCCAAACTTTAAATTCTCGCAATAAATATTGACACCTCTCATCCCTATAAAATTTGAATGTACTCTCCTTGTATTCTTGTAAACAAGATTGAGACCTTGAAGGTCCTACAAGCACCTAGTCAAGTGTAGTATTGCTTAGCAAGATTGAGGCAACTAGGCCCTACACATGAAGAAGCATTACAAGTAGAAAATAGTCAAGTCTTCCCTCTCTTTAGATTGAAGGAAGATTATAGTGGGATGGATTTATATGTGTTCACTTTCTCCCCACTTGGATTATTCCCAAAATATTTCTCTCTTGGTAGGCCTTCTAAAGGTAAATGCAAGTAAAGATGGATAGCTAGTGGAGGTCAATATTTTTGATTTTCCATGAGGAAAAGAGCATACTATCCTACTCCATAGTTTCTCCCAAACATATCAAGAACATTTTCATTCACCCAAGATTCCTTTTACAAGTAAGCAATCGAGTAGGTCAAGATTTATGATTCATCATCTAGGACATGAATTAGAGCATACTCTCCGACTACCCAACTAATCACAAGAAAATAAATCTCTTAATTAAGCTAGGTGCCTAGAAAATAAAGCTTATGAAAATATAAATTTTATTTGTATCTCCAAGGAAAACTAAAAAACCAATTAAGTAATAGTATCCAAATAGGTCTTTGGCAAGCATCCTACATCACAAAAAGCATTAGTAGTCATGAAACATGCAAGTGTTGATCTCTTTGCCAAGAAATTTCCTTGTAAAACACCTTCCAAAACCCTATTAGAACCTACAAAAGAAAAGATCAAGGCCAAGGAAAAACCAAAAAAAACATCAAAATCCAAAAAAATTGAGAGTTAGGACCCCAAAAGTGGTATATGTTTCTAATACGAGAAAACACAGAAAATACCCTAAGATGAAGATTTGTACAAGAATTCTCACCATGCAGTATGAGTAAACTCATTGCTCCCATCTCCAATATGAGTATTTTAAAGGAGTAGTATGAGTATCCTTAAGGATTAGTATGATTAAACTCCCAGTATGATATGATTATTCACATAGAATAGTATGAGCACTGTCACAATTTCAAAAAAATTCAAAAAAACTTGCAAATAAGGGGATAATTGCTTGATTCTTTCACCACGATGGGCACCAAAGATGTGTGGTAAAATATTGGTACTCAATTTGAGTAAAAACTAGCACTCAATAATCCATTAGCACAAGAATTTAGCTATAGGAGGTCATATAAAAATGAGCCAACTAAATTCTCAAAAGTGGCTTATTGCTTCCTAGTTGAAGTGACTTTAATCCTTCTCATGATTCTCATAAAATTGGCATAGAGGATTAGTGACCTAAATACTCCAAAATGGAAGATTAAAATAGAAATGCAAAACTAGAATGAAAATATAATGTAATATTTAAGCTAAAATGAGATATTAAGAAAAGAAGGCATCCAGAATAAGTAGTGTTCTAGAATGAAGATGCAAGAGCTATTGCTATGAAACAATGCAAGAAAGTAAACTAGATTACTAATGAAATATTGAGCTAAGAGATGAAGTAAACTAATAATTCAAGAGATCTATGAGCATGTAAATGAAAGAAACTAAGAGATAGGAATTCAAAAAATAAGATTACTCTAAGAATGCAAGAAAAGTAAGAATGCAAGAAAATAAAGAATGCAAGAAACTAAGATTAGGATTTCAATGATGATCAAGATTGCAAAATGGAACCCTTGAGCCAAGGAAGAGCTTCCTTTTAAAGTAGTTTCCTCAAGAATGAATGGTAGAGATTAAGAGGCAAAACAATGAGTGATTGAAATGAAGATGCAAAAGGAGAATGAAGGAGAAGTAAGATTAGGTAGAGATAAGTGGTTAGGATCAAGAGGAAAAATAGATGTTAGGTAAGATAAGACAAAATAGAAATTTTGAAAGTAAAAATCCCCTTTAATTACTAATTAATCAGGATTAAGTGTGTGCACATATGTGGATGTGTTAGTTTAATAAAAATGTAGGAACTTTATATTAAAAAGAAATGTTATAGAAATTAAATAAATATGCAAGCTCTAGAAATTAGACCATAGTAAAAGCTTGATATAAGATTTTTTATTTTTTATTTAACTATACAAAGGGGTATTTTCAAGGTTACCTTGCACAATTATGCCTAGTAAATATGCCTTTGAGAATTCAGATTTAGTTTGAGGCAATTTGATCAAGATTAGGGGCTTAGGTTCTACTAGACAAATATTAGGTGATTACACCTATCATAAGGAAGATTTAAAGGTATCTAGAAGGATTTGATAACAAGTTAGAGGTCTGCAAGGCATATATCTTATCTCTTCAGGAGAAGCTAGGTAATGGTTTACTGGTTACTGATTTTGTATAGGTACAATAGTTTCATGATGGTTCATCTTCATAATAGATTAAATTGGAAGTGGTCATCGGTGGTTCACCCTATAAACCCACAAGATTGAATGAAAGTATGAAAATAAGAGAGGCAATTATAGTTTCAATTTTTGACAATGAAGAGGAAGTTGTCAGCAAAAAGGTGAGTGCAACCAAAATAATGGAAGAATCCAAAAGTGAAGAAAAATAAGAAGAGTTGGAAATAAATAATCTCATGGTTTCATTGGTAATATCAGAAGCTATTGATTCTAATGAGCTCAAATCTATTTGGATAATAATAAATTTGAGAGAAATAGATTTTTTTGGGTTGAGATCTCTCCAGCCAATAGATTACATGTACTAAAGTTGCTTATAGACCATATAATTAATATGTTAGCAAGTTGACTATAATATTATATATGACTAAGATATAGTGTTTTCATTATGGAAACAAAGTCATATGATGTTATGGAGTCAGTGCAATCAGTTAGAACATCATATTTGGTTAAGTATATATGAAAGACTGGACAATTAGCAGAGCACCAGGTGAACAGAGCATCAACACATGTGCGTATGAGCAATTTTTGACATGTGCCCTTGAAGATAAGTTTTTTGATATGTAATCATGCTAATTCTAAAAGAGTATGATTAGATGATTCAGTATGATGAAGATACAACTAGTTGAAGTGGCACAGGCAGTAAGCGGCAGAGCAAAACAGAGCATGGAGCCGACTGTTGATATTTTGATTAGCAGTTATAATATTGTTTTGTAAAGGCTATGTGCCTATTTCATTTAGGTTATAGACATGTTAATATATATTTTTTTAAACACACTTGATCCAATTCACTTGGAAGTGTTGTATGTAATAGGTTGAAGGCCGACCTAGTTGATAGTTTTGTTTGCACATATAAATAAGACATGTGCCTTTGTAATTATGATTTGATGTGAAAAAAAGCTAATAGAAGTAGAGAAGAAGTATGCAAAGAGTAGTTGGAATGTTGTAGAGCTTTACAAGAGGTTAAAGCATAAGTGCATCAAAGGAACTAATCTAACAAGCAGTGTCACAACAACAGTTTACCTTGCAAATATAGTGTGTATCTGAGATCTAGAAGGTTGTATCCTTCACCACTTGAGTAGTGAGCTCTATTGAACCTTGACTAGGTCACTATACTAAAAGCATTGTAAAGAACAACTCTTAATAGGGTTGTAAGATCTTCTTACAATTATCATAAAATACTAGCATAGTTCTTAGTGGGTGTCAATTCCCATTGAGGTTTCTACCCATTTGGATTTCCTCGTAATCATATTTGGTGTTATGTGTTATGGTTTTTTATCTTACTTGCATTGATATTCATTTCAATACATAAGCAATTAAGTTTCAAGAGTAAAGAAAAGGTATTAATAAATAGAACATTGATTCACACCCCCCCCCCCTCTTAGTGTTCCCATTCCTAACAATTGGTATTAGAGCTCTGGTCCTCTGAAGATAAGTTTAACCACTTGAGGAGATCATGGATAAGGGAGAAATGAAACATCTAAAAAAGAATCTTGAAGCTCTTGAAGACCTTGATAGATCTAAAAAAGAAATTAAAGAACTAAAAGAAAAGGTTAGTGATTCTCATGCAGTCATTAAAAAAATGAGAAAAGACTTGAAAGACTATTCTACAAGTGATTTGGGAAAGGTGGTTAAAAATATAAATGAGGAAAACACTTCTCTAAAAGATCAGTTTGAAGAGTTGGATGAAAAGCTACTTAACAATCAAGAAGCCTATGAAGAAAACATCAAAGAAAAAAAGCAGTTAAATGAAGAACTAAGGCAAGAAAACATAAGAATCTTGGAGTTAGAAAACATCAAGAAGAAAGTGGAATCTGAATTAACTGAAGCAAAGATTCATATCAATAAATTGCACACAAGCAAGGATCTAATAGAGTCACAGTTGTATGCACAAAAGGTTAAAGGAGATACTAGCGGTATTAGATTCAATGAAGCACAAAATCAGATCAATGACATGAAAGCAAGAAAGAAAGCATAAAAAGAATCTACAGAAGCTAAAAAGATAGGAAATCATACAAAAGCTGAAGCTGAACCACACAAGGATGAGCGCAAGCTAGTAAACAAGACTTGTTATGCTTGTAACTAGCATGGACATATAGAAAGAGATTGTAAAGAGGTAAGACCGTTCAATGGTTACTGTTATTCATGCAATAAGTTTAGTCTTAGAGCTATGAATTGTAGATCAAATCAAAATCAAAAAAATTGGAGAAGTCATCCACAATAGAATGTAATAAATTATCAGAACATTACATGCTAGATATGCAACTATAATGGTCATTCAACCAGACAGTGAAAAATGCTAAATCACATAAATGCACCAAAGAATATAAGGCCTCCAGTCATTTTTCACTCATGCAACAAGGCTGGACACATCTCAAGGTTCTTAGAACAAAATCACAAAGACAAGAAAGCCCTAAAAAGTCAGAAGGATCAATTTTGGAAGAAGCAGGAGAAGTCAAATTTGTGCAAGCTACAAAAGATACAAGCTTGATTTAGAAGGAAGAAAAGAAGGACAATGTTGATGAAATAGTTGAGGATGCATCTACAATGGATGCACGTCCTATTTATGGTTAAATGACCTTCATGGTCATAGGGGGAGCAAGATTAGCTCTAGACCCTTGCACGGCTGGTATACTCATCCTCAGAGTATGCACCTTTGGATATAATTATTTGAAGTCTAGTTGATGTAGTATGCAAGAGCGCACTGCCTGATTGTTAGGAGAAATAGAGAATGAATTTTATAGTTGCATTCTGTGTTTACCCGGCAAGCATTAATGGTAGAAAAGTTTATTTATAGCCATTGTAGATTCACTATTCACACATTGCATTCTAAGTTGAGCATTTGGAGAGCACATAAGATCAAGGAGTTGAGTTAAGAAGTGTTGCAGTTGAATTTATCAGCAAAGAAGAAAGATTGATTGTTGGATGCCCTAGTTCAAAGGTGATGATCCAGAAACCCTTGGAAACCTTTGTGAAGCGATAAATCAAGTAAGTCATGGCTACACCAGTTGTTTTGAATGTTGTTGAAAGGAAAAGATATGTGTTTAAGAAACATCCTTTCAAGTCCACCCTAGATGATTTAGAAGGAGCCTTTTCTAGAACCCCAATGGGCATTATTCACATAGAAGACATACATGCATATGTGTATTGCAAGAAGGAACCGGTTGGTTTGGACAAGATGATGCAGGAGCATCTTGAGTCCTTGGAAATCCCGTGTCACCAGAAACATATTTAAGTTTTTTTGTGTTGCTTAGTTCCTTCTTTGACTAAGTTGGTTTGGTGTTGCTCAGTTTCCTTTGCTGACCAAGTTGGTCAATTATCTCTTTGGCACTTGGTTATTTCCTTGGCGCTCGGAGATGCTTGTCTAGCACTCAGTTTCCTTGCTTACCGAGTTGTTTGTTTTGGGTTCTTTTGTGGCTTAATTGTGCATTTAATTTGGGTCACATATTTAATGCTAGTATCCATCTTTGGGAAGTGTGCAGACCTAGATCTAGTCATTCCTTCTACTGATTGTGGATTTGAAGGCTAACTTGATTCGATAGCCTCTTGTATAAATGTAGTTGTTTGGTTAGAGTTTAGCAATCAGTTATAAGTTAGAAGATAGAAATTAGAGATTGTTGGTAGATCCTCACATATTGGAGGAATTATGTACTTGGTTGTAATATTTGGCTTGAACTGGGAAGGCCTTACAACCTGGATGTATGAATAAAATTAAAGATAATATATGAAAGACATTTGCATCCTCTCTCTCACTATTGTGTGTTGTTTCTTCCACGTGTTATTCTACAAGGTGGATCTAGTTAGGGCATGCCTTTGGCCCCTCTCCCCATCCTCCCTTGCATCACAAGATTAGGTTGCACATGGAAACCATGGTGAATCTAGATAAATCATTCACTAATGAGTTCACATAGTTGGAAGGCAACCCCATTATAGAATATGCTACTACAAATGAATTTTATGAATCCGAATGGATTAAGATCCTATTGAGTAGGATACATGATGACCTATTTTGGATATGTGAAGTTCCAGTTATAATCAAAGATGATCTCATTTATGAGATTACATGTTTATCAAAGAAATGTGCCATTCTTCCAGTTGGTAAGGATGTTAGGAAATTGGTTGAGCAAGCCTGCAAATCCTAGAGTGATAAGCGTGGGATGAAAATTGAGCCAATTAAGGAGAAAGACATCAAATTGATGTCTATGATAATTGGATATAGATTTCAACATGCAAACATGATCAATAGTGTCTCCATAGCCACTATTCTTGCAGCCATTAGATTGGTGAGAGAAAATGGAGAACTCAACTTGTGTGAGATCTTACACGCATAGTTGATGGACAACATCAGGGCTATAAAGCATGACAAGACCAAGATATTCAGATTTGGGTCTTTGATAATCTATATGTACTTTCATATAGTTGGAAAAGTATCAGACTTATACCTAGACAAACATTTACCTACAATGCCACAATATCTCTTAAGGCATCAATTGTGAGTACACTAAATGATTATATAGAGTTAGAGTTAAAAACATTTAGGATAAAGATGTAGATGAGGTATAGGATACCTAAAAGCATTGTTGAAAAATACAAGGACATTATTTTTTTTATGGTGGAAATAGACATTACTTGTATGGAGGTTGTTGAGCCTAGAACTAAGTGGATTCATCCACTTGGCTATGAAGTGGAGGAGAAAGGTTTGGAAGCCTATGCACAAGTTCTACTGTCAACGCCCAAGGACCCAAATGAGACTAAATGGGGAGCATATGAGGAAAAGAATAGACATGTAGATGTAATCCTAAACAGTGTTGCGACCAAGAGGAAAGCAACCAAAATCACCTTTGAGACTTTGAAGATCCATGCTGTGACCCAAGAAGACCTAGACAAAGCTAGAGAAGAAAAGGTAGCTATACAAATTGAGAGCACATCCACTGTGGAAGCCAAGAGAGAAAAGACTAATGATCCTAAGATAAAGAAAGTAAAAACTAAGAAAATTGATGATCCAAAAGAAAAGGAGAAGAAGATAGATGATATCATTCATGCACCAACTCCTAGTGATTCCACTACACCACCAGAGCCTAGTAAATTGTCAAGGAGGAAAAAATAGCCAGTCACAAGTCATCCATCAGTAAGAGCCATGAGAAGCAGAGCCAAAATGTGCAACCACCTCCTGAGGTAGGATTCATACCAAGCTTACAAGTATTGAGATCCAGAGTGGTTGATGAAGGAAGACTTGATCAGATATCTAAGTTTTATGATAGATATCATGAGATTGACAAGTTTGAGATCCATGAGATGTTGATCAAACATATGATCAAATTTAAGAGGACTGTGCTAGAATTGAAGACAGTCATCCAAGATAAAGTATAGGATATCTTGGACACTTTGAAAAGACAAGCTGCTGAAGAAGACATCATAATAAGAGAAAAAAGCACTGGATGACAATCTGCTAGTGTGTTAAGTTAAAGAAAAATATTTGTTAATGGATTTGGTGAAGCCGCACCTTAGAACAAAGATGGGAAAATTGAACATAATGAACAAGGATTATGAACTGATAGCTAAGGAAATGGAAAAATCCTTTGAGAAAGTGTTCCTTGAACATCACATGCAACCTACATCTGCACCCATCACTCAAGCACCTATTGAACTAGCTAAAGAAGCTAAGGTCACAAATGCACCTATAATATCTCCATAGAACTCAACACCCATAGTGATAGTACCCATAGAGGTAATGACATCTATGCCTATGCCTGAAGTCAAGAAAGACAAAATAATGATTGATAATGTGGAAATATCAATGGCATCCACTAACAAAGACTTAGAAAAATTTGAAGAAGCCTTTGTGAGTACTCAAGAGGTAGAAATACTATGTCGTGATAATTCACCAAAGTAGCAAGAAGATGTGTTGATTGAAGATCTAACAGGAAAAGAAGAAGAAGAGGAGAAAAAAAAAGAAAAGGAGAAAGAAGAAGAAGAGGAGAAGGAAAATGAGCCAATAGATAAGCCATCTGTTGAAGTACCCATAAAACATGTGATAGTTAGTACACCTCTCACTCCATCAACATCATTGTTGTAAAGTTTGACCCCTGACACTACAAGCTTGGACTCTTGGGGAGAAGAAGATTTGATCAAGAATAGTGTCCTTGCTATGGAGAAGGCCAAGGAGAAACAAGTAATGAGAAATCCTTTGTTTTTTGAGTCAGTAAATATATTGAATAGTTTATTGCCAGTAGAGAAGAAGGTAAAAAAAGTGCATTTTGTGGATCATGTCAGTACCATCCTGACAAGCCTCAAAGAAAATTTTTCTAGCCTAGAAGAATCAACAACTAAGATAGAAGAAAGGAAGTATCTCAAGAAGAGATTGAATGAGCTAACTACAAACTTTGCACTTGACCTTAGCTCCTTAAAGGTTGGTCAAGCTTCATTGAAATAAATTATAGCAAAAGGAAGGAAAATCATAGCAGATTGCATGAACCAAAACAAGCTGACTACAGACCTCTACAAGAAAATTCAGGAAGCAGAATCTATGATAGATAAAGTGAGGAAATCAGTACAAGACCCCTCTAATGATGTAAATATGTGTAACAATGTGTACCAAGAAAAAGTTGACAAAATAGAAAAGGTAGAGAAAGAAATGTCCAAGATAAGGGCAAGGTAAACATAGCTAAGAAATTCTCTTACGCCCTCATTAGATGTATTGAACCAAAATATCAAGGAGATCGATGCCACTATGGTGACATGTGATCAAGATCCTAGTTCAGATTTGGAGAAGATGGAGAAGTTGACATATGCTTTGTGCACCTATCTCCAGACAATAGATACATTGAAGAAGTTTTGGCAGAATGAGATTGCAAACCTTCAAATACCCTACTCACATGTATTAACTATGTATGTACTTGTGGATATATATTTTTGGAGCACCTTTGTCATTAATGTCAAAGGGGGAGTATAGAATATATAAGAGTGAATATGAAGTTTTTTATATGATGTAAAGGGGAGTATAGTACATAGTAAAAGTGAGATTGTTGGCATTAAGTATGTTTGTCATTAGTGACAACACTTATTCAGATTTTGTGTGTTTACCGAGCTTCGTAGTGTTTATTGAGCAATTCGAGCAGAATAGTGCTTACCGAGCAGACCGAGCTTCATAGTGCTTACCGAGTGATGAGATGAGTAGTGTTTACTGAGTGCTAGCATGGTAAACAGGGAATTCAATTTCTACCAAGTGACACTATATCGACCGAGTCTCTAGTGTATACCGAGTTTGAAACTACGACCAAGTGGTTAGTATGGACTAAGCCTCCACTCCTACCGAGAGCATGATGATGCTGAGTAATGTAGTGGATGTTGAGTATTAGAAAGTCACCGAGTTAGTTTGTAGGAACTTTTGTAACTACATCAGGGCTGACTCAGTAATACTTGTGTTGACTTGTATTTTAGCAGCCGACTTTGTAATTATTTTGGATTGATATATAAGCAATGTTTTGTATCATATCCAAAGTGTAGTAATGTAGAATATGAATGTGTGAATGCATGGAATGAGAAGTGTGTATGTGAAGATGCATGATAGACAAAGATAAGAAAATTACAAAGGGCTACAGCAGTATAAGGAGCAGCAGAGACATATCTATCATAGAAGGTGATCAATACAACAAAGAATCTCAATCAACAAGTACAGTTGCAAGTAAGAGATTTACTATTTCATCCTAATAGGTGAATCAACATTAAATCCTTTAACAGGGTAGACTTAACAGTCTTTTGTTAAATCTCTTAACCGAGTGCATACTTCATTGTATGTTTGTAAATCCTCTAACAAGGTGGACCTAGCAGTCCTAATTGCTCCTAAAAGGGTAGATCATCAGAAGTGATCATTGTAAGCATTAACCGGCCAACTTTATACTGCAGTATTGAAGTTTTGTGGGTATCATCCCCACCCTAGTTTTACTTTCTATTTGGAAGGTTTCTGGGTCACCAAATCTTTGTGTTAAAGTGCTATGAATGTTTTATGTTTTTAGTTTCTCATGCATGCAATTAGATCAATGAACTAAATGTTATTAAGATCTGTAATTAATGGAAAATTTTTGAAGTTCTTGATTCACCCCTCCCCTCTCAGTAACTTGGCAAGTCTTGAATATTTCCAACAATTGATATCAAAGCTTTGTGGTTCTCAGGATAGAGTTTGACAGCTTGAGTAAAGATCTAGGACAATGGAGATATTCAGACTTAACAAAGTAATTGAAAATGAAAAGCTAGATCTAGAAATGGCCATAGCTCAACTCAAGGAAGCAAAAGAGCATCTTTCTCAATCCCTAAAAAGAAGGAAGGAACTTGCAAACCAGATGAATGACCATCAGTATGTTGAAGAAAAGATTGAAGATTTTTTCCCTTCAAGTAGCTCAGATGAAGTAAAAAATGCAATCAAAGAACTCCTAGAAAAGAATGGATCTCTACAAGAAGAAGTAAGAAAGTTGAAAAGAGAATAGGAAATTCAGTCAACAAGATTTTGTGAAATCTTGGAATAAAGAAACAAGATGAAAGATGAAATAGATGGAAAGAACAATGAAATCCAAAATCAAACACTTCGGCTAGAAAACCTTATTGATAAGATCTCCAATGAAAATGAAGAAATCTTGACTCTGAGATCAGAAAATGAAAGGATAAGAGAGGAGCTAAGATCTGAAAAGAAAATTAGTTTAAGATTGGTGAATGACCTAAACACTGAAAGGCAAATCAATGAGAGAATGTTGAAATCTCAAGAAGATATGAATCAACTGTATGAACAAACCCTTCATAAGCTAAAAGGAAAAGTAGGACTTGGATACAAAGAAGAAGGTGAATCCTCCAAACAAGGTACTTAAAAGAATCAGAAACTTACTTGTAATCACTGTGGCAAAATAGGTCATACTTCAAACAAATGTTGGAGCAATGGAAAAGAAAAATTCAATGGAAAATGCTACAATTGCAATCAGCATGGTCATAAAGCAAATGAATGCATGGAGAAACCAAGATTTAAAGGAAAATGTCACAAATGTAACAAACAAGGTCACAAGGTATCTAAATGCAGATCTAAAACATCCAATCCAGTAGAACAAATTGTGAAAGCAATATTTGGTTGGGATTACAACACTTGGTGTAGGTGTCATTACTGTGGAGAATATGGACACATTGGCATAAATTGTGTAAGGCATCACTTGAGAAAAAGGGATACTACCATAAGATGTTATACATGCACTAAACTTGGTCATATAGGTAAAAATTGCATGAATATAGGCAAAGTTGAAGATGAAAAGAAAGCAAAAGTAGATAGCATCAAGAAGCAGATGAGACAACAGTGGATTCCTAAATCTACCGAGCAAACCAATCCAAGTAATTAAGTCACTCATGAAGAGGGTGGCTCTATCAATTCTAACTAAGTCTCCAAGAAAACACTGGAACTGTATCATCATAGAAAAATTCCAAACAGTTCCAGAATTGAACGAAAGAAAGATCCAATCAGTATGCAAGATACAAAAGGATCACTAAGAAGGTCGGTATCAGTTATCACCGAGCAAGGTTGGGAGTAACCAAATTTCATGTGGTTACTGAGTATAAGATTTTTGAGCAGGAGTAAAGATATAGAAGAAGATATAGATTTGGATAAGGAGATAGAAATTCCACAATTAGATTTTGCAAATCTTTCTACAGATCAAATGCAATTGGTTGGAAAACTCCTCCAGAAGAAAGCAAAGTAGAAGAAACTAAAAGAGGAAAGAGATAAGGAATATAAGATCATTGAGGATGCCAAGAATATTTTGACAGAAGCAATAGGTGTTGAAGTTGATTCCTCTAAACACATTTTGTTACTATTGGCAGAGGTAGTAACTAAGTTTAATGAGGATTCTTCTGGATTAGATAAGTTGCTTGAGAAGGCTGAGAAGAAGTTTGATAATAAAGTGCTTGAGCATATTGCTCAACAAATAGCTATCAATCAGGTAGAGTTATCTTCAGTTTTGACTAACATTGAGTCCTCCTATTCCAAGGTAACATCATTTTTTGTCAAGGTATGTAATGTTGCCGAGTTCTCAAAGGAAGTTAAGGACAAATTGAATAAGATTGATGAGGATCTGAAGATCAGTGCACAGAAGTTGCAACTTCAACCTAGTTCAAGCTCTGCACATCATATGAAAATTAGATTCCTATCTGATAAGCAAACAGAGTTATTGAGAGAAGATGCAAGGATCAGGTCAACATTAATAGATATTCAGAATATGATCCTTCCCATCATGGATACAATGCAAAAGCACATTGCTCACTCAAAAATATTGATCCATGACAATTAGTTTTCAATTGCAGATCATATGATTGAACTCTCTATAGAAGTCCAAGTTGCAGTCCATACATGCAAGATTCTACAAGAGAATTGGGACAGAACTCTGACATTAATAAGTAAGGTACATTCTAATTTTCTCTCACATTTTGGTATCTCTATGTAAATTATTTGTATATACACCTTTGGCATTATTGTCAAAAAAGGGGAGAAATTATATAAGATAGGGGGAGATATATGGAAAGATATGAGAGATATGAAAGGGGGAGAAAGTATATGAGAGAAATAGGAAATATGAGTATGAGGTGAAATAAAATATTTGTATATATGTATACTGTATGGGGGAGACATGAACTGTATATACAGCAGTATGACAAAGATAATTTTTGAAAAATCTAAAATAGATTCAACATGATTTTTGTATATAAGTTTTGGGCAATAAGTGTTTTTGTCACTAATGCCAAAGGGGGAGATTGTTGGCATTAAGTATGTTTGTCATTAGTGACAACACTTATTTAGATTCTATGTGCTTACTGAGCTTCACAGTGTTTACCAAGAAATCTGAGTAGAATAGTGCTTACTGAGCAGACCAAGCTTTGCAATGCTTACCGAGTTATCATTATCAAGTGATGAGATGAGCAGTGTTTACCGAGTGCTAGCATGGTAAATAGGGAATTCAGTTTCTACCAAGTGACACTGTATCTACCGAGTCTCCAGTGTACACCGAGTTTGAAACTATGACCGAGTGGTTAGTATGGACCGAGCCTCCACTCCTACCAAGAGCATGACAATGCTGAGTAATGCAGTGGATGCCAAGTATCAAAAAGTCACCGAGTTAGTTTGCAGGAACTTTTGTAACTACATCAGGGTTGACTCAGTAATACTTGTGTTGACTTGTATTTTAGCAGCCGACTTTGTAATTATTTTGGATTGATATATAAGTAATGTTTTGTATCATATCCAAAGTGTAGTAATGTAGAATATGAATGTGTGAATGCATGGAATGAGAAGTGTGTATGCAAAGATGCATGATAGACAGAGATAAGCAAATTACAAAGGGCTACAACAGTATAAGGAGCAGCAGAGACATATCTATCACAGAAGGTGATTAGTACATCAAAGAATCTCAATTAGCATGTACAGTTGCAAGTAAGAGATTTACTGTTTCATCCTAATAGGTGAATCAACATTAAATCCTTTAACAGGGTAGACTTAATAGTCTTTTGTTAAATCTCTTAACCGAGTGCATACTTCATTGTATGTTTGTAAATCCTCTAACAAGGTGGACCTAGTAGTCCTAATTGCTCCTAACAGGGTAGATCATCAAAAGTGATCATTGTAAGCCTTAATCGGCCAACTTTATACTGTAGTATTGAAGTTTTCTGGGTATCATCCCCACCCCAGTTTTACTTTCTATTTGGAAGGTTTCTGGGTCACCAAATCTTTGTGTTAAAGTGCTATGAATGTTTTATGTTTTCAGTTTCTCATGCATGCAATTAGATCAATGAACTAAATGTTATTAAGATCTGTAATTAATGGAAAAGTTTTGAAGTTACTGATTCACCCCTCCCCTCTCAATAACTTGGCTAGTCTTGAATATTTCCAACAATAATTTAGAGTATGTATTAACAAAATTTTGTATAAGGATACAGTTAGTAACTTCACCATATTCCTTTGTTGCAATTAATGAAAAAGGGGGAGATTGTTGGAAAGTTGACTATACTACTATATATGACTAAGATATAGTTTTGTCATTATGGCAACAAAGTCATATGATGTTTTTGAGTTAGCACAATCAGTTAGAACATCAGATTTGGTTAAGTATGAAAGACTAGACAGTCAGCAGAGAACCAGGTGAATAGAGCATCAACACACATGTGTATGATTGAGTTTTGACATGTGCCCTTGAATATAATCTTGTTGATATGTAATCATGCTAATTCTAAAAGTGCATGATCAGATGATTCAATATGAGGAAGATACAACTAGTTGAAGTGGCACAGACAGTAAGCGGCAGAGTAGAACAGAGCATGGAGCCGACTGTTGATATTTTGATTAGCGGTTATAATATTGTTTTGTAAAGGCTATGTGCCTATTGTATTTAGGTTATAGACATGTTAATATCTTTATTTGTAAACAAACTTGAGCCAATTCACTTGGAAGCATTGTATGTAATAGGTTAAAGGCTGACCTAGTTGATAGTTTTATTTGTGCATATAAATAAGACATGTGCCTTTTTAATTATCAATGCGATGTGAAATAAAGCTGATAGGATCAGAGGAGAAGTATGCAAAGAGCAGTTAGAATTTTGTAGAGCTTTACAAGAGGTTAAAGAATTAGCGCATCAAAGGAATTGATCTGAAAAGCAGTGTCACATCAACAGTTCACCTTCTAGATATAGTGTGTATCTGAGATCCAAAAGGTTGTAGCCTTCACCACTTGAGTAGTGAGCTCTACGACAGTTTGTCCCCACCTATCACAGGGTTAATTGTAAAAGACTCCTAATAGGGTCTAACCCTTAACCAGGTCACTTTACTAAAAGCATTGTAAAGAACAACTCTTAACAGGGTTGCAAGATCTTCTTACAGGGATCATAAAATACTAGTGCAATTCTTAGTGGATCTCAATTCCCACTGGGGTTTTTACCTATTTGAGTTTCCCCGTAATCATATTTGATGTTATGTGTTATGGTTTTTTATCTTACTTGCATTAATATTCATTTAAATACATAAGCCATTAAGTTAAGTTTTAAGATTAAATAAAAAGTATTAATATATAGAACACTGATTCACCACACTCTCTCATTATATCTACTAATCAAAATACTAACAGTCAGCTCCATGCTCTATTCTACTCTGTGGCTTATTGTCTGTGTCACTTCAATTGACTGTATCTTCCTCATACTAAATCATCTGATCATTCACTTTTAGACTTAGCATGATTATATATCAACAAGCTTATCTTCAAGGGTTCATGTCAAAACTTGGTCATATGCACATGCATTGATGCTCTGTTCACCTAGTGCTCTACTCACTATCTAGTCTTTCATACTTAACCAAATATGATGTTCTAACTGATTGCACTAACTCCATAACATCATATGACTTTTTTTCCATAATGACAACACAATATCTTAGTCATATATAGCATTATAGTCAACTTTCCAACAATCTCCCCCTTTATCATTTATGGCAACAAAGGAATATGATGAAGTTACTAACTGTATCCTTATACAAAATTTTCTTAATACATACTCTAACTTATATCTCCCTTTTACTATGTACTATACTCCCCTTTACATCATATACAAAACTCCATATTCACTCTTCTATATTCTATACTCTCCCTTTGACATTAATGACAAAGGTGCTCAAAAAATATATCCACAAGTACTTACATAGGTAATACATCTGGGTAGGCTATCTAAAGGTTTGCAATCTCATTCTGCCAAAAATTCTTCAATGTGTCTATTGTCTGGAGATGGGCGCACAAAGCATATGTCAACTTTTCCATCTTCTCCAAATCTGAACTAGGACCTTGATCATATATCACCATAGTGGCATCGATCTCCTTGATAATCTGGTTCAATACATCTAATAAGGGCGCAAGAGCATTTCTTAGCTGTGTTTGCCTTACCCTTATCTTGGACATTTCTTTCTCTTCCTTCTCTATTTTGTCCACTTGTCCTTGGTACACATTGTTACACATATTTACATCAGTAGAGGGGTCTTCTATTGATTTCCTCACTTTATCTATCATATCTTTTGCTTCCTGAATTTTCTTGTAGAGGTCTGCAGTCAGCTTGTTTTGGTTTATGCAAACTGCTATGGTTTTCCTTCCTTTTGCTGCAATTTCTTTCAATGAAGCTTGACCAACCTTTAAGGAGCTAAGGTCAAGTGCAAAGTTTGTAGTTAGCTCATTCAATCTATTCTTGAGATACTTCCCTTCTGCTATCTTAGCTATTGATTCTTCTAGGCTAGAAATATTTTCTTTGAAGCCTATCAGGATGGTACTAACATCATCCACAGAATGCACTTTTGTTACCTTATTCTCTACTGGCAGTAAACTATTCAAGATATTTACTAACTCAACAAACAAAGGATTTCTCATCACTTGTTTCTCCTTGTCCTTCTCCATAGCAAGGACACTGATCTTGATCATGTCTTCTCCTCAAGAGTCCAAGCTTCTAGTGTCAGGGGTCAAACTTGACAAAAATGATGTTGATGGAGTGAGAGGTGTGCTAACTATCGCATCTTTTATGGGTACTTGAATAGATGGATTATATGTTGGCTCATTTTCCTTCTCCTCTTCTTCTTCTTTCTCCTTTTCTTTTTCTTTCTCCTCTTCTTCTTCTTGTCTTGTTAGATCTTTAATTGACACATCTTCTTGCTGCTTTGCTAAATTATCACCATATAGTATTTCTACCTCTTGAGTACTCACAAAGGCTTCCTCAAATTTGTCTAAGTCTTTTTCAATGGGCGCCATGTATATTTCCACTTTATCAATCATTATTGTGTCTTTCTTGACTTCAAGGATGGGCCCAAATGTCATTACCTCTGTGGGTGCTTTCACTATGAGCATCGAGTCCTATAGACCTATCATAGGTGCATTTGTGACCTCAGCTTCTTTAGCTAGTTCAACAGGTGCTTGAGTGATTGGCGTAGATGTAGGTTGCATTCGCTATTCAAGGAACCCTTTCTCAAAGGATTTTTCCATTTCCTTAGCTATCAGTTCATAATCCTTGTTCATAATGTGCAATGTTCTCATCTTTGTTCTAAGGTGTGGCTTCACCAAGTCCATTAAAAAATATTTTTCTTCAACTAAACACACTGGTTGATTGTCATCCAGTGTTTTTTATCTTATCCTGATGTCTTCTTCAGTAGCTTGTCTTTTCAAAGTGTCCAAGATATCCCATACTTTATCTGGGATGACTTTCTTCAATTCTAGTACAGTCCTCTTAAATTTGATCATATGTTTGATCAAAATATCATGGATCTCAGACTTGTCAATCTCATGATATCTATCATAAAACTTAGATATCCCATCAAGTCTACCTCCATCAACCACTCTAGATCTTGAAATTCTTGTAAGCTTGGTAAGAATCCTACCTGAGGAGGTGGTTGCACATTTTTGCATCTACTTCTTGTGGCTCTTGTTGATGGATGATTTTTGACTGGCTATTTTTTCCTCCTTGACATCATACCAGGCTCTGGTGGTTTAGTGGAATCACTAGGAGTGGGCACAGGAGTGATATCATCTGTCTTCCCCTCCTTTTCTTTTGGATCATTAGTTTTCACAATTTTTACTTTCTTTATCTTAGGATCATTAGTCTTTTCTATATTGGCTTCCACAGGGGATGCACTCTCAATTTTCATAGCTATTTTTTATTCTCTAGATTTATCCAGGTCTACTTGGGTCACACCATGGATCTTCCAAATCTTAGAGGTGATTTTGGTGGCTTTCCTCTTGGTCACAACACTATTTAGGACTACATCTACCAATCCATTTTTCTCCTCATATGTTCCCGACCTAGGCTCATTTGGATCCTTGGGCACTGACAATAGGACTTTTTCATAGGCTTCCAAAACTTTCTCCTCCACTTCATAGCCAAGTGGATGAATCCACTTAATTCTAGGCTCAATAGCCTCCATACAAGTAATGTGTGTTTCCACCATAAAATAGATAATGTCCTTGTATTTCTTATATACCATATAATTAATAATATGAGTGTAGTATCTAGTATATCTATTAAGCTACCTGATTACATGGTTGCATAGATTGAAAAGAACTTGTTGCAATTTAGTGTTGTTTTTTGGTCTATGGAAAGGAAACTTAAGAATTGTAATAGTTCTTTGTATACATTATCACTTCTTATTGATAAGAAAAAATCATAATTGAAGAAAATCTTAGAGTTCTACTAATGCTCTCTTTGGTGACCTACTTCTTTTGATAGCTTTAGATGATAATATGAGAAGATTGATTCTAAACTCAATGAGCTAAGAAAATCCTATGATATCTTCATAGAAAGAAAAGGAAAGAAAATAATGAGGTTAGGATAACTACAGGCTGAGTTGTTGTCTCAACAAAGGAAGAGTGAAGACTTGATCAAGACCTTTTGTCTTGTAAAGGACATGGTCAAAGTGAAGATGGAGCATGTTGCTAGTATCTTCACTGATGCTGAGGATTTTGAGTAGAAATTTCCTAAGCTCAGATGGATAGGTTCATTTAAAAAGCTGGTAGATTTTGATAATTTGTATTCTAGAATGGAGGCAATGATTAAATAAAAAAAGCAAGAGTTTCCTATCATGAAAGAGAGGTATAAAAAGGTATTTATAGTCAAAAATATTATTTTAATGTAGATAGGTTTACTTGGTGTTTGACCCTTTTCCATTATGGAAAAAAGCGGAAGATTTTTTGGTAAGCAGAAAAAAATGTTAGCATCTACTCAGGGAGAGAATATTTGAATTGTTGGCATCTACTCAAGGGGATTATCTTTGGATTCTCAGAAAACTAGTCTTTCCTATTAACTCTTTTTTTTTCAAAATTTTTCCATCAATGCCAAATGTGGATGTTGTTAGAATATGTGAGGAAGTTCTAGCATTGGTTTTCATTGATGTTAAAACCTCTTACCAAAAGTCTAGTTAATTTGGTTTGTTTTCTTACATGTCATGCCCAATGTTGGTGGTGTAATAGGATTTTTTGGTTATACATAAGGAAGATTCAAAATGAAGACCTCTTAGGTTTCCTAGTTCATCAAGATGGATTATTCTATTGACCATAAGAACATTTGAGTTGTTATCCTATTGGTGGTAATAACTATTTTGTGTATCCATCTTTTGGTCTTGGTTGTGGCATTCAGATGGCTTCAGTAAATGTAATGTGTATTATAACACCTTTTAGTCTGACCTATTTATATCATATTTTTTTATATTGTGTATGTCTTAGATTTAGGACCGATGTTCTAGATTAAATGAAATTGACATATGTATTTCATTGGTAATATCACACATCTAGTGTGAAGAAGACATATGTTAGATTAGATAGCAGTATAAATAAAGATAAGCTTTATGTGTCTAAGTAGTAAAGAAAATATATATGTGACTTATATGGTTGATATGTGAAGTGGATATGAATCTATTTACTAGAGATATATGTTCATGATTAGATTCATGTGATCTCATTGGTGGAGTCTATCTCTTTTCATATTTACTGTCTATGATTCTTGTGTAGAAAAAATGTGCCCTAATTTATCGATAGTGATCCCTTATGTATTGGAAATGAGCCTTAATATTCTGGCAATGAGCCTTTGTATATGCAATGAGAAGTCGTAGAAGTGAGACTTTATAAAAAATCACCTTTTGGTATCACCTTAATAGGTGTTCTTACATTTCATGATAATTAGCTTCTTTGTGGTTTTTTGTATCTTGGGATTTCCACATGAAATATAGTGGTCTCTGTGTTGATGTTTCTATGTTCTTAATTGCATATGTTTCATGTGAATGTTAATGCGCTTCACCGATAGATCTAAATTTGTTATTGTTAGAATTTTTTAGAATAACTAAGAGGGGGGTGAATCAGTTATACTCGGCTCCATATGTACCAATTGAACTTTCTAGCACTTTAACAATCTTAGATCTAATCAGCTATTTAACTTGGTCTCTATAGCATATATCAGAAACATATAACATGAAGTCCACTACCCAAAAGTAATTAACCTGGATAATATAACAACATTCACATCAAAATATTCACACAAGTATAACACCAAGATTTATAGTGGAAACCCAACTTGGGAAAAACCACTTTGTAACATGCTACTAATTTTCACTCTTTTGAAGTGAGCTTTGTAAAAAGATAATCATGTTAAAGGTTTAAAAACATACTGTTAGGTGTGACCCTGTTAAAGGATTTAAAACACTCTATCAAAAGTGTCCTGGTTAGACGACTTAAGAACATTCCATTAGAATGTCCCCTTGATTAAAGGATTTATACAATGACTGTTAGGTCAACCTTGATTAGAGGATTTGGATTGATACAATGGTTAGAAAGTAGCAGTAGTTTCTTCAATATGAAAAACATACAAATCACTTTGAAAATACAGATCCACTTCACACATATATGTTGATTTACTCACTAATCTACATTTCCATCCCCTTCTCTAATCTGCTCATAATTTCCTTCAAGAAATCATAAGTTTGTTCATCTCCTTCACAATTTCACTTTCGGCCTTCTTCTTAGACTTATCATTCAATACCATCAACCTATTCTTTCTACTCCATAACCTCATAATTAGGTTTTTCTTTATACCTCTTTGATTAGGTAGATCCATCTTTTGTTGCTTAATCTTCTCCGTAGATCTTAGGTTTAGGTCAGATTCATCAAATCCTTCCATCATTATGTTCTTCATCCTTCCTTCTAGATACATCTCCAAACTTCTCTTTGAATCCATAAGAAAATGATTTACCATGCATTAAATGCTCCATATAATTCATTAATAATGTCATCACATTTTACATATTCCAATAATTCAACTATGTCAACTGAGAATCTTAATTCTTTCTCCAAATGTAATTTACTGACACTCGGTCAATACTGTGCTCTTCTCCTTAGTCATCACTACAAATTATCTTCTTGTCAAACACTATCTTTTCTTGATAATTTCTCGTTGCTCAATAATTACTGATGTTTGGTAAACACTAGATTTACTCAGCATATACTAGTGCTCAGTCGACACTAACATGACTTAGCTTAAACTAGATTTCTTCACTTTTTATTGGTTAAGCCTACCTCTCTAGTCTTTCTTCTTACTTCGATAAACAATACATTATCTTATCAATGTGCCAACTAATCAAGTACCTATTGAAGTATCAAATAACTTAACCTTTCCTTAGGTTCTCTTGTTATCTCATTTCCCAAATCATCTTCATCAACTAATAGATATGGTACTCTCCTAGATAGCAACTATCCTACCAGTTAAGGTTTGGCATCAATGACAATATAATAATTATTTCAATTGTAGTTTCCAATAATCCCCCTCTTTTGAATTGTTGGAAACACCACATGAATAACACATGATTTACCGAACAATCCAAAAACTCTGTCCATCATATTTTTGTAATATCCTTAGCTTCATTTTGATTCACAACTTTCTTTTTCCTGACCACATACACAATTAATCCCTCTGAATATTTTTGGTATCTCTCTCTAAAGTTTCATTGAATCTTCTCCCTCTATGTTTTCATCTGAATCTCTCCTTCTTTGACAACAATGCCAAAGTTGTATCTATCACTTCCATCTTCCACATGTAGATGTCTTCATGTCAATTATGTATGATTTATTCTCCTTCTTTTCATCTTGCTTATGACTGATTATCATCTCTTCTTCACTTCTCACAATTTTAGGCAACTCCTAAAGTGTGACCTTTTCTACATCAATTTTTCAAATAATTTGTTTAGCACATTTGATGTAGTGCTCTAGGTGACTAGGCAGCCTCAGTTAGGGGAATCACCCCTAGTTTACCTCTAAGATATTCATGAGCATCCTTAGGTAAATCTTTTGTGAATATGTTTACTAATTGTTTGTTTATATTACATATTTCACTCCCACTTCTTTGTCTTGGACTAGCTCTCTCAAGTAATGATACTTGATATAAATATGCTTAGTCTTTATTTGTATTACTAGATTCTTTGATATATTAATAGTACTAGTGTTATCATAGAAAATAAGAACTAGCTCAATGATTTCCTCTTTCATTGCTTGTAACAATTTCTTATTCCACACTAAATTTGAACAATTCACTATTGTTGCTACATCCTCAACTGCTACTGTAGATTGGCAAATGGAGTTTTGTTTCTTGCTCTTCTAGGAGACTAATCTCTTTCCTAGAAAGAATGCTCCACCACTTGTAATTTTTTTGTCATCAATAATACTAGCCCAATCTGCATTAGTGTAAACTCTTAGTTCAAACGTGTCATTCTTCTTGTAGTATAATCCATAATCCTCTGTCCTTTCAGATATCTCAGTATTCTCTTCACTGCCATCATATGATTTTCCTTAGGATTGGCATAAAATCTTGCCACAATCCCAAGTGATAGGTAAATATCTGATCTACTATGAACAACATATTGTAGCTTTCCAATCATAGATCTATACAAGGTTTGATTCACTTCATCAGTATCATCAGTTTTAGATAATTTTTGCCTAGTAGCGATAGGAGTACTCACTGGTCTGGAATCCTCCATACCAAAACTTTTCATTATCTCTTTAACATATTTAGATTGAGGAATGTAGATACCTTTCTCCATCTAATAAACTTTCAAACCAGAAAATAATTTGATCTCTCCAAACATAGACATTTCAAACTCAGTTTTCATCTCATTTGGAAAATTGTGACATAAGGCATCTTGTCCTCCAAATATGATATCATCAAAAAAAATTTCAGCTAAAAAATCCCTTTACCTTTCTCTATCTTCATATACAGATTGTTGTTGTCATTCGTTCTTGCAAATCCAATCGTTATCAAATAATTATGAAGTCTCTCATACCATGCTCTGGAGGCTTTCTTTAATCCATACAACGCCTTGTTCAACTTGCAAATCATATTTTTCTTTCTCGGGTCAAAACATCCTTCAGGTTGTCCAATGTATACCTCTTCTTCTAATATACCATTAAAAAATGTAGATTTGACATCCATCTAATATACTTTGAAACCTTTATATGCAGCATATGCAAGTAGAGTCCTTACTCCCTCTAATCTTGCAAGAAGGGAAAATGTCTATCCATAGTCAATTCCTTCTTCATGTCCATACCCCTTGCAAACCAATCTTCCCTTGTTTCTTATGACCTCTCCATGCTCATTTTTCTTATTTCTAAATACCCATTTTATTCTTATAACATTCTTGTCTTCTGGTCTCGGCACCAGAGTCTAGGTATCATTCTTTTCTATCTCATCAATCTCTTCATTCATGGCTTATATCCAATCATCATTATCTAAAGAATCTTTTATAGTTTTAGGCTCAAACTCACATAGTAAACATGTAGGATCTTTTAACTTACTTCTTGTCAAGACTCTAGATTCTTTATCTCCGATGATTTTCTTAGGCTTATGATGTCTTCTTACATATTGTGCCAATGTAGGTTCAGATTTCTTTTCTCCTTATTCTTGAAATTCAGATTCATCTTTTAAGTCATCTGCTTCTTCTTCTAATTGCTTGGCAGCACCCTCCTGATGCTTGGCATTTCTTATTCATGACTTTGCATCTAGTTTGAGCATATTACTTGCCTCTCCTTCTTCCATGTAAAAAAATATATGTAACCTTCAGGTTCTTATTTTCTCTTCAATTCATTCTTTTCTACATATTCATCAATTATAACTTTTTAACTTTCCACAACTTTGTTAGTGTTAGAATTCAAACACTTATAAGCTTTTCTCTTAGCGGAATAATCTAGGAATATGCATTCATCAATTTTTGTATCATATCCATTCCTATTATCTTTCAGTATATAGCATTTACTCCCAAAGACTCTACAATAATTCACATTAGGTGCATAACCATACCATAACTCAAAAGCTATAGCATTTGTACCTTTCTTGATTTGTAATCAGTTTAAGGTATAAATAACTTTACTTACTTGACTTCTATCTAGTATTTTTGTGCGACATTCTTTTCAATTATCAGTGTTCTTGCACAATCAATAATTGACCTATTTCTTCTCTCTACTATGCCATTGTGTGGAGGTGTTCTTCGTATAGACATCTATCTCTTGATTCCTCTATCATTACAAAATAGATTGAACTCATTTGATATAAACTCTCCACCTTGGTCAGATCTCAAACATTTCAAGATTCTACTTGTTTCTTTTTCAAATTTTGCCAAATACCACTTAAACAACTTTAATGCATCATATTTCTCTTTCAAAAAATATTACAGTCATCATCCTAGTGTAGTCATCAACAAATAAAATAAAATACTTATCACCACAATAACTTTGTACACTCATAGGTCCACAAAGGTGAGTATGAACCAATTCCAAAATATTTTTAGAAGTATATGTCTTTCTCTTAAAACTAGACTTTTTCATTTTTCCCACTTGATACTGTTTACACATCACATTATCAGGCTTCTTCAATCTCGACAAACCTCTAACTTTCTTCTTTTTGCTAATAGTTACCAGATTGTCAAAATTTACAAGACATGGCCTCTTATGCCATAACCATACATTATCAAATTGTGCAAACAAACATGTTTCTTCAAATAGGTCTAGATAACACAAGTTACCTTGTGTATTTTCTCCACTTCCAATTAGTTCACCAGTGGCATCAAATATTTTAGCCTTTCTATGATGAAATTTCACTCGGTAACCAATATTGTTCAACTGTATAACACTCAGAAAATTATAGTTAAGACCTTCAACCCAATAAGAATTTTCACATGTGATCTTATCAGTCATCTTAATTGATCCTATATCTCTCACAGGACATGGTGCATCATTACCAAACTTAACACTTCTACCTTTGTAATGATCTAGGGTTTCAAATTTACGTTTATCCCCAGTCATGTGATGTGAGAAACCACTATTAATAATCTATTTATCACCTTTTCTCACATAAGAAATATGTGCAATTTTCTCATCAAAATCAGAATCATCTTTCATAGCAACATAAACAACTTCAATATCAGACTCATCAAATTCACTAGTGTCAATTTCAATTTCCTCTTCAACAATATAGCAAGATTTCTTACCTTTATCTTTGTAGTCTTTGTACCTTCCGTGATCTGTGACATTTCTCTTGTCTTTGTACTTTATTTCCCTTCTCTCATCCTTGTCTATCCTATCATAGCATCTTGTTATAATATGGCCAACTTTGTTACATGAAAATAAGATTATAGGAAGTTTACCTTTATATTTCCCTTTTCCTCTTTGTAGTCTTCTAGTCATGAGTGCTTCAAGATCATCTAGTTCCTTATCAGAAGTGTCACTATCACTATCACTTTTCACACATTTTTCTTTTTCCTTCTTAGACTTATGCAGTACCATTTGTGACTTGAATGCAACTTAAACATTAGGAATAGTGTACTTATCATAGTTAGATAGCTCAAAAGCAGTAAGCTTTCCAACAATACTTTTCAAAGTTAGAACATTGCCAGGGTTACATCTTGATTCTTGAATTGTAGAAATTATGATAGCATAGATAGGAAGAAAAGTTCTCAATACCTTACCAATAATAGTCTCATCATCAATTTTTCCATTATATCCTCTTATAGAATTCACTACCTCCCTAATTCTACCACACTACTAAGCAATATTTTTAGCTTCTTGCATTTTTATTTCATCAAACTTACCTCTTAAACTTTTAGATTTTGTTCTCAGTACATTTGTATCTCTTCCATAGATAGTTGCAAGAGTATCCCACAATTTCTTTCGAGTAGTGCAGTCTTTGATATCTTCAAATTTAGGATAGCTTAGAGTAGATGCAATATCCAACATTTATTTATTATGTTCTTGTTTTAATTTCATCTCTTTGGAAGTCAAAGGTGTAGCAGCTATAACATATTCATGTTCCACATAGTACTTCATTGAATCACCAATACCAGCTAGATGCAATTTCATCAAACTTTTCTATGCAAGGAAGTTCTCTTTCTTCAACTTTGGTACCTTCTTTTTATACATATTGATCATTAGCTTTAAGTACCTTTAAAATTTTCTCTGTAAGCACTAATAGATCTGATACCAATTGTTAGAATGTTTTAAAATAATTGAGAGGGGGGGTGAATCAGTTATCCTCAGGTCCAGATGTACCAATTTAACTTTCTAGCACTTCAACAATCTCAAATCTAATAAGCTATTCAACTCGGTCTCTATAGCATATATCAAAAACATATAACATGCATTCCACTTTCCAAGCATAATTAACTTGCAGAATATAACAACATTCAAATCAGAACATTCACAAAAGTATAACACCAAGATTTATAGTGGAAACCCAACTTGCAAAAAACCACTTTGTAGCATGCTACTAATTTTCACTCTTCTGAAGTGAGCTCTTTGAAAAGCCAACCCTATTAAAGGTTTACAAACGCACTGTTAGGTTTGACCCTATTAAAGGATCTAAAACACTCTATCAAAAGTGGCATGGTTAGAGGACTTAAGAACATTTCATTAGAATATCACCTTGATTAAAGGATTTCTACAATGACTTTTAGGTCAACGTTGATTAAAGGATTTAGACTGATACAATGGTTATAAAGTAACAGTAGTTTATGATCTAAAAAAAATACAAATCACTTTGCAAATACAAATCTACTTCACACATATATGTTGATTTACTGATTGATCTTCATTTCCATCTCCATCTCTGATCTGCTCAAAATTCACTTCAAGTAATCACAACTCTATTCAGCTCCTTCACAATTTCACCTTCAGCCTTTTGCTTAGACTTATTAGTCAATAACATCAACCTCTTCTTTGTACTTCATTACCTCACAATTATGTTTTCCTTTATACCTCTTCGATTGCGTAGATCCATATTTTTCCACTTAATCTCCTCATTAGATCTTAGGTTTAGGTCAGATTCATCAAATCCTTGCATCATTATGTTCTTCATCCTTCCTTCTAGATACATCTCCAAACTTCTCTTTTAATTCATAAGAAAAATATTTACCATGCATTAAATGCTCCATACAATTCATTAATAATGTCAACACATTTTACATATCCCAGGAATTCAACTATGTTGACTAAGAATCTTAATTCTTTCTCCAAATCTAATTTACTGACACTCAATCCATACTGTGTTCTTCTCCTCAGTCATCACTGTGTATCTTGGTCACCACTACAAACTGTCTTCCTCGAAAAACACTATCTTTTCTTGGTAATTTCCCATTGCTCAACAATTATCGATGTTCGGTCAATACTAGATTTACTCAGCATATACTAGTGCTTGGTTGGCACTAACATCACTCAACTTAAAATAGATTTCTACACTTTTTTTGGTTAATCCTACCTCTCCAGTCTTTCTTCTTACTTCGATAAACAATACATTATCTTATCAATGTGCCAACTAACCAAGTACCCATTGAAGTATCAAATAACTCAAAATTTCCTTAGGTTCTCTTGTTATCTCCTTTCCCAAATCCTCTTCATAAATCAATAGATATGGTAGTCTCCTAAATAGAAATTATCTTACTAGTTAAGGTTTGACATCAATGACAATATAACAATTGTTTCAATTATAGTTTCCAAAAATTATATCTGATAGTTGTGAGTTGACCGACAAAGAAAATGTTTATAAGTGTGTGTGGGAATAAATAATTCACCTCCCCCTCTTAGTTATTCAACATGTTCAATAGATATTGTGTCCCCTACTAGTGATAATTTCTCTAGGGTATTTTAATTTCTATTATGATTTGCAAACACCATATTTCATAAACTATGGAATAACAGTAGTAAACAAACTTGTTCTACCTTGCCACAAAAACCTCCCAATAATTTGGAGATGCATCTACAACAATTTAATAGAGAATTCTTTATGGATCACCTAACATATGAAAGGCCCTTTTTTTCTCTCATCACCTCACAATTATATAAATAGTTTGAATCTCTAATACCATATGAAGAAGTAGAAACACATAAAAGATACTTAGTTGATAATTTATTACAATCTCATTGGCCTTTTCAAGCCTTATGAATTTCTCATGAATAACTAATACTTGTGTAACTAACTTCTATAGAAAAAGAACTACATTAATTTGGTTTATTACTAGCTAATCTATATTAATGTAATATGCCAACAAAAAGGGGGAAGAAAAATGGAAAAAATAATATGACTGAACAAAAAAAGAAAGGAAAGAAGACAACAAATTTCACGGTTTCAAAGTCAAATTTGGAGAAAATGATTGAGGACTAGGACTCTATATGTTAGACTATGTTATAGTTACTTGTTTTTTCCTTTTTCTTCATTACTTCTATTTTGTATGCTATCTCTAGACTCTATTTTTATTAGCTCTAATTTTGTTAGTTTTTTTTATATTTTTTAGAAAGGGTTTTTGTAGTATGTTTTTAATCATGTAAACTTATGATACATTTTTATAGAAAAGAGAACGATTAGTGGACATAAAGATATAAAATGAGAATACTATTAGCATGTTTATGGTTGACCAAAGACAAAGGAGTAGTCCAAAAGTGTAATGTACATGTGGTGCTAACATCTTTATGTCAACCATTCAAAACAAAGATAATGAAATAATCTAGAAGTGTTGTTAGTATTAGTTGCATCTTATCATGTAAATTTCATTACAAATATCCACATGTTGTGCAATAGGTGTACCTTTTCTTTATTATGCACATGGTTGACTTAGTAGCACATAGTGAAAGACACTTGTACCTTATCTTTTGAAGTTCCCAATGAACTTCTTCATGCTATGCATTTCTTTAACTTTGCAACCTTATAGTTTGATTTTTGAATATTTTCATATGTTAGTGGAACTTCATTTATTTACCTATGTATTAAGCCATCATTTGTTTCATGAAGAAAAATTAATAAGTTCTCATATTGTTGAAGGCATAAATGTAGTATCATTGAAGATGGTATCATTATAACCTATTCAAAATTATTCTACATATAAATATGTTGTATTAGGTTTCAATAGTTATGCTAGTAGAGATAACAAGATGCCATATTTAGGGTTTCAAGTCATGGCTTCTTTAATAGAGAAATTTATATTTGACTAATTATCAAACTATACCAAGGAAAATTAAAGAATTATAGAGGAAAATCTTGATTTCTTTGTGCTCTACTATACTAAATAACATGGTCAAGAAAATTTGAGGACACAATCATAGAGGCCTAATGCATATTATATCCAAGTTTCACATGATTTTAAGTACAAAAGTTTAATCTTCAAAATGTTTGTGTGATGCAACTAATTTGACATGCTCTATTTTCATCTTTATAAACTCAGTTTATATTCTTTTGCTAGTGTATAACATTGAAATACTAAAAAATAGTATTATATAAATTCTTTACAAGGATAAAAAAGCTCAAATATTGATCTCTATGATATTTATTTCTCTCTTGTAGTGAAGTAGATAGGACTTGATAGTTTTGGTGATTTGTTGTTGGTGTGATAGGAATTGATCTCTAACTTCTAATATGATCCTTTTTTTTTCTTTCTTTCTTTGTAGGAAGTGTTCAGAGATTTTTAGGCCAAAATGAACTTTGTGTTGCTATGAAAGATATTGTTAAGCCCATGGTGTATATATCTATATCTATATCTATTTCTCTCTAGTAGTGCAATAGATAGGACTTGATAGTTTTGGTGATTTGTTGTTGGTGTGATAGGAATTGATCTCAAACTTATAATATGATCTTATAAGAATTTACAAATAGCAAATATTGAACCAAGGATCTAGAGGTTGAAGAAAAGCACAAGAGAGAAAATATGAATGCGAGGATGGATTGAATAGATCCAATGAATTCACCTTCAATCTTGATGAGTGAATAATATTTACATAATAGGCCTCCTTATATAGGAAATGCGATATGAGAGAATGATAAGGAGATGATAAGCTATCACCTATGCTAGGTGTAATCACATGTCCACCAAATGTGGATCATCCTCCAATATGCAATAAAGTATGTGCATTGGATTAGGATGATAATGTGATAAGAGCACAAAAGGTGGATCTCACACACAATGAGGTATGTTATGACAACTATCACACCAAAAGTGGAATTTATCCTACACCATGTGCTTAATAGATGTGCACACTCCTAGGTGTCTCAATCAAAAATTACTATGCAATGCATTAACCTAAGTAAGATTAAGTAAAGTGTAATTAGGAATAATTAATTACACCAACACCCCCCCTTAAGTGAAACTTAGGGGAATGCACTTAAACTCACAATGCAAGATGGGTCCCGTCTATTAGGCCATGTTAGGTACCCATGTACAAATGCAATACATGAAATGCATAACTCTCATAAAGTGGAGAAAGAGGGAAAACCTCATGGGAAAAACCCTACCCCAAAAAGAGAGAAGAAAACAAGATGCATGGATGGATGGAGTGCTCAAGACCCCCCAAGATCTACATACATCATGTATATACAAAGAAGTATCCCCCCATAAGAAGGATAGTTGGAGACATGATATCCCCCCCATAATGTAGAAGCTCCCATGATGATGAAGAGTACCTACACACAATAGATAAGCCAATGCTTACAAGAAACATGTCTCCCCTTAGGAAGAAATAGATACATCAAATGATGAAGAAGCCAATCCTTGTGCAAATGGAAGGAGGAAGAAGATGTAGGTCTCCATGAATGAATCTCTGAAGACTAATTAGGAATCTCCAAGCTCAAAGAATCTATCACCTCATGTGACAAATCAAGTGAAGAAGGAGAAGAATCAAGTACACCAATCTCCAAAGAAGGTGAAGAAGGATCCCATCTATGATGAAACTGTCATCAAGGGAAAGAGAAACCCCCTCATGTATGTCTTCCAAATCTACATCATGAGAATCAACAAATGATGAAGATGCATCCAAATAGTCATCACATTCTACAAGATCTAAAATACAATGATCATCCTGCTGAATAGTAGAGCCCATGTCTGAAGAAGCAAGAAGTGGAGGAGTGGGAAGATCAACACTTGTTTCAACCAAAAAATGATTCAAGTGACCAAAATTCTCCTCAGAATTATCCCTTGGAAAAGGGATGGGTACATCATGAATATCATCATCATTATCAACAAAAGTGGAAAAGGAATACAAGCGGGATGTATGATCAACAACTCCCATAGCTATGACATCTCTAGTCTCCATGTCCCTAATGTAGACATAATCAGGAGTGAACTCAACAATTTTACCTTGTGCCCCATATGTGATTTGGTAAATAGAAAGGAGATTAGTGGTGAAGGATGGTACACAAAGAACATCATTAAATGTCCCCTCTCCCATAGGAATAGAATCTTTCCCACAAACTCTCATGAATGTGTTGTTACCCATCAAAATATTAGGAGAATTACAAGGCTCAATAGAAGAAAACATATCCATAGAAGATTCCATATGATGTGATGCACCTGAATCAAGAAGCCATTTACCTTGCTTAGGACGTGTGGAAGCCATGAGTGCTTGTCCTTTACCTTTATCTTTGGATGATGATGGAGATGTAGAAGCTGCCAAATGTGTAGAAGAAGGAGCAGACACTAATGAGGGAAACTTAATGTTGTGTTTCTGAATAATGTGAGTTAGCTCATCAATCTTCTTTTGAAAACACTTATGCTCATCATGTCCTAACTTTTGACAATATGCACATTTATCTCTCTTTCTTCTAGATGATTCCTCTCTTGAAGAGGACTTGGATTCAGGACTTTTTGGTGAAGAAGATTCATTACCTTTGTCATGAGGCTTAGGATCCTTATTTTGTTTCTTTCCTTTTCCATTAGAATCCTTTGATGTAGACTCACTTGCAATCAATTCTTGATGTGTGGAAGGCTTCAACTGACCCATGTGTGCCAACTTTGCTTGTTCCCTTGTGAGTTGCGCTGCAAATTCATCAAGAGAGGGCAATTTGTATGCACTACCAAGAGCATCCATAGTAGCATAGAATGTAGAAACAAAGATAGAATAATCAAGACCAAGCTTGGAAAGAATAGAAAAGATCAATTGTTCATCCCCTTTAACAATGCCACATGAAGAAAGCTCCAATCTAATAGTATTGAACTTAGAAAAAATCTTGAATATAGTCAAAATCCCTAGGATTAAGACCTATGAGATCATTCTCTAATCTAAATTTTCTCATCCTATCAGGTTTACCAAAGAGTCCTTCCAATGTGATCCAAGCATCATGAAGATTTGTGCAAGATTCAATATGAAAGAGCATGTCACGAGAGATGGATGATCTAAGAGAGCCAAGTGCTTTATCCCTTTGATCAAACCATTTTCGCCTTTCTACAACACCTATTTGAGGTTCTTGATCCTACCCAAGAGTCATTCTAAGCAATCCAAGACTCAATAAATGATCACTTAAAGAAACTTTCCATTCATGGTACTTATATGGAGTGAGGATTTTAACCTTTGAATTATCCATATTTCACCAAATAATGACTGATAACTACTGATAACTTCTTCAAATGACTGATGCAAATCAGAAAACTGAATTCCAAGAATTAACCAAGTGCAACTATAGCCCCAAAATGACCTATTGCTGAAATTGATATGTCTACCCAAAATCACTCAAATCTGATTGCAGATCTGGAAAGTAGACAAAAAATCATGCACTTTCAAAAAAAAATTCACGTCAAAATGTTACCGTATGTGCCCAAACGAAGCCTTGGAAGTGCAGAAATCAGGAACAGACAGGTATAGTCACCAAAAACTGCAATTTCTAAAAAATTTGGCAACCAAAATGCAAAATCAACACCACCACTGGAAAGATCAGGAAATTCTACCCAATTTCAAAAAAAATTGCACCTGATTTGGAGCCCGAATGACCAAGTTAAGGCCTCTCAAAGTTAGACTATCAAATCCAAAATGCAAATGGTGAAGGTAGAGAATTTTCCATACCCTACTGACGTCAGCCATTTACTAGGTTAAATTTGACGGTCATACGGCCGTCAAAAAGACCCAATACTACTCTGTGGTGACAGCTAGATGGCCGTCAAATTTAGGATAGTGAAATGCTGACGTAGGAAAAAAAATGCCCCATGGGCTGACGTGTCTGGTGACTTGGCTGATCGTACAGATTCATACGGTGCTAACGTGGCATGCATTTCACAAGGGTGATGTGGCTGCAAGCCACGTGTCATTTGCTGACGGGTCCGGCCGGCACTGACTGTGCACTCCGCTGGCATGGACTGATTGGAGCAGGGGCCGCTGAAGTGGCACTGTGGTTTGGCCGCTGGGCAGAGTAGATTCTTGGTGGAGGAGGCACTACGGAGAGGAGGTGAGTGGCAGATATCACTACTTCTTTCGACGATGTGTCACGGCGGAGGCCCGCGGTGGTGGGAGGCCCGCGGGTGGCGGGATCTGGGAGCACCACCGGAGGAATCTTCAGCATGGAGAGGGAAGCGCCTGCAGAGCGGTCTTCGGCGATGGAGGGGTAGTGGTTGCTGCTAGTGGAGGGGCCACAATCTGCTAGAGGTGGTCGGTGCTCTCGGTGGTGGCGGGATTGTTTAATCCCACATTGGTAGAAATAAAAGGGATCGGGCCATTCAAATTGAATAGCGCCCAACAATGAAACAAAGCGAAGGCATGCTTGGGCCTGGGCTCCACTTCAGGCATTGAGCTCGGGTTCCTTTGCAGCCTGATTTGATAACTGATGCTTATGATGACGTACCCTCTACCAGGTCTTTGGTACAGAGAGAATATTATCAGTGAGGCAGATCGGGCCATATAGCTCGATTTGCAAAAAAAATTTGCCTCGATTTTGACTTTCGCCGAATATAGGCAAATTTATAGTTGATCTTAACCAAAATAGCCTCCCGAATGCAATGGTGAGGTCAAATCTACTCCAAGATACCTTTATCACACACTGGTTGCCAGATCTAAGATTTGGACCTTCAAAGCTTGCATCAAGCTCTCTTCAAATCGGCTGATCTAAAATGCTCCAATGGCTCTGATACCATGTAAGAATTTACAAATAGCAAATATTGAACCAAGGATCTAGAGGTTGAAGAAAAGCACAAGAGAGAAAATATGAATGCAAGGATGGATTGAATAGATCCAATGAATTCACCTTCAATGTTGATGAGTGAATAATATTTACATAATAGGCCTCCTTATATAGGAAAGGTGACATGAGAGAATGATAAGGAGCTGATAAGCTATCACCTATGCTAGGTGTAATCACACATCCACCAAATGTGGATCATCCTCCAATATGCAATAAAGTATGTGCATTGGATTAGGATGATAATGTGATAAGAGCACAAAAGGTGGATCTCACACATAACGAGGTATGTGATGACAACTATCACACCAAAAGTGGAATTTCTCCTACACCATGTACTTAATAGATGTGCACACTCCTAGGTGTCTCAATCACAACTTACTATGCAATGCATTAACCTAAGTAAGATTAATTAAAGTGTAATTATGAATAATTAATTACACCAACAGATCCTACTTTTTTTCTCTTTCTTTGGAGGAAATGTTCAGATATTTTTAGGCCCACATGAACTTTGTGTTGCTATAAAAGATATTGTTAGGTCCATGGTCTATATATCTATATCTATATCTATATCTATATCTATATCTATATCTATATCTATATCTATATCTATATCTATATCTTTATCTTTATCTATATCTATATATTTAAGTTGAACTAGTAAAGTACAATGTTGTTAATTATAAGCTAAGCCAACCTATTTGATATTTTGAAATGTTGTAGATGATATAAATGCAAGATTAAATTATAATAATAGTGATCAGTTTAATATGTCCGCAAAAATAGAATTGTAACACACACATGTAGCATATGCATCTTTTATAATTGTTTAGTTGGCAATCTTTGTAAAACCATGTTATCTTAAAGGAATTGTAGCTTCCTTTGGGTTCTAGACCATAAAGTATAATGCATTCAAGTTTTCCCTTGGGAGCTAGATTTGGATAGTAAATCCATGTAGCTTGTGCACTATGATTTTTTCCCTTGTTGGGTTTTCCACCTAAATCTGGTGTCCTTATTTGCAATGATTTTGTGTGTGTTTATCTTTCTCAAATTCTCTTTCACTGGTATGGTTTGAAGTTTATAATAAAGTTTCTAATTTAATTTTATTGAATTAAAGAATTTGTTGATGTAGCCCCTCTCTCAGTATTCTATGTTCTTGATAATTGGTATTAGGTTAAGATTCCTTTGATTAAGCCTAACAACTAAGGTGGATATTGGAATGGAACACATGAGGTCTAATGCATTTCCCATTGCTTCAAGAGATTAATGACCAGAGAGAATTCAGTAGAGAAGATTGTGAGGTTGACATGGAAAGAAAAATCATATATGAGCTAAATGATCTAATTTAGAAAAAAAATAGAGAAGTTAAGATCAAATTCAATGATTCTGAAAGAAGCAAGCCCTAATTTAAAACTTTAGGATGAGGAAGGAATGAGAAGCATAGATCATGTAAATACCAAAATAAATAACAAATAAGTTAAGTATTGGAAACTTGAAAAAGAGATTGTTTCCCTAAGGAAAGAGTTGAAGAAAGCAAATGCTAGATAACGTTCTAAAACTCAAGAAAATCTCCAATACTTTTGATAAAGTAATCAATAGCTAAAAATTCAAAAAAGGATAAGGTTAGCCATGGAATTGAAAGGGTTTAGAACTCAAAGTTAGATGCTTCTAAATACACTCCTATTGTTTCGAGGCATTATCATTCTTTTAGGGTTACTCTTATTCTTGCAATAAGTTTGGTCAAAATCCCTTTATTTGTTCAACCAAAGAGAAAAGAACTGATTACATAAATAGTAAATTACTTTGGCTACCTTAGTTTCTTTACACTATTGTCTATCTTACATTTACATTGATGGCTATACATTTGTATCCTTAGATATGGCCATTTGTAATAGGATTTCAATTATTTAATTGTTGATTTTTTATTCACCCTAATTTCTATTCTTGCCATTTTTCACATCTAAAATTTGTTTTAATTAGTTATGATACTTTTTAAGAAACAAATAATTATTTCTTAAGAATAATAAGCTAATATTCTATTTTTTTCACAAATACCCACATAAAGTGGTATAATTGATGATTAAATTTTTTCCACATGTTTTCTAAAACATTGACGAACTTGAAAGAAATTTGAGCATCCAGCATCTTCTATAAATGTGTCAAAAATATTATTAAGAGTGATGAAAGATAACTAATTGAATAATACTACAACCAAAATAGATTTTATTATTATGCACATCTGACTGAAAATAAGTTTGAACTGCGAATTAAAGCATGAGATTTGTAACCATGAATAAGTTATTTCACCATCCAAAATTATTGCAGTAATCACTAGTACATAAAAAGTAATAGAGACATAAACTAAGAAGACAAAAAAGACGTGAACTGTACCACTCCTTGCAAAATCAATTCCTGTAGAACCCATATGTCCCAACCAGCAGAGGATCAAATCATCATACCAATTCCTTATTTAAGGAAATCGAAACGAACTAGGAAATGGATGGCCTATGTTTACACCATTTTCAATGAAAAATCAACGTACAATTTTAAAATAGAGCCATAGTTTTCAATACACAATTAACCTAGGATTTTAAATATAGGCTTAATTTTATTTAAATATAACCTAACTTAAAAATCTCTGTAATTTCTAATGCACAATCAATGTAACCCTAGTTTTCAATTCACAATCAATGAAGGACTAAAATGTAACCATAGTTTTCAATTCATAATCAACGTAAGATTGTAAAATATAAATCTATTTTCAATTCACAATCAACATAGGATTTTAAAATACAACCCTAATTTTCAATGCACAATCAGAGGAACACCAAAGTCAATCGATACAGTCATATATTACTGTTCTGACCCACGAAATTAATCATGAGCATTTTTTTATTGTGTTTAGCTGAGGCCTCTTAATCGGGCAGTCACATCGATGTTACAATAAAAAGAATTGTCTACACAAACAATCAAGTCTCCCCAAGACGCTTGATTTCAGTAAGTATATGGATAAGACTGCGAAGTAGATAGAGATTATGTTTTAATGGCTCATGAAATTGTATTTTATATTTTAACATTTTTAGAAAGCGAAAAATTTATAAATCCATTCACATAGTTTGTCATATATTTTATTCAAGTTCTAGAAAAGCAATGATAATCGGTCAATGCCGTTTATAGTTCATAATTATACCAGGTAGGATTTCAAGTATTTAATATTTTTCCTGGTCAGTAAAAAGGCTAATGCCAAATAATATTAATAATAAACATCATAAAAGAAGTTCAGAATAAACCACATTAAACTATTCTCAAAAGTCCAGTAAAACAAAGCTATGATCTATCACTCAGAAATCATTATTGACTATCGATATTAAATATATTTAATAAGAAATAATATAGTTATCAATCCTGTACTATTCATAATAAGTTTATAAGTATGGGGTTGTTATTAAGGTCAATTAATTTTATTCACAATTATAAATTATATCTATTTATTATTTTAGAATTTATATTTAATTTATATATTTAATTTTATATTTATTAATTTTATTATATTTTAATGTTCATAGATGCTTATGTAAACATATCTATATATACATATTTATATAATTAAGAGAGGAGGTTGGCTCTGGAAAAGAGGGTTGAGGAGATGAATATGAAGAATAAGAAATTTGAGGAAACCCTAAAGAAAATTCTTTCTATTGAAAATCGGAAAGACCTTGCCACTAGGATGACAAGGATTTGGATGCTAGTCGGCTGAAGGTCCGGGCAAACGTACCTGTGCAAGTCTCATAAGAAGGCTACCTTTGTGCCAAAGGAAATTCAAAATCTAAGGAGCTGGCCTAGGCTTGCTTTCTATTCCTTGGTTTTTCTTTCTGCCTTTGTGTCTATGTCTGGTTCTTTATATGTTGTTTTTTTGTCTAGTCTTTAGTTGGTATTGGTTTTTTGGGTTCTGATGCATTACTGTTTTGTTTTGATGGACTCTAATATTTATCTATTGTAACTTTTTTTTAAAGGTTCTGGGGTCCTCTAAAATCTGTTTTTTTCCCTTAATCAAAATTATATAGTTATTTGTAATTATTTAATTTAATATTTATAAATATGCAATTTTCTATGTCATATAAATAGTTGCATACAATAGTTTATATTTTTTTTCTATTTGTAACTACATGAATAGAATAGTTTATTAGAATCTAATTTTCTAAGTGAATATTGTTGTGTGTGATTATCATTGTATCATAGGAATGACTTGATTAATTGTATGCCTCTTTAGGGATATAAATGAAGTACGAAAAATAAGCATATGATGTATTCTATACGTTGCCTAGGGATATTGTTTTAATATTTCTCTCTTATATATGCTTAGCCCATATTGTGTAGTGAGATATATGGGTGACTCATTGCTAACATAATCCTTAATTGAGTCATTTATGAGTCTCTAAGTATAAATATTGTATCCTAGGTCATCCTCTTTGGAATTATAATATTAATAATATTTAAATGATGGTTGTATACAAAAGTTTAAGAGCGTCATTTAAGCAATAATGCAAATTTTGTTGTTACTGAACCTTCACTCTTTAAAGTAACTTAACATTATCATATATTAACATCTTAATTACTATTGTACTCTTGTCATTAAAATAATTTCATTACACTTGATATTAGGTCATGATTTTGACAATCAAAATACAAGAAACTAGATAATTTTTTATTTTATATTACGTAGTATTAAGAACATATCACTTATTATAATGAACACTTCTTTATAAATATAGAGCATTGGGTTGATCAAGGACATGTTTTAAAAGTAGATAAAACTAAATTTGATATCATTTGAAATATTTTATTAGTTATTATGAAATTAACACTTTCACCAAGTTCACTTTGAAGTCTACACTCAAGTAAGTTATATAAAATAGATTAACTTATTTAACATCTTTCAACTAATTATAAATATTATTTTGGTTGAATCATGATAGAGACATCAATAAAAGAAAATGGAAAGAATCACATTACACTAAGGAAGCTCCTTGACATAGTTGAAATAGAGTATGAGGTTGGACATGGTAGTAATTCAAATATACTGGGAGATGAAATTCCCCAAAATGCACACTTGGGTCTTCTAAAGATTAAAACTAATTACCAAGATATGATAATAAAGTGTCACATTGTACAATAGTACACATAAGAGTGCTATGTAAAATTCAATGTCACAAGAAAAATTGATGCATAAGCATCTAGGATATAGGAAAATGTTGTGTGACTCAAAAATATTGTTTATTTTGTAATAAAGGCTATGTAATGGTATGGTTACTATTTTTTTAATTTTTCATGTATATGCAAGTGAACCTAAAAAAAAACCTAAGAAGTGGAATTGGAATGTGAAGTAAATGGTAAAAGAATCATCTCATATCCTATAACATTCAACAAATACTCAACTTTTTTATTCTTAGAAATTTCTCCAATACGATTCCAAATTTAATGAGTTGGCTTCTAAGATCTTGGATGTTATTTGATAGGATACTCTTGATCTCACATATATGAAGCTTTTTGGTTGTCCTCAAACAAGTGCAAGCTTTCGAGATCAATAGTTTTCCTAGAACACCTACTAAACCTCATAAAAGAATCTATAACACTAAAGGCTTGTTGCAACCTTTTATATATTTTTCCTACAAGATGTATTATGCATACCTAGAACTCTACTGAAGGGATTGACTATTTAGAGACTTCATTGGTATTTTTCTACCTCTCAATATTAAGTAGATCATTTTGTTTCATTTAAAATCCCTCATAGACCCTTATAAATGTTCCTCTTGAATGACCTCACAAGAATTATGTATTGTGTTCCCTTTTCCATGAGTGTACATTTATACAACCTTTCTATTAGCTATGTTGGACTAATTCTATTGATAATATTTCTTCATATCATATGACTACAATAAGTTATAAGCGTTCCTACATTACTCACTTTCTTATTACCTTTTTTGTGAATTTTTGGACATCCTAAATATGTTTACCAATTATTTCATAAATATTCTCTCATTCATCATTAGAGTAGTCATTTCCCCATTTATCCTTAAGATGTAGGAAACCATGACAGTTCTGAAACTTTGGAGATAAGGATGAATTTTTAGGAATGACTACAAGCTACTAGAAGAAATGGATTTACCAAGAACAACTTATTGTCCAAGATCAATTATGGAAACTTAGAGGAGATGAGAACTTTGAATTACTACAGAAAAGGAACTCCATGCACAAGACAAGGAATTGGCTAAATCTAAAGCCCAAATTTTTAAACAAGGGTTGCCCTTTAGTGGATTTTCTAGTTCTAAATATTTTGATCTTGATACTACTTAAGAAGACTTGTTGGCATAAGAAATAAATTATGTTCATGGAAATCAATTGTCCCCTAATTACATGAAGAATTTTTTCTTCCCATAATACTCTAGTCTTGATACTATATTTATTTTCAAAGGAGAACATATTATGTCAAAATTCAATCAATCTTATGAAGAGGAAAATTATCCTATGAGTTCCAAGCTCACCTCATTACAAAAGGATAGAGAGTTTCCCTCCCACAAGGGTAAGGAGAAAATAAGCAACTATAATAGAGCATTGTCCTTGCAAAAAGGAAAGTGGAAGAAGAAATCTTTCTTATTATTCAATGATCTGCCTTTCTATGATAAATATGGAGAGAAGAACATGTTTATTCCTATTTTTTTGATAGAAAATAAGCAACAAAACTATGTTGTGAAAATAGGAAGGTAGAGTGAGGATGAAAATAATTAGGAAATAAAAAATTCTCTAAGTGGAGAGAAAAAGGATTTTCTCGTCCTCAAAAAATATCATGGAGACTATAATTAAGCAAATAAAAATGGAGAGAGAACTCTGAAAGATGTTGATGAAGCCCAATTTTTTGATGAACTGAAGGTTTTGTTCTTGTCCATATATATCAAACTATCAATCCATGTGTACTAGAATTCAAAAGGGATACAAGGAAAGGAGATTCTCATATGAATGAAGGAATCATCAAAATTAATCCCTACTAGTCTACAAAGCATGAGGGAACTAGAACACAATGGTGAAGGGTCATCCCACAATATTGGGTTACATTTTTGGTCAACTTAGACATCAAACTAACTATTTTGCACTAAATCTTCACATTCTAACACATAAAGAAGCTAAACAGTTTAGAATTTTAAGATAAATTAATTAATCATTTGTAGTATTTTTTCGTAGGTTATAAATTTATTTATTTTATAATAATTAAAAAATAAATTCTGCATAATTTTACATAACTTTTAATGCTTAATTTTTACAATAATTGGCATTTTTCAGAAGTGACACCTACATTGAAATGCGTAAGACTATTTACAGAAAGAATACAATTCTAATTTTAAAATATAGATTCAAGTCACACCAACATCTAGAGCATAGCCATTTTTAATAATTTTTTGTTGCATATATATTATTAGTTAATTTTTTAAGTTGGACTAACTATACTTTGGGTAGAGGTATATTTTTTCATCCAACCTATTTTTGTATGTTTTTTAATTAAATTATTATTTCTATGTTGGAATGAGGATATAAATACCTTGATAAAAGCTATTTTATTAATTTTTTCTTCTCCTTTAAAAAAATTTCCACATGTGTGAAATATAAATATATATATATATATATATATATATATATATATATATATATATATATGGTAAGTGCAAGAAGTTGGCTGCCTATTCAGCGAAAGTCTTGTGGAATTGGAAAATATCGTTAGAAATGAGCACCTATTTTCAAAAAAATGGGCCCCCAATTTACGTTTAGATGCCTGATCAAAAATTTAAAAAACAAGCAACTATTTTTTGAAAAATGGGCACCCATTTCAAAATAGGTGCATGTTTATAAAAAAAAAATTAAACAAAAAATTATGACTACAAATACAGTTTTACACACTGATTTATTGTTTTAAGAAACAAGTGCCCATTTTTTGGATTTTAAATAATGAGCACCCATTTCTTAAGACATGAGTAGGAAACACACCTCTATCGCGGATTTTAGTTCAAAATAGGCTTAGTATAGGCTTGGTGGAACTAAGCTTATACCTTTACCTCAAAAAACTTTTGTTAAGCCACTAGAATGCTAGATTTTTGCCTTGTCTTAATTTTTTGAAGGCCTTCCTGATCGTATTTTTTGATGAAATAAAAACCCATTAGAACTCTCACTGTTCTGATTACAAAAATATAAATTTCATAGTGATGTGATTATTTTTACAATTTTTCATTATTTATTAATTAAAAGTTGTACCTAAATGTAAATAGTGAGGTTCACTAAAATTTTAATAACTTTTTGTTTTTAAGCTTTTTGGAAAATAAATTATATGAAATTAACCTTCATACAATTCTCTTGAGGATTAAAAAAAAAGAATTTTGAAAAAATATGAAATTTTCATCAAATTATGGTGGTTGTGAACCAAAGGTTTTGAAAATGTACTCTATAGTCAATTAAAAATTAATTTAAAAAAATATTCAATAAAAAATAAGAAAAAATATACTCATCAATCTTTGGTAACTTAGGTATATTTCCCCATAAGGATTGGCAAAAATTCATTTATTTAGGTCAAAATATGGTGGTCCTACATGACTATAGTATGGTTCTAAAAGAGGCATTTTGAAAAAGTGTTTTTTAAACATTCCTACTAAAAATCAATTTATACCATGTAAGTATTTAAATAAGTTACATATTTGAAAACTAGACTCCAAGCACTACATTTTCTATTACTAAATTTTTTTGAGATTCAATCTCTAAGTGCCTCAAATTCAAACATCAATTGATAGGAAATTTGAAAAATATGGAAAATACTTTCACTTTTTTACCAAAATTGGGATGTGTGTGTGTGTGTGTGAAATTAAATATATTAAAAGTTATACCATTTGGAAAGCTAATAATAATTAAATACTTAGAAAAGAAACCTTTCAAATGAATTCATTTCATCCCCAAAAACTAATGTCAAAGTGATTTTTTGTCATCATTTCAAGACATGTGTAAAGGATACCCCATTGTAGGTATGATTTAAGAGTAGATAGGTTGTATTGACAAGATTTTGATCTAAGAGGATTTTATCTAACCCTCTTCAATTAATTCCTTTAAATGAAGACTATAAAATCTTGAATCGTTATATTTTCTTTGAAATAAATGATTTCAGCAAAAATTCGGACGTGGAAAAAAGTGTATCTTAGTATTGTGAGATCATGTTGAATCTAGCACAAGATATACTCAGAATTGGTTCTTTCAAGTGTATTTCTTATCCAACATCTTTCTCATCAAGAGCTCTACAAGGTTCCTCTAGTCATGTTTACCCCTAAACATTAGATAGCATCAAGACAATTGGAATCTTCTTACTAGCATAGTCTAGTACCTAAGATTTATATTATTGAAGAGGTAGTCCTTATGTTCTGCAATGCATAGAAGGTTTCCCTATAGCTCAATGGACTTATACTAATCTTCCTTTTCTAGTTAGTCACCCTTGTGTTAGAAAGACATAAGAATCTAGTTAGAATGGGAAGTTATTTTAGAAAACCCATTAATCATTTTGTTTATTCATCTCCTTATTTTAGGTTATTTTAGGTTAGGTAGGTTAGAATTAGTTCTTTTTCCAAGAAGTGATTCATCCACACCCCAAATCCTCCCTAACAAAATGCAAGAGCTGGTCACTAGTTTTTCGCGAAGTTTCTTTTGGCACATATTGTATGAGTCCTAGCCCTGACTCTATGCCAACTTAGTGGTATAGGATCATGGTCCAAATTATTGAAGCCAGTACAAGATATTTAAGTAGCTTCCCTTCCTACAAAATAATTTGTATAAGATGAGGATGTTTTAGAAGGTTGTGTTGCTAGTGAAAGGAAACAATAAGGTTATGCTTTTGCATCCCTATAGTTATCAATTAAGGTAACCTTCTGGCATAAGGAATTTAAAATTTCAAAGCATGAAAATTTCTTACATCATCTAGTTGTACATATTTTGGTTCCTCTACTATTTTTTGTAACATGGTGCATGAAAGCCTTGAATTCAAATGATGCAGAGCATCCAACAGTGTAAGGGAAATCCTACATCACTGAAAAACATTACTTTTCTACCTAATCCCTTTTGATGTTTGCATTTATGTATACCCATTTTGGAAAATATGAAATTATGACTTTTAGAATTGTTCTACTACTTTTTGGGGTCAACCTGCTATTTTTAGTAAGTTTTAATTTAAACATAAATGGGGAAAAATATGGAAAGATTCAAAATGGAAAACTAATCACTTTGGTGAAAGAATCAGGCCAAAATCACTCACTATTAGAAAGTTATTAAGGTTTTAGTTTCCTAAAATCTTGCCAAAGTCTCTTTTGAGTCATGTTTGAGGAAATAAACAATCCCATAGGGCCCCAAAAATGGTGAGGCAAGAAAATACCATTCATAGGGGTATGCTAGCTCAAAGATATTTCCAACACTTCAAATAGTATGTCAATCGAGCACCTAGATAAAAAGTTATGCCTCCTAAAAGTTGGAAAAAGTTTCAAGAACTTCCTCATTTTTTAATAAGGCTCAAATTTGAATTTTTAAATTCTTTTTGTGGAACCAAACCACCAAAATTCCATAATTAAAAGTTTACTTTTGGTTCTAAACCGGAAACAGATTATTTTGGACCCCATCTTCAAGGTTAGGAGTAGTTTTTGTCTTATGGGAGAAAGAGGTTGGATTGTTGGAAGGGGGTTTTTCAGAGCTTGTATAAGTTGTATGGTGTTATAGCTTGTGAGTAATGTATTATGATTTCTTAATTTTAATCATATTGTAATAGAAATTTCTTTCAATTAAATAATAGAGAAGGTGGATTTTCTCCCATATTTTGTGTCCTTTTAAATCTTGGCTTGTTGCCCTAATCAAGTGGTATCAGAGAAGGTTGTTCTTGAATGTGTGGATAGAGAACTGATTGTGCAATATTTCACACTAGGACTTTTAGTAATGGGTTCAATGTCAAGATTCATCCAAGTGTGATGCACAGTATGCATGGTGGTAGAAATGGTAGTGGAAGGAATTTTTTCGAAGATGAGAGTTTTAGAGCCATGCAAAGATAAATCAATGGATTGCAAGAGAAGCTGAGAAGAGGGTGCATTCTAGATAGAAGGGAAGAAATTGAAGAGGGAGAAGATATTGAAGATCCATCTGAGGATAAAGGAGAATAAATTAAAGATCATTGAAATCAAATGTTATTGTTAAATGCCATTTCAAAGATAAGAAATAGACCTAGGATTGAAGTTTCCTATTACTCAAGAAATCTGAACATAGAAGATCTAATTGATTGGATAATGAAATAGAGGAATATTTTGATTATGAGGAGATAGAGGACCCAAATTGGGTCAAGTTAGTTAATCCAAAGGGTCATGAGTAAAATTTTATGAAGGCCTCAAATATTGATCTTTTTTAATCTGATTCCCAACAGTCACATTAGGGATCTATTACTATGTAACTCACATTGCTAGATTCTACTCTATTTTATCATTTTCTTTAGGGATTATCACTTTTCTTGAACCTAAATTTTTAATTGAGATGTGACTGATTCCTTCCTTTAAATCTCCTTTTTTTTGGTTGAGAATTTGTCTTCTTTCAACCCTTCAACTACACTCTTTTGATTACTTTCGCTAAGATTTTGTTTTCATTTTTATTTTATATTTCCAAAGCTTGTTTTTATTTCCTAAGCCTACTCCATTAACACTATAAGACTAATTTTTTTAGGCATCGTTGAGGTGCCGAAACTTTCTACAATTTTGATGCAAAGCCATTTTCATACTTTATCAATTAAATCCACCTTTCGTGCTTTTATTAAAGTACTACAGTCACAAGTAAAAATAAATTAACTACCACATTTATTAAAAGGAACACAAAAATTAGTATTTATTTTTGTTGGGTGACCTTATCCACCGCCAATAAGGTACCAATAGATTTTTCAATACCTTTGGAAACATCAATATTCAAAAACTCTAGTGGGAGGCTAGGGAGATGGATCAAGGTGGGAGAAGCTATTCCCCAATTAGTAGAAGGGTCAAACCTTAGTTTCTATTTTCACAAGAATAGAAAATACTTCAAGCCACTTTCAAAGGACCAAGGGCTAAAAATCATAAATTTAATCCAATATTTATAATTCACAAAGATATAAAGAAAAAGAACATTATTCGTGATGCTAATAGAAATGCTTCCTTTAATATTAAATAGATACAATTTGTCCATCTCCCAACTTGATCAATATTAGGGTGAAAAGAATATAACTTAATTTCTAAAGAGAGTTAGAAGTTAGAAATGGTCTCATTCAAGACTATCACTTCAAATCCCTCAACCATACATGCAACATTATTCATAACAACATCATTTGATTTAGCATATTTTTGGCATCTTACCACCCACCAACTTATTGACATAAGAAACTAGTTATTCATCTTCATAAAATGATTCCAAACCATAATGTCATTATGTGAGACATTGTTGACCAAATAATTAGCCCCAGACTTGAATATTAGAAACAAAATTGTTTGCTTCATAAGCTCATCGATCAAAGCTCACGAGGGAGAAAAAATTTAAAATTTCTGGGAGCATGTGGTCTATCATTCTTGATGCATTAAAAATATGTTAATCCTAGTTAAAAATAAATTCAAATATTGTAAAAAAATCTTCAATTAAAATTTAGTATTATGTGCATATTTCAACTCAAGGATTTTAAAATTGATGTGTCATATGCATGCATGTTTATAAAAAAAATTAAAAATTTAACACTTTAAATGACATAGAAAATGACAATATTAAAGTAAACAATAATATATGTTAGCAAGATATATGATGACCCTACCATGTAATAATAGGCTAGTAAATTTATAAATAAGTATGAATATTTATATTATCATTTATATCATTTGATTTTTTTCCTTTAAAAAATGATTTACCTGTTATCTTTGGTTCTTTTTTGAAATCGACTTGGTAAAATCCCTATGTAAGTGTTTCATATTGAAGCTATAGATCCTTATTGAATGATTCATTCAACTCAATTTTCATAAGGATTTCATTGTTTTTTATTACTGGTAAAAATAGGTTTTAGAGGGACTCGAAACCCCTTAAAATTTTTACAAAAAGGGAATAAACATTAAGCCCACTTAACTGAAATAGAACTGGAAACTAGCCTGCTAAACCCAGAACTAGCACAAAAAAAACCAAAAAACTAGAAACCAGAAACAACACCCAGCAATAAAAAACCTAAAACTAATCTAGCATGAGAATAGGGGAACAACAAGACCTAGGAAAACTCCAGACAAGTTCCCTCCGCCTCTTTCTTAGCCTCTGACACCTTCTTGATGGCCGTGTTAAAATCTAAGAGCTCAGGATCCTATCATGGATCTTCTTCTTTTTTGCAGATCATGTACGCTTGCTTAGACTAGCATCACCCGCATCATCTTTTTCATCTTTGAGCTTCACAGTCGGAGACCCAGCATCTAGCTCAGACTTGATAGTCTTGAAGCACTCCATCGTAGAACCCATAAAAAGGTTATTATCCAGCATATGCTTCTTAAGAGTGTTCTCCAGGTTTTCCATTTTGTCCTGCATATCCTTCATGTTTTTCTCATCCTCTTTGTCCTTTTGGACTTCCATCCCCTCTGACCGTGTATCCAGATTCCCCAAAAGAAGATCAACTTTGGTAGAGAGGGAGCGGAATCTAAGGTTGAGGCTTTTAATTTCTTGGAAGAGATGTTTCATAAGGTGGAATGAATACATAGACTTCACCTTCACCATTTGGAGGACACCGAAAGGGGGATCAATCTTGTCATCCATATCCTCTTTAAGGAGTTAAACATTCCTTTCCTACATGTCAACCATTTTCACAAAGGGAATGTTCCTAGAGCTAGAAGGGTTATTACCCTTCTCATCAGACTCCAAAATAGGAATCTCATTATCCTCCTTCCTATCTGACTACACCTCCATAACCACTTCCAACTTCAGGGAGATAAGAACATCATGTTCCTTAGAGCTATCATAATTGGCCAGAATGGGGACCTTCTAACCACCCACATCCACATCTTTATCCATAGTTACAGGGTCATAAAAATTTTCCTTGGTTGCAAAGGTATACTCTTCCTTGTCCTCTTCTTCACCAGAATTACTAACCGAAGCTGATAGGGACTCTTTTCTTTCTTCATCAGACTGCATGTGGGGATAATTTTCAGTTACCGCATAACCCTCAACACTCTCACCTTCAGAATCTATTTCCATGCCAACCTTCTTATCGAACTTTAATTTTTTACCCTTTGACCCTAGGCTCTCATGAAAAATGGGCTTGCTCCCTTTCTTCCTATTATCAATTATGCTATGGAGAAGGGATTGCAATAGAAAAAAATGGGAGAGAAACCCTAAACTTATGCTTGAAATGACAAAGAAACACAAAATGATAGGAGTGAGCACACTTATACCTACCATCCAGAGTGATATAATCCATGATAATAGTCATAACCTTCATCCAAATCTCCTTGAAAGCATCCACATCATAACAGGCACTACAGTCCTTCACCAAGCACTCGGCCTCTTCCTTATCTTTAGGGAAATATTGAATGTCTTATTGGGAGATCTTCTTGTCTCTATAGAACTTCATGCCCTTGGTGTTCAACTCAAAAACCTCCCTGATAAGTTCCTTGGTGATTTTCATAACCATTCCCCCAGTAGTCACAGTGTCATCCTTCCAACTCTCAACAAAATATGTTTGTGACATCTTCTTTGAACCCATGAAGGTGTTCCATGTATGTGGTGAGCCCTCCCTTCCTTAGCTTATACTAGACCTTAGTCATATTCTTCTATTTTTGTAATCCTTCAGCTCCCTATGGTTAAGCCTACCACCCATAATGCCCTTAGAGAAAAGACTCTAAAAAAAAATAGCAGAGATAGAAAAGATAGAACACAATGACAGACTTTAAATTGAACACCATGCTAATATATGCGTGTCTATGCTTAGCTGTCTCAGGAAAGTCAAGACTTTCCAGAACCCTTATAACTACTTTAATTAACTTATCTATTTTCATCATAGCTTTCTAAGATATTCCAAATCTTCTCTTTTGTTGTAAGTCATATCAAATGCCAACTTGGCCTTCAAATAGATGGTCAAATCCTTTCCTTCATGCCAAGTCATGATGTCCTTATCCCTGACAGTAATGTTGGCCAATGGATCTGCAGTACTATTAGCCTCCCTAAAGTTATGAGAAATAATAACATGCATAAAGGAATTAATGATTATCCAAGCCTCCTTTATAATTGCCTTAATTGACCATGATGGTTTAGTCACTCCTTTGATACAGTTTAAAATGTTCATGGAGTCACCTTCAATCCACATGTTCAAAGACATGTCCTCTTTTATTCTTTTTAAATTTTGAAGGAGAGGCATAGCCTCCACCACATGATTGGTATGGATGTCAATAGAGATCACCACAGTAGAAAGACAATTAGCCATGTCATCTTGAATAATCTCACCATAGCCAGAAGGCCCCGGGTTACCCTTCGTCACACTGTCAAAATTAATTTTGATCCAGATAGGAGGGGGGAAAGCCAGATGGCATTGTCCTATTGGGAAGAGGAGTTTACTTTGGTTCCAACAGAATTAACTCCAGCATAAAAATCTAGCTTAGCTCCAATCATGACAGTACAGTTCTCCTTATTACTTCTCTTAATATTCTTGGCTATTACCACTAGAGGAAGGGCAGTGTCTCTACCAAAACTCTTTCATTGTGTTCTCTCCATAGTTTCTAGATAACATGAGGGGAAATGATGTTCCATAATAACCTATCCATAGGAACCTCAACATTTCTCCATTGAGTGAATAAATTCTCCATATTGTTTGAGAAAAGCCAGCATAACTTCCAGTATTGCAAAATGAGGCACCTGACTTCCTAGGAGTATCGACAGTCTATAGCTATATGGTAAACCAACTCCTCAACATTATTACATAGAAAGAATTTGTTAGGTATAATCATGCCTCTCTTTTGAATATTATCAATAGTAAAAATCTTGTTCTATAAAACCAGCCAAAAGAAAATATTAATTTTAGAAATTAACCATTTATCCCAAACCTGGGCCCAAAAGAGAGGAGGATTCGGCTGCTTCAAAACTATCTCAGAGGAAGAGATGACAAAAAATAATCCAAAAGGGAGAATCCCCCAAATCAAATCATCCTCCCTGGTAGTGTCCACTTTCCAAACATTCAGATCCAGCATCAGAGGCTTAAGAGCAATATCAAACAATAGATTGATCAACCCAAGACTGGCGCCCTCAGTAATCTCTAACCCATAGATTGAATCTCTGTAAGAAAATTTCAATAAAAGGATAGAAGGAAGCAATAGATTTCAAAGGATAATCCTTAAGCCAGCAGTCTTCCCAGAATTTAATTCTCCTGCCATCGCCCAAATACCACTTAGCTCCCTTGAAGGCCATCTCCTTAGCTTGTTGGATAAAATTCCAAATAAAATAACCCTGCACCCTCATGGAAGACATCATAAAATCTGATATATGAGGGAAAGAGTAGAGATATTTATTGTGGATGATCTCATTCCACTCTTTTTTCTCACCAAAGATCCTCCAAATTTTCTTAGGCAATAAAGACTAATTGGTAACTCTTAAGGGGTGGATCCCCAAACCTCCCCACTTCTTTGGAGTGCACACCTTGTCCCAAGAAACTAAAACCAATCTCTTTCTTTCTTCCACCCCTATCCAAAAAAAATTTCTCTGAATCTTCTCAATAATGTCTTCAAATTTACCAGGGATCTTAAAAAGACTAAGAGCATAAATAGGGAGACTCTACAGAGAGGCCTTCAGGAGTTGGATTTTACTAGCTTGACTAAGCAGAGCTCCTTTCTAGCCAACTAATTTCCTATTGAATCTATCCATAATACAAACCCAAAAAGAGTCGATAGGTCTTAAACCCAAAGGAAGACCAAGGTAAGTGGCAAGCAAAGCACCAATTTCACAACCAATAATTCTAGAAATTCTATTATGTCTATCCACCAGCATATTAATAAAAAATAGAGAGCTCTTATTCCAATTAACAATTTGACCATTAGCCTGAGAATAAATAGAAAGAGCCTGTTTAATTATTCTTGCCTCCCAGATGGTCTAAGAGCCCATGATAACTATGTCATCAAAAAATTTCTCATGGGAGTACGACCTAGAAGTAGAGGAAGGAGTGAGACCCTTGATGGATCCATCAATTGCCAGTCCCTAAAAATAGTGACCAAGACACTCCGCCAGAATGGAAAAGAGAATAGGGGGTAAGGGATCACCTTGACAGAACCTCCTAGAAGGCTTGAAGAATCTGGAAGAAGAGCCATTCACAATAACCATAGCTAAAGAAGTACTAATGAGCTATAAAACTAGTTGCAAGAGTTTATTACAGAAGCCAAAGGAATGAAGAACCTTGATCAAAAAATCTCAATCCACCCAGTCATAAGCCTTTGAGAGGTTGAGTTTCAATAGAAAACCATGGTTGAAAGAGGAGTGAGTAGAATGAATAACCTCATGCACCTTCATAATGGAATCAAGAATTTTCCTTCTAGGGACAAAACCACTTTGTTGAGAAGAAATAATATTGGGGAGAATAGCTCCAGCAATCTAAGGGTGAGAACCTTGGAAAAAAAATTATATACCGAATTACATAAATTGATCATCCTAAAGGAATCAACATAATCAGCTCCAGGTGTTTTGGGAATCAAGACAATGAAGGTAGCATTAATTTATTTAAGAATAGTTCTTAACCCAAAGAATTCTTTCACAACATTGTAGATTTCCAGGCCCACTATGTGCCAAAATTTATGGAAAAAGAACAAAGGAAACCCATCCTGGCCCCGAGACTTATCACCCTCGAAGGGGAACACAAAAAGCTTGATTTCCTCTAAGGAGGGAATAATAGTGAGCTTCTTATTAGTAACATCATCCAAGATGGAGGGGATAGCATCAAGAAGCAAGGCTTGGTTATCCAGGGAAAACGCATTGTCTTTAGATAAAAGGGAAGAGAAAAAAGTCAACCGTAGCCAAAGAAATATCCTTATCATTACTTACCACACCGGATTCCAACCTGAGTCTAGAAATTATGTTGGAAGCTCTATTTTTAGAAGAAGAAATATGGAAGAACCTGGTTTTCTTATCTCTAGCTTTCAGCTATATCGATCTTGACCGCTGTCTCTAGTACACTTCCTCTTTGGAAATGATATTATGAGTTTTGGCCAAAAGAGTCTCCTCCCTATCCTTAAGATCTTGAGGCATGCCTATCTATTGGATAGTTTCCTGAATATCATCAAGATCCCTTTTTAGATCGTGCTTTATTTTAAAGATGTCACCGAACACTTCCTTACTCCAAGATTTAATATTCTGTTTAATATGCTAGAGTTTTTTAGACACCCTAAAAATAGCAGTGCCCCGAATGTTAACATTCCACCAGCCATTAATCCTTTTCTCAATCTCTAGGTGATCAATCCACAATTTCTCAAATCTAAAGGGGAATTAAGGATTTCATAGTTATTCCTTCTACAAGGTAAATTATCTTATTGAATCAACAAAACTATAAATCAAGAATAGTTAACTAAGGAGTACTTAAATTTTGTGATAGTAGTGAAATTTAAAAAATTATTTTAAATCTAGTATGTTCAACCTTACCTCAAAAAGATAATCTATAATGTGTTCTATATTTTTTATAGAAAAAAGCAGCAAGAGGGTGTTGGCCCATGGTACAGAGACTAGAAGCACATTAACATCATATTAATAGCACTAGTAAAAAAGTAGTTCATCAACAATAAGTCAGTAGAGAAAGAGTATCTAGTCTACCTCTATCAAAAACAAACTTAACAATTCTTTTCAAAGATAACGAACCAGAGTATCTTAAGCAGGTAGTAAAAAACATATTAATAGTATCATGCCACGCAGGGCTAAACCATAAACTAGACAACATAGTTTTAAAGCAGGAAATCAAAATAAGGAAACTAGGGCCAACATGCTCGAACCAAAATAGGAACCTCATGTCTGCAGCGGCAGCTAGGGTCTCCTACCCAGATGTTTGGACATCAGGGTCATGGCCCATTCTTCTTGCAAGAAAAGGAAGAGGTCTTTGTTGTCTTCATCAGCCTCCAACTTGCCACCAGCCAACTTCTCCTGCACAGTGCACAGATTCACCATCGACGTGTGCATGACTTTGAGGGAAAACTTGTTTGTATCAACGACATGGGCTTTCATGTCTTGCATGTCCTGCTTAAGGCCCAGAATCTCATTGTCAAGATCTGAGAACTTCAGTTTAAGGGATCCCTTAAATTTATCATTCCCTTCCCAAGCCTTAGAATTATGCTCAACAGGAGGGGACTTGGTCTATTGGTCATGGGGGAAGGGGGGAAGGGGTATTGCAGTGAGGAGTGTCCTCCATAGAAGGTTGGGGGTCCAGGGGGGAGTGGTGCTAGTCTTGTACGAACTTGGGTGGTCATCAGAAGAGCCCTCAATTAACTCAATGGAAGTAGGGGAGTCTTCTTCCAAAATGGATTTCTCCTCCGAAGCCATTTCCTTGATTCTTGTTTTACACTTCTCCTTGGCAATTCTGTGAGAACAGCAGATAGAGCCCCCCAAATCCACCTCCAATTTGACCTGGCTTTCTAAATTCCTTTGTTTCTTGGGCTTCTTTTCAATTTCAAGGTTACTATCAGTCTCCTTCATCTCCTTAGCATCTAGAGTCTCTGAGACATGGGATTCCTCTAAATCCTCAGCCCTTTTAAAAGGGTTTTTTATGCACCTCTTGTAGCCCTTGCCATCTTTCGGGACAAAGTCAATTTCTTGGATCTCCTGGATGGACTGGGATGGGGATTGGGAGGTATTACCGGCTTTCAAAGGAGACTCTTCATGGGTGTCCTCTTGAATGAAAAGGGGGGCTTAGCACGGAGAGAAGATGGCTTTATGGAAGTTATATAGGTAGAGAAGGAGGCCCTGGTGGAGGATGGGAATCAGCTTTTTTAGGTTTTAATTTTCCCTAATATCCAGAATATTACTTTCTATAGAGTGGAAAAGGTAAAATGGGATGGATATGAGATCCCTATTCTTGATGTGATTGAGGAACAGCATATGTTAATAGTAAAACACAGTAAACTTTCCTTCCAAGGTAAAGTATTTCATAACAATGTGGCATACCTTGGGCCAAAACTCTGGGAGTAGCTCACAATTGAAGCCTCCAGACTTCTTCACGGGTTTCTCCCCTACCTAAAGAACTAATTTAGGCTTGTGGGATTTGGCATCCTGCTAGTTTTCTTATATTTTCTTCCCTCCAGAGAAAGCCTCATTGCCTTTGCGATGACCTCCTCATTAATTTGGAAGTGGATACCCCCAACATAAACCTTCCTGTTGCTCCAAGAGGAAATGAACTGCTTGGATATATGTTCATCATGGCCTCCCTTCATATACTCCATGAAACCCCAGATACCACTTTCTTTACAGTAATGGGTCACCAAGGGGTTGGAGGAGAACTCCTCATCAATTTTATCTAGCTCAATGCGCAAGGTTTTTCCACCCATGTCAACAATCCTTCCATTCAGTGCAAAATTTTCCTGAGTATTGCAGAGATGAGCTTCGTAAACCAAAGCATAAAACAAGTTGTTTTGAGTAACCATTTTGAGATGAAATTATAAAGGCGAGATTTGGGTGGTTTTTGGGGAGTCAAGCTTCGTACAGAGAAATCTATCAGATCTCCACACATACTCATGCAAAAGGAAATTATGAGCCTTTATGGAGTTTTGAGCATGCTTATTCATCACCACAATAATCATCGAGTTACACCGACACGTAATCAAGGTGGGGCCTTTAGCGAAATTGACAGCTTGGCACATTTTAAACATTGTTGGTGTCACTTTTCTCCCACCCAATCAGCAGCTAGGTCTCCTTAGGAAGCTCCCTAACCTCCTCCCATTTATTCAGCATGGTTTTCTTAAGCCCAATGGCTGCCATCGAATCCACCACCCATTTCCCTCCTTGTAGATATGGGAAATAGTCATGCTTTGGAGGTTGTTGAGAAGCTGTTGGATTTCCACAATTATAGTGTTCACTCGCCACCCCACATTTGATCTCCTTTTAATACCCTCCACTACCACTTTGGAATCCCCCTCGATCTCCAACAGTCTGACATTCATGTGGATGACATATTTAATGCCCCATAAAAGACTCATGCCTTTAGCTTGATTGACTGCATAGTTTTTTAGTGGCCTAGCATATGCCAAGAGGCAAGTGTCATTATGGTCTCTTAGCACACCTCCCCCACCTTGAGTGAGATTGTTTTCTGCCTTGTCAAAATTTAATTTGATCCAGCCACTCGGTGGGGCAACCCAATGGGTAGCCTTCCTAGCCATCAACCTAGAGTTTTCAAACTTAGTGAAGCTAGTCAACAAGTTCCAATTATTAGCCATTTTGATCTCCCTGGTAGATGGGGGTGCTGAGGGGAGTTTCCACTTAGCTGAGCTAGCATTCTCGCATAGGAGCTTGGTTCCGAGATAAGACAAGCCTCAAGCGGGGAACAAGACTCCCTGAATATCCTATTATTCCTTTCTTTCCAGATAGACCAATAGATGTGCAGAGGCAATAGACGCCATAGGAGCTAAAGGAGGGGGTGATTGGAGGGGGATCACCAGCCAGTGAATTGGTGGATATCATTATCGAAGACCCATGGGATCCCCAATTTACCAATAACTTCTAGCCAAATGTTAGTAGCATAATCAAAGTGTATGAAAAGATGATCCACCGTTTCCTTCTCCTTTTTGCAGAGGACGCACCTGCTAGCCATGGAGAAAACTATTTTTATGAGGTTGTCCTGAGTTGAAACTTTACCATGCATGAGAGTCCACCACAAGAAATTGATCTTTGGCGTAAGGTGTGGAATCCACACCTTCATCCAATCCATCAGATTATTCTCTTCCTTCAGAAGAAGGTTGTATGCAGTCTTGACTGAGAAGGTTCCCGCTTAGGTGGGGGCCCAAATGATGGAATCTTGGTGAAAAATTCTTGGGATTCTGACATTCCCAAGGATTTCCATGAGCTCATTAGCCAATTGTTTTAAATCTGGTCTATCCCTGGCCAAACTAATTATATCTTTCCATTTCCCTCCAATAATGTAGTTATAAATTATGTTACCAAGGATGGGCCTGAGGTAGTTCATGAGGGGGTTAAACCTACCACTAAGGGTAGGGAAATTCAAAATCCAACAGTCATTCTAGAATCTTATGGATCTCCCATCTACGAGCTGCCAGAAAGCTCCCTTAGAGAACAAGGTTTTGCATCTACAGATGTTAGCCCAAAGTTTAGAGCCATTGGGAAGGTCATTATTCTTGGTACATCTATCCATAGGTGTTCCGTTGGAGGTACTTATCTTCCATTATCTTACACCAATCTGCTTTCCTTTCTATGAGCTTCCTGGCCACTTTTGTGTTGAGGGCTCTATTCAGCAAGCCAATTCGCCTAAGGCCCAGACCTCCCAAGCATTTTGGAAGACACACCATGTCCCAGTTGACCAGGGACATCCTCTTCTTCTCTTCAGTTCCAGCCCATAGAAAAGTTCTTTGTATTTTTTCCAACTTGTCCACCATGTTGCTTTTGATTTTGTAGAGGGACAAAAAGTAAACCGAGACCTCCTAGAGAGTAGAAGCCACCAGCTGAAGTTTACCAGTGTTGCTTAGAATCTTTCCTTTTCATCCAGCAAGTTTTCTCTAGGTTCTTTCTAGGATCGAGTTCCAAAATTCATGGGAAACCTCCTTGACCATGAGGGGGAGACCTAAGTAGGTAGAGGGGAGCGAAGCTGACTGACATCCCAAAATTTGGAGCACTTTGGTTTTTTTCTCATTGGGGGTGTTGAAGTTGAACATTCTACTTTTCTGATAGTTAATGCATTGTCCAGAGGCCAAGGCATAATTTTCCACTAGTTTCTTCCATTGTCTAGCCTCAATCACCGATGAGTACCCAAAGAGGAAAGTATCATCCACAAATTGCTCCAACACCACTTATTGTTGAGTGGAAGTAGGATTGACACCTTTTATTCTTCCCATGGAAGAGAGTATAGTCAGATTCCTACTGAGGACCTCCACCACCATGATAAATAGATAGGGGTAGAGAGGATCACCCTATCTAAGCCCTTTTTCCAGTTGAAAGAAACCACCTGGGGAGCCATTGACTATAATAGAGAAGCGAAAAATTTGCATACATTCTTGAATAATATGAATAATCTTCTCATTAAATCCCATCCTACTAAGGATTTTTTGGAGGAATGACCAATTAACTTTATTATAGGCTTTAGAGATATCAAGTTTGAAGGCCATACCTAGAACATTGCTCCTATCCATGGAGTGGATGATTTCATGAGTGGAGATGGGTGCATCAAGGATCTACCTTCCTGGAACAAAACCTTTCTGAGTAGGATTGATAAGTTTATCCAAGAGGGGGTTCATCTGTTGACAAGGATCTTGGTGAGGATCTTATAGAATGTATTACAAAGAATGATGGGTCTGAATTCTAGCATAGAGGTGGGGTTTTCATTCTTAGGGACCAAAACAATATAGGTCTTGTTATGATTCCATAACAGTCACCCCATTCTGAAGAAGTCTCTGGTAGCATGGGTAACATCTAAGCCAACTATATCCCAATACTCTTGGAAGAAGGCCGAGGGAAAACCATAAGATCATAGAGCTTTATAGGTTCCCATAGAAAATACCGTCACCTTGACCTCATCTTTGGAAACATGTTTAGTGAGCCAAGCATTATCACTATGAGTAACAACACATTGGATGTGATCAAGTAGTTGGTTTTGGACATTAACCAGGCACAAATGTCCAGGATTTGAATACAGTACCTTAAAATAGTTTTCTACAACCTGATTGATTTTATCATTTTAAGTAACGTCATTCCCTTCTTCTTCCCTTATTGCATTAAAATGGTGTTTCTTCTTTTGTGGTTACTAGAAGATCTAGGGAAGAAGGTCATGTTTATGTCTCCTTCAATAAGCCATTGTATTCTGGATCGCTACTTCTAGTAGATTTCCTCTTTTTTTAGAGCTTCCTGCCATTTGTGTGTAGCCACTTCTTCTTCCACTTGTACTTGGGGTTGGAAACTCCCTGTAGCCAGCTAGGCTTGGAGGGATTCTAATGTCCCTGAAAGCTCCTTCTTCTCTTTGTGAAAATCTCCAAAGTTATGTTTACTCCAGCCCTTGACCTCTCTTCTAATGATTTCCAATTTTTGGGCAACCCTGAACATGGTAGTGCTTTTGATATTAGTGACCCACCAGGATTTCACTTGGTCTCTAAAAGAGGGATGGGAGCACCACATAATTTCAAACCTGAAGGGTGCTAGGGTAATCCGTTGGGAGTCCCGCCAATAGAGGAGGAGGGGGTTATGATTAGAGGTAGTTTTAAGGAGGGAGGACAATGTGGAGGTTAAATAGAAATCCCATGAAGAGGTGGCTAGGATGTGGTCAAGCCACACCTGGATGAGGTGGGAGCCCTTCCATTTATTGTTCTAGGTGTAGGGATTTCCCTTCAGATCCATGTCCAAAAGGCTTGTGTAGGATCTGCCAGGTCCCCCATGCTGTCAGAGTAGTCCATTAAGCCTCTGCACTTTTCTGAGGGGTAAAGTAGGGTGTTGAAGTCGCCAGCCACCAAGTAATTAGCAGAGGTGTCCTGGTCAATCTAGAAGGAAATATCTTTCCATAGGGATGACCTTCCAGTCCGGGTATTTGGGGTGTAAATATTGAATAGGTACCACAACAGCTATTTTTTCCTGAAGTTAACAGCAAGAAATTTTAACAAGAAGGCAAGAGATTTGGCAATGATAGTATTGGGGTTCTAGAGAGTTGTAATACCCGCGGAAGCCCCCGAAGCTTCAGAGTAGACAAAATCAGCACCTGACCAGAGGCTAGTAGTTAGGGTGGCAAAAATTTTTAAAGACATCTTAACTTCTTGAATGAGCAGAATATCTAGCTTATGATAAAAATTGTATTGTTTAACAACACTTTGTTTGAGGGGGCTATTGAGACCTCTAACATTCCAAGAAAGACAAATCATTTCTTATTTCTAAAGCTTGTTTCTAGGGTTTTCTACCTACTTGCTGCAACATCCCTTGTAGTCCCTCTCAATCTCCTAGCATGTTCTGATGGCCTCCCTCTGGGTGTCTCCATCCCCACATCAGCCTTCTTGGGATTGGTTTTCTTTCTTTATGTTTTCCATTCACCCTCATCTTCCTCCTTGCAGTGATTAGCACCCAGGGAGCTGGGTGAGGAAGGGTAGTTCTTTTCCTCCACCTATAGAGGGATTTTTGTATCAATCTTAGGGGATTTTAGCTCGAGGGCAACCACAATGGCAGGCTGATCCAACTCAATATGGCTGATCCCACTTGCCTTTGGGGTAGTCATCAGGGGGTTCTCCAATGAGTCCACCATTGGAACTTCGGATTCAGGGTGCACCACTTCATTCTGTAGAGGAGAGGCAATCTCAACTTCTTCCACCTTTGGGTTATCCATCTCTGGGTTTTCTAGCGCTTTAGCCACCGGAGGTGGCTGGTCTTCTCCTTCTCTTTTCCTGTAACCAAGGGTGGATTGGTCTTCCCCTTTTCTTCTCCTGCTACCAAGGGTGTTTCCTTAGAGGTGCCCTTATCCTTATTTCTATTTTTGGCTTCTTATAGGGAGGACTTACAAGTATCACTGGAATGGCCCTTGGCATCAAATTTATGGTAGTATAGAGTGGCATTCTCATACACCAGAGCCTGAGTCCATCTGCCAAGTTTGGATTTCAAAATAACAAAGTTGGGGAGGGTTTTGTTCAGGGTAACATTCACACAAAATCCAGTGAACACCAGCCTAGATTTAGAGTGGGTTACCTAGTCTTCAGTGATAAAAGTGCCAAAAGAGTCACCTATCCATCTGAAAACTTATTCATCCCAGTATTCAAGTGGGAGACCAAGGAGCCGCACCCAAACAAGTGCCTTCTTGGTCAGCTCAGTTGCTGGATTAAAATTGGGTTTCCATTTTGCCAGGGCAAGGAAGTGTTTTCCATAGACCCATGACCCTGACAAAACAAAGCCCAAGTCCTCCAGAGTATTGAACTTGAATAGGAAAAGCCCGCCCGACATAGCAGAGACAAGGACAGACCCCTTAATCTTCCATTGGGTAGCCACCCATTTTCTGACCATTTCAATGGTTGGTCGAAAGTTGAAGAACCCACCCACCGGCACTAACTCAAAATTTTCCATAGTCCTATTCACCACAGAATCAGGGACCGAGAGTTCAGTGCCTTCCTTAGTCTGTATGAAATCCACCAGGAGAGCTTCCATATTTTTCTAGCCAACAAGTGCACCTTTCCAGCTAGATTTTGGCGGGGATGAAGGGGCATCGACAGAAGAGGATGCCCTTTGGATTCCCTCTGTTAACTCTTTCATTGGGTCCATGACAGTGATCTCGGGACCAACATGGGGTCCAGTATGGGGACCTGCCAAGGGGGAAGATTATCCCCCAAGCGAAGCGGGCATGGGAGCCTGGGGTTTGAAAATGGAAGTTGGGTGGGAAGTTACAGAGCTGGCACTATATCATGTTATTCGTAAGGTAACATAATGTGTTCTATGTTCATCCTTACATGAGAAGTGTATTTTGTACTATCATGTTACTCTCAAGTAAAAAAGCTAATTAATTATTCTAGTCATTTAATTTATCTAGATTATTAAAAAAAATGAATTGAAAAAGTATTCTTTATGATATATTTTAAATTCTACAATAATAAAAAGTAAAAAAAATCACACAAATTTTGTTATAATTTTTAGAAGTTAGGTTATTACATGTGTTTTTAGGATAATTTCAAGATTTTCTACATGATATTTTTTTGTAACTACTTTTAGGTATATAGTTTAAGAAGAGAAATTGTTTATTTTAATGTATAAAGAAAAAATAAAATTTTATAAGAATTAATTATCAATAGCTATTATATACACATATAAAATTACAATATAAGTTCCAATTTATAGAAACATATATTTAACTTCAAAAAAGTTTAACTAATTTCAAATTTTGAAGACAATATTTAATGCAAGTTAAACACAAGCCAGCTAAGATTTTACAATAGTTTACCTTTAAGAATTTTCCATGGGCATTGTTTCTATAGGACAATGAACAATTTCTAAATTGTACCTTACAAAATGAAAGTTTAAAAATAGTTATTCTCACTCAATCATCTAGGACTTGTAGGATTAGAAGGAGTTTATTGTTTAGTTTCATAAGGGAAGTGCTTATTGGCCTTAATATAGCACTTTCAAGGGGGTTGTAAGTTTTTCCAAAATTTACTTAAGTGATTATAATTTATTTACGAATTTTTGAAGTACATCTAGAAATGATTACCATGGAGTATAGTCATATCACACACCTAAAAATGCTACCAAAGATAACTGATGGAAAGGAAATGTCTTGTAGGACTTAGACATACTCTACCAAGACATACTTGACTATTTTATGAAATAGCTGATACTTATTTATCTATCTATTTATATAAGAGACTCACATGAATTTAAATAATTTTATGATCAAATTTTTAGTCATACTTATTTTAAAAATCTATGTACGTGTTGTACATATAAAAATGTATGAAATTACTAAATTTATGATTTGGTATTATCACTTGATATTTTACTAAGCCTCCTTCTCAATACATGACAAAAGTTTAAAGAATTTTTTTTTAAAAAAAATTAATTTATTAAGAAACAAAGGTTTATAATCTACAAAGATATTTATATGAATGAAACCAAGAGTGTCACCTTTGTCTTTACCATAGCAAGTTGTCTAGTAATCCATGACATTCTAATTTAATTATTGTTTCTTTCATCCCGTTTTAATTTGTTTATTCTTCCTTTCAGTGTTAGTTATTGTGAAAAGATTGCAAGATTCTATACAAACACCTTATGCATCCATTGATCTTTAAATTAGTCAATTGATTTATAATACAATCAATATAATAATATTATTTTATAAGTTAAACAATTCAAAATCTCTAGAATAAATTATATGGTTTAAAATACTATTTTTCTCAATAATTGGCCCTTTAGCCTGAGATAATTAAGGCCCTCAATTATTAGGCTTTAGACAGCGATAATTTGCCGAATTCTTTTACATCTCCTACAAGACAAAACTCGGCATATCCTCCTCACGTTCCAATCTAATGGCTTCACGGAAAATATAAGAAAATCCAGAATTCTCTGGAAGGAGCTGCGTCACATACAATCATCTCACCTTTTTATACAATAAAATTTAAAAAACCATTGACCATTGACGTGCAAACAGCTTAAGAATAGCCCTGCAGAGATCATCTCCATTTCACTCTTGCCCTCCTTCCCAAAATGGCCGTCTCTTTACAGAAGCTCTGCATAGCAATCATTTCAATTTTCATTGTCATTTTCCATAACCCTAAATTTTCCCGTGGTCTAGCGTCCAACAGATGTATTCCCAGTGAATCTGAAGCCCTTCTTAGCTTCAAATCTGCCTTCAATGACTCACAAGGCCATTTCAGTACGTGGGTAAATGGAACAGACTGTTGCGGCGTGTGGAAAGGCATATCCTGCAACAATCAAGACAACCACGTTGTGTCTCTTGACTTAAGTCCTTCGGGCTTCATTGAAGGCGTGATATCTGAGAGCTTGTGCCAGCTTCGTTTTCTCACATCACTGAGAATAATAGGAGTAAAAGGTACTACTACTTTGCCTCCATGTCTAGGAAATCTCTCTTATCTTGACAGTTTACGCTTGTATCTGAATGACTTTAGTGGTATGATTCCACCTTTCATTTGTTTGCTCACCCGGCTTACAAGTCTTGTTCTCTTTAGCAATAACTTCAGTGGAAGCATACCTTCTTGCTTTGGCAATCTTTCTTCTTTGACTGACATTTCCCTTGCTTCCAACCAACTTAGTGGAAGCATACCGGCTTCTCTAGGTCATCTTTCTTCTTTAAGTGGCCTTGACTTTAGTACAAACAAATTGAATGGAAGCATACCAGCATCTCTAGGTGATATGTCTTCTCTAACTTACCTGGTCCTTGATAACAACCAACTTAGTGGAAGCATACCAGATTCTTTGGGTAATAATTCTTCGATTGAGGCTATTGCCCTTAATCACAACAAATTAACGGGTACTATACCAGCTTCTCTTGGAAGTCTTCCAATGTTGAGGGATTTAGATCTCCGAGATAATCAATTGAGTGGTACCATTCCAGATTCCTTGGGAAAATTGTCCTTGCTTGAATATTTCCGAGTTAAAAATAACCAACTAGTCGGGACCATTCCCTTTTCATTTTCTAGGCTTTCATCCCTTTATGAATTTGATTGCAGTGGCAATCGTTTCAATGAAACCATCTCATCTGCATCACTTCCATCTTCTTTAGTTAATTTAGTCCTATCCCTAAACCACTACCAGCTGATTTCAGAAGCTTTTTTTCACAACTTTACCAAGCTAAGGTTTTTGACCTTGTCCAATTGTGTTTTTACTATTAGGAAAGACTGGATTCCACCCTTTCAGCTAGACCAACTATCTCTAGTGTCATGTATGATTGATGGTGAATTTCCATTTTGGATTTCAACGCAATACTCACTTGTTTTACTAGAATTAGTTAACACTGGTCTCATGGGAGAAATTCCTTCTTGGCTATGGAAAACTAGTCCTCTATTGCAATCTTTGAATCTTTCAGGAAACCATTTGAATGGAAGCCTATTGTCAAATACTTCAATTATGATGCAGCTAGAAATGCTAGATGTGTCTAAAAATGCATTAAGTGGGCACTTGCCATCATTGTGGTCTCCTAGTATTAGACATTTGCTACTCAACAATAATTTGTTTAGTGGCACTATTCCTCCAAGCTTGGGCACATTATCTCAACTTGAGCTATTAAATCTTGCAAACAACAACCTAACTGGATCGATCCCTATGAGCTTGTCCAATTGCTCTCTCCTTATTGTCCTAAATTTGGGGAATAACAATTTGGAGGGAAGCTTACCACATGAGTTCAATAAGCTAATTGAATTATATTCATTAGTTGTTCACAATAACAACTTGATTGGATTGTTCCTTCCATCAATAGTAAATTGTTCAAAACTTCAAGTTCTTGATATTGGAAATAATTTATTTGGAGGTGAAATACCAAGCTTGCTCAAAAATCTTAAAGAGCTAAGAGTATTGATTATGAGGGAGAATAATTTTATAGGGAATATTCCATCAGAGATAGGTCAATTGTTGAACCTTCAAATCTTACTCCTTTCTTCCAATCATATATCAGGTGCAATTCCACACACAATTACATCATTACAAGCAATGACAATTGAAATCCAAGATGGTTTCATACTTTCCACATCCAAGCTATCTAATGCAGTATTATATCAGGATGGACTAGATATGACATTAAAAGGAACAGTTGAGCATTATCCATATATCCTTTCAACTCTCACATGCATGGATCTTTCAAACAATGAATTGGAGGGAGAAGTTTATTCTAATTTTGGTATTTTGAAGGGGTTGATGCTTCTAAATCTATCAATGAATAATTTGAATGGAACTATTCCAAAAAGCTTGGGAGAAATGAGACAACTTGAGTCATTAGACCTTTCAAGAAATCTTTTTTCAGGACAAATCCCACCGGAGCTTGAATCTTTAAGCTATTTGGGCTCATTGAATTTATCAAATAATAATCTTTCAGGTAGTATACCCCAGGGAACACACATGACCAGCACATTTGATGAATCCTCTTATTCAGGAAATCCTAATTTATGGGGGTGTCCCCTACCAAAAAATTGTTCGTGGCCACAGTTTTCTCCTACTCCTAGTCCTCCAATATCAATTAGCAAAAAAAAGAAAGACGTTGAATATCAATGGTATGATATAGCAATAGGGTTATCATATGGAGTATCTTTTGGAGGAATAATCGCATTGATTGTTATAAAAGCTAGTTGGAGGAGGAAATACTTTGATAAAGTTGATGCAATCCTAAAGCTTTCATTTCCATGGATGAAGAATTTGACACTATGAAGGGATACATCTACAATTCAATGAAATGTTAGAGGTGAATATGCATATTTATTGTTCTTTCAAGTATTTACCATAATTCAAACTATTGACATGATAAAATTCATAAAGTGATTAGTGCTTAACATTTTAGAACAATTTTTATTGGTCATTTTATCTATCAATTATAATTGTTTATTATATTTTTAAATTCTATAATCCTTTGATTGTTACTAATACATAGCTTTATATACAGGAATATATTTCTCTAGAGGATGGTTTCTTACTATGATAGCCTTACTAAAGTCATGTTATAGTTGGTGGCACCACTCAACATATTATAGATTATATGATTTTATTTCTTGTATTGAATAAAGATTGTATATAATTTACCTTTTTAATTTTTATAATCTATTGCACATTGTTTTATGAAGATCATGTTTGCAATAGAAAACTCCTATACATATATGATGGAAAGACATGACATCAAGTTTAGACTTCCTCATTGTGGTTGTAAATATGAAAGAAATGATATGGTTGCAACACTTGATGTATTGCCAGAGATCTAGTTCTAAGAAATCTTTAAGGTGTAAATAACATGTAAAATATTGATGGTTAAATTCTCTTCATGAAAAAGCATGAAATATTTTCTTCTCCATTAAAGAAGATTTGATATCCTAAAATTGAAACTTCTCAAAAGTGTACATTCATTGATTCTCATTGTTGATTAGTGTATCATTATATTTATTGCATTTTCCTCAACTTATATAATACTATGCAATTGTTTAACGGTTGCATTTCTAGCATATAGATAAAAAAAAATCTTCTTTTAGAGCACTACTTATAAATTAATTAGTTCCAACTTTTGATTGTATTTTCATTTTCTTTTATCTACTTTTTCTCAGAAGTATAAGATACTTGCATGTGACGTTTTGGTTGTTTGGTGGATTCCTATACTTCTTTTTGAAGTATTACTAGTTTACATATTAAAAAAATACTATAACTCAATATTATAGACTAAGATCATAATAGAAATGTGATGTCCAATTTGATCTTTGTTACTTTATATAAAATCATTACACAATATGGTGGGAATATATTTGAGTAAAAATATAAATAAAACTTTATAACATGTTTAAAGTTTTAAACTAAGTATTTCATCACTCCTACCAAGTTTTCACACTACTTATTTTATGCACAATATATAAGTCATAATTCTTCTTGAAAATTGAATTCCATCGATGTGTGTTTTCTTTGATGGTATGAATGTTTTTTACATAAATAGGAAGCCTTGTTCAAAGATGTCAATGACTTCAGAGATTGAAGAGTAAATAATTTGGATAGGTTATACATAGATACATACATAAATAGATACATGCATACATACATACATATAAAATAATGGAGCATTCATATAAAAAAAATCATCAAAGAAAACTTTCAAATTAGAGATTTTTTCATTCATATGAATATGAATAATCTAAATGATTAAAAGGAATTGAATGGAATGTTTCACTAAATGATTGGAAATTTCATCAATACTTCTTATAATTGTACTAGCCTACATTTAACCTTTTGATCCATTATTTAAAAATTAATGAAATAACTCTAAGAATTAGGGTGAGTACTAGAAGTTTGGTCCACTCATTGTCCAAATGCTAGAATATTTTTCCTTGAAAATAATTTTTTTTTATAGTTGGATTGATAATTTAAAGTGTACTTACATATAAAATGTCAGGCTCCACCTATTGATAGACATAGATACGTTATATTTGGATGCTAGTTTGAGATAATTTTCTTGATTCTAATTATATGGACATTTGTCTTATGGTTATATCTTGACAATGGTTTTTTATTAAGAGGAAAATAGGTTTTGATGGGGCCCCAAAACCCATTACAAAGAGATTTTGGCTGGATCTAGAACCTAAACCAACCAGTTGCAAAGAATAGAACCCAAACAATCAAAATTTGCACCATTAGCTAACAATCAATAGCCTAATAGGTAGGAACAAGAAACGGCTCCAATTGCATTAAGACAAAAGGCTGAGGCCCTACACAATAGAAATTTTACTAACCTTAATTAAGAAATCACATGGGTTTTTCTTGCACCCATAACCACAAATCTTGGGGTTTTGACAACGCTCTCAAAACCTTAAAAAATAGAAATTTAGATAAAATTTGAAGAACATTTCCAAATACAAATTATCCTCCCAAGACAAAAAAAAATAGTTGTATGAAAAACAAGGGTTTTTTCAAATTCTCCTAACCTTCACAAGTAGCCTCAGAAGATTAAATAGTGAAGAATCATTTGAATATATGGGGTTTTAGAAGGCTCCCCAAACCTTTGACCAAGGTTTTTTCCAGGAACCTTTAACATGATCTTTGGGTTTTAACAAGGTCCCCAAAACCTTCAAAGTGGGTTTTGAAATGGATCCCACAACCAAACTCGAGCCAACAACAGAAGCACCATGTCATCTAGTCCACCCCTCTCTTGTGATGCTCCTCCCCACCTTAATAGGAGAGGATCACACCTCCATACACTAGTAGAATTTGGCAAATAAATGACTAAGTGACTAAAAATTTTAGTCACATGACTAAAAGTTTTAGTCACATGACCAAAATTGATCATATTTGGCAAATAAATGACTAAATAAATGGCCAATTTGGTCATCAAGTAAAATCACAACTGAAATGACTAAATAAATGACCAATTTGGTCATCGGGTAAAATGACTAAATAAATAGTTTGAGGGGTTTTTCCTTTTTGGTTCCACAATTTCATTCATTTTATTGTGAGAGCATGTTTTCATCAAACAAATTTTCAGTCATGGCTTACTATTTTGAATTGGTTTTTCATTTCATGTCTAAAAACAAATTTGACTTGCATCTAATATTAGATCTTCAAATCAAATTAGATTTTGGTTGCACACGTGAAATATTTAACCCTTAAACCTATTACCTATTTTTTGCTTTAAAGTGTGTGTGTGTGTGTGTGTGTGTAGTAGAAGTATTTTCAAATTGGCGCTAGTAACCAATTTACGCGCCTCTGTACAAAAAATATTGTCACTAGAATAATTTACAATAAAAACAATGCAAACTAAGAACAAAAATGGATCCAATGGCCTAGATGATTATATAGAACTCTCAATCATCCACTCTAGCATAAAAAATGGATCCAATTGACAAATAGCTCTCTCAATCACCTTTGAATCACTCTGCAAATTCTATAATCAATTTGTGAAAAATGAACGGTAAATTCCATTTTTTATGCATCCACTCTGATTATATTAAACACTCTAGCATCCACACATTTATGAAACTCCTCCAAGAAAGCCTTGTGACCTATTGTTTTCTTGGTAATGGCCATACTAAGTCTGTTGCAATTACGAGTTTGTGTATTCTTAAACATCCAACAGTTTTGTTTAGATTAAAATAGAGTATGTTAGTTTTTAAGGCTTTTCTTAGGATGACCATTTGACCAAATTCTTTTCATCTGTAAATTGAAAATTCACAAAATGATTTTCAATCATCATTTTTTATGCTTTTAACAAATATTAATTATAATACTAATATTCATTAAGCAATAATTACAAAATACTTCATGATATTTTATTATAATCATATTTATTAAAGTTATAGATTATCAATTACTTAATAATATCATTGTAAAGTACAAATACATATGAATTTTTTTACTTTTAAAAGTCATCCCCTATATTATATTATTCAATAAATTAATAAAAATAATTTATAAATTTATCATTTATTAATATTCTTTTATACTATGCAAGGTTTATACAAACATATAGGACACAAAAAATCAACTTAACATAGCGGCTATGAGTGGCAGAACCATAAGGGTATTTGGGGGGAGGAAAATAAATGAGAGAAGGTGCCAAAAATGCCTCTCTCAAATAGGCAATTTAGAGAAAATTGGAATCTAAAATCATTTTATTTTTCATCTTTGTCATTTGGAGCTTTGATCGGCAAGGGTTTTCCACCATGAGGGTTTTGAAAGCATTTAAGATCACATGGTGGAGATTGTTGAACATTTTACATAGATCATTATCGATTGCAGGTATGTCTTCATTGATAAGCTCTCCATCTTCTATATTTTTCGTGTTTATAAAGAAGAACATGAATAACAACTCTCCTATATTTTATGAATAAAAACTCTACTATATAAAGAATAGACCTTTGCCTTGTTCTCTACCTATTTTCCTAGATTAAAGTTATGCTTTGCCCATCTTCTATCCCTAGAATGAACTTATTCTCTGTTACGCAACGTCCCTCTATGTGTAAGAGACCCAGTGAAACATATGGACCTCTTTGTCTAAAGTTTAGCTTAATATCAAAATATTTTCCATATACTGCTATAAAAGAATTCTTGAAATTTAAGACACAACTACAAATGCTTAAGACATGCCATGCTAAAGGCTATTGGATTCCATGTTAATTGTACTATCGCCTCTTTGTGGAAAGCAAGAGAAAGTCAGTGGATCCTTACAATGTCAAGTATGGGATTGGGGTATGTTCATTACAGTGATTGTTTGCTCCAGAAAAATGGTCAAATCTCAAGCTGTTTGGTGTAAACATAAATTTTGTCAAGCAATTACCCTAGTGCACCGTATCTTTAGCAAGAAAGAAACCGAAGTCAGTGCCCAACTCTTTGTTTCTCTTTTTTGAATTATTAGTGAATTATGAATTTCTTTGTCTAATTATTGTTTTAGTGATTAGTTTTAATTTCTGTATTTACTTATGGGTCTAAGATTTCCAACTTGGTAGAGGACTGATTGGGAAAATGTTATTCTGAGCTAGGAATTTCAAGACAAACTTCTTCTGACCTATAAGCCAGAGGAATCTGTAACTATGGAAGTTGAAGACCAAAAGGACTCAGAAAAGGAGGCTACATGGGTTGAAGCTCCTCTCTAGGAAAATGCTATTGTAACTGTATCTTCTGTAGACACCGGTGATTTACTGGTAAACACTGAATATAAAAACAATACTTTAAAGCCAAAGGATTTAATGTCCAATATTATCTCAACCCTTCATAACATTTAATTTTTCAGCCCTACATTATCTACCTATCCTGATATTTATTTTTCTTTTTATAGGGTCTGAGTGAGCCAAATCCTGATCCCTCAGCTCTGGAGGAAAGAAATGTGTTAGCTTTAGCTATTGTTACATCTGGTAAAAACTATTTAACTGTAAGATAATTTAAGCTCATTCAGCTAGTTAGATGGATCAATTGTATTTCAAGATTTTATTTTGTGCATTAAATTTCTATTTTTCTTCTCTTGTTTTATGCAGATGCTACAAATTCTCATGAATCAAATGGTCTGCCTGGCTTGGGACTGGATTCTACTAGGTGGGAATTAGCTCTAGTTACCACACCCACAAATAAGAATAGCAGTCTCATGGAGAGTAAACTGGTAAGTTGTTAATCTCGCAAGTCAATCCACATAGGTGCTGCAGAATTACTCTCTGAATATTCATCCATCTTCTAAATCAGTAGATGCTCTTATGGAGGGTAATCATGTAGTGACATGGTGTGAATCAAATTTTCCAATGTTCCCTGTGCAAACATAACCCTGTTATAACTTATAAGCAACTCCACACACTAGGCATATTGTATTGCTGCCAAATATTAGTCATCCTTATCTTTTTGAATACATTGGATATTAAAACTCATTCTATCGAGCATTTGAGATCTATTTTCTGTAAGCTACATTGCAAGAGCCTCCAAACCTAAATATTTTTTTTTTCTTTTGATCAAACATAAGCAATCTTTGGGAATAGACTTAGCTTCAGTGATGTAGTGTATTTAAAATTTTAAAGTGCACAATGTTTCTAAGTACTTAGTTTCAACATTTAGATTAATGCAAGAATTCATGCATTCATTTCTATTGCTTCAAGTGGTCTAACATATTTTGCTAGATATCCTTAGGTTCAGGGCACCTTCTATTAATCACAATTGTCTTGAATTTCAAAAGTGCAACACTGGTTGGTTGCTGCGATGCTTGCACATGGTAGTCAATAATGCAATGCAACAACAATTTGTATGGACTACTACAATGGCCATTGGTGATAGTGAACTTCAAAAAGAGTTCATTTTTTTCTTGTAACTAAATCCTTTCATGCCTGATGTGGAGTTATGGGTTTTTGGATCTTTTAATTTTAATTACGAGGTCCATTTTGCATTAGGATGTATTGTATGAAAGTACTAACTGAAAAATCTCCAAATAGAGGTAAGAGATTTGAAGATTTGGAGCTCTAGTACTATGCAAGTATTGTTGATTTGACCTCACACCAGTGTATCACATGCAACCAACAATTTCTTTCATAGAGGAGAAGCAATTGATTTGGTATTTAACTAGAGAATTCATTAGATGCAAAATGCATAATGATACAATATACAATGAGAAATTCTTGTTATAAAGACAACCCTAGATGAAACCCAAGGATATAATAAGATCATGACGTGTCTTAATCCTACGAAATCAGACACAAAATGAAAATGTTCGGACTAAGATTAGGTATGCTAGTGCAAATAGGACCTAACAATAAACTAGTTATGTACCTTTTTGACACCAACTACAAATCATGTCCTGAGTAAGATTAGGTATGCTAGTGCAAATAGGACCTAACAATAAACTATTTATGTACTTTTTGACTCCAACAACTACAAATCTGAATTGCACGAGATAAAGCATTTAGGAGAGTGAAGTTATTCATACCGAGCATGTTTGTGTCTTAGTTATGTACATAAGCTTTAAATGTTGTTTTCCTAACTGTACAAAATGCTTGGAAGGAAATTTTGATTTAGAAATATTTATCCCCATTGCTGGTCAATTTATGCTCTCCTAGATGTTGACAATTCTTCTATTTGTAAGGCTCTACAATTACAAAGGCCTTATATTACTACTCATATATAATGAAATTAGGTCAAGGGTTCTGCAAGTACATCAATAATTTACACCAATGAATGATGAGTAGTAGTTGCAAAAGAAATAGGATCCTAGAACTATAATAAAATTTACACCAATGAAAAAGACTAGTAAAAAGGGGGAGAAGCCGTAGTGAATAAACCATATATTCTAATGGAGGATATCAAGTGTGGCAATCCCTAGACAGAAGTTATTTACTCAAAGAATCAGTCTAGACAGCAACTATTGGTTGTAAGTTTGGTGTCTTCAAAGATTTATAAACAAAGGTTTTTCTGTTATCTCAGAAGTAACTTGAAATCAACACATTTTTCTTCCAACTGACCCAGAAAACTTCTAACAAAATCAATGATTTTAATTTGCAGAAAAGAAAACTTCAGAAGCATCTACAAAAAAATGTATGTGGGGGATAATTTGAGGGACAAATATAAAATGTGCAGATCCTGCAAATTTATAGGAATGAGACTTGTAGACACTTGGCCATATCCTCATTTTAGATTTCAGATCAAAACTGATTCATACAAAGGTCATACTCTACAGCTTAACAAAACATCACTGGTCAAATGTTTATACCTTGGGTCCTTCCATCACCTTACCTAACTTATCCTTGTCCATATAAGTCCGCACACATAATGTTAATACAAACAAACTTTAGCCTCACATCTGCCCTGACTGGATTCAGGTTGCCATCCAAACACCAACATTAATCTTCATGAGACATCATCATTCTCATGTACCCCTAACTCTGCAATTGCAAGTATTAGTCCAAAAACACTTGGATCAATAACACCAGTCTTTGATTCAATCATCCTTTTGTCTATTAAAAGTACATCCCAAAATATTAAATCAAAACACAAACAACTTCAACCATCTCTGTTGTTATGACTGTCATCCCATGACAGTTTTCTATACCCGTACTCAGAAATTAATAAATTTCATTCCGTACAACATTTTCAAAATCTCTCTGGTGGAGACTTAGATAATTTGTTTTTCCCAAACATATTCCAAATTTAGCTAAATCCAATGGTGGGTTAAAAAGTTGTGAACCCCGTTCTGAGACCCATTTTACTGTCCTAGAATCAGTAAAAAAAACATCACACATCCGTCTAGGGCATCAGATAACTTGCCAAGTACATGACCATTGACCTTAAAACCAAATGCATGTTTAATAGTAATGAATATACTTCAAAATAAACCAGGATTGAGAAATTTCCATTGATTGTAATTAAAGTTATTGTCAAAACCTTGCATCTAACTCAGAATTGAGGGTTTTGAACCAGGTTTCACTAATCTCCATGGATCTTCCTTGATTCTACATGAAAAGACCTCTAAATTGATTCAAAATAATTTTAAATCATCCTAGAAGACTTTCCAATACATATTGAATGTTATTTAATTTATTACCCCTTTAATAAATTCTCTACAACTGGTATAAACATGAGTGAGAGCAAAAAGACAGTTAAAGATTTACAAGAAACTTGTTTATTAAATTCATGAGAATAAAAACTTTACAATGCACTTGGGAGGTGTGTCCACATTCCTCCTCAACCATCTACTTCTGGAGATCTCCTTGGGATGAGATTCAAAACTTCATGACTGTCACCAAGAATGGTGATGGTCAGAATGTTGACTGCTGCTCCTATCACAACCTTGTAAACTCTTCACCTCCTTCCCTGTATGTCGACCAAGGAAAGATTATATAACCTTCCTCACTTCCTCTTGGTGGTTACCAACTGGTCTAACTTCCCCCAAAACTGTACAACTACCTCTTCATCTTCCAAGTAACTTTTAGAGCAACTTTTTAAATGTTGCATTACAACTTTTTATGCAATATTTCCATTTTGACAAAAATAACCTCACAACCTTTTGACAACCCTCTAAACATGTTATAATGGATATTCAAGGAATTATTACACCATATTTACCTTTCTATGGATCACTTCTCCCATTTTGACCTCCTAGACCTATCTAGGACCTTGTTGACAACTTTTAACAACTTCGTTACAATCCTTGCTCTTGTATTTACAAATGGATTCAACATGAATCAACATGTCATACAAATTATCATAATGACTTAAAACATTATTAAAACATATTTACTCTTCATGAGTTTTTGACCTTCTAGATTAGGTTCCCCTGCACCAGACAAGAACCAAATCATATAAGTACAGTCTGCCATGACTGTGATTGTCATTGACATTTTAGATACCTTGTATTATTTTATTCACAACTTTTGTTTTATGCCTCAACTTCCCTGAATTCACAGTGTGATCCTAAGGAATTTATTCCTTTCTTACATGAACTTGAATAGATGTCACCTTTGATTATGTGTTATACTATAGATTGCAAGCTGCATAAGTATGAGAGTGCCTTGAAGAGTATTGTTGTAGCAGGAGATCTATATTTTGGTCAGTGCTTACAGCTAATAAGAGCAGTCGAAAAAATTTTCCTCTTGGAGTTAATATTTTTAAAGATAGTGAAAAGAAATCAGTAATATTGGAAGCTTGGGGGGATCATTTAGTCAGTGATTTTTTTTTTAAGAAGCTGCTATGGCATACTTTAGCTCTTGTTCTTTTCACAAAGCTTTAGGGGCATTGTGTACAGGTGGTCTGTGGAAAGAAGCACTAACAATGGGAGGTTTTTTAAAACTTTCAACTGATGAGATTTTAAATTTAGCCAATGACCTTCATGAAGAGCTTCAAGCTCTAGGAAAGCCAGCAGACGCTGCAAAAATTGCATTGGATTACTACAAAGACATTGAAAGTGCTATCAATTTTCTTCTAACTGCTCGAGAATGGACAGAGGCTTTAAGGATTAGATTTTTACATGGCACAGGAGAATTGATAGAATCCAAGGTAAAAAGTGCAGCTATTTCTCTGCCAAGTACACCTGAGGTGTTGGAGGTGGAAGAGCCGCATCTATTGGAGACTGTGCAGCAACCCTCTTTGCCAGAGTATGCAATGCAACAACACCATCATGCTGTTGTTTTGAGATTGCACTTGGTGACGGAAGACCTAGAAGTACTTCCAAACCATTTTCATCAATGACCAATAATTCCACTTGAGAAAGCTTTTGATAATCTTGAGGCTAGATGTACGATATTGTTTGTCAATGCTACTTGTAGACATTTACCCGAATAATAGCCTTATTAAATGCTAAATTTGTGCTTTGTACCAAGTCATAGTGTATATGCTCCTTATATTCTAATGCATCAAAACCCTTGAAAACAAACTGAAATAATGTCTTCAATTTTTCACGACTTGGTGTTGTAACAAAAATATTGGAGTACCCAGCAACAATAGCCCCAGCAATAGCAAGACATAAAGCAGCAGACTTGCCCCATCCACGTGAAGAAGTTAAGGAAACAGTGCTTCTCAATGTCTTCTCAAGTATTGAATCAAGAAATGTAATCATAGATTTGGCCTGATCTGATGTGAGGCATTTTCCAATCAATGGCCCCACTGGCAGATCATCACGAAGTTGTTCTTTTAAACTTCTAAGGTCTTTCTCAGCCTCTGATAAGCCATATTTTCCCTCTGGCACTGATACAGATGCATTGGAACACGTGTGTGATGATACAGGCAAAATATTAAGTTCATCATCCATAATTATGCATGCTTTGCAAGTTTCCAAAGACAAAAATGAAGCGTTCATTGAATCGAGCTACGGTGTCTCCATGAGATTCTGTCTAGAATCTTGCATGGACATCCATGGTCATGGTGTAGAGACTACCCAGGGAGGAAAGAGAACTGAGAAGAAAAACCACCAAACCACCCCCTTCAACTGTCTCTATGGTCCGTGCCAACAAGTTTGGAGTCAATGCTTCAAAATCCTGAAGCACACACATGCCATATGTGTTTCCCAAAATCTTGTCATTGTCTGTGTAAAGACAGTAGCGAATCTCTGTGCTTGTCATAAACAATAAGTAAGGATCCATTTATTCCGGATCCACAAATCCTCTCTGCGCCAGCTTCTTCACCTTCTTATCATGCTTTTTCTGATGACTGCTAAGGAAAAGCTCTTTCTTATAATCACAAACATAGAACGATGTATGTCTTTAACTCCATTTTCCACTAGAGTGCGGATGCGTTCATCCACCTTCTTTCTCATGTTGATGCTAAACCGGCATATGTTCTGCCAATACACAACCAAAAATTCTGAGATGCCTATAACCTATGTCACAGGGTTCACAGAATTTAATCTATGATGTTCAAAATCAGGTGAACTTACAGAAAATTCAATAAAATCGTTTTAGTTGGCCTTAAGATTTGTAGGGTAAAATGCTGAGGTATTTTCAATGTTAAAGGCTAAAGACAACATGGATTGTATAGGAATGCTAAAGGCTTATTGCAGTGTACAATAGATGAAATATTCATACAAAAATGGCAACAATTTACAAGATTATTGATCTTCTGAACTTCTGCAAATGGCGGTCTAAGGTGGAGGTTTGGGCTACGACATCTTGGTAAACCAAATTTTGGGGTACGGGGCTATGTGGGGGTCTATGGCCCTTCTCTCTCATTTATTCCGTTGATGTTACCATGTGTTTCTATGGCAGATCATGTTTCTGAAGTTTGGGACAAAGAAACATAGAAAGGCATAGTAAGGACTATATTAGTATTGACTGCCGCTTTATTAGTAGTAGTTTCTATAGGGGTTTGCAGGAAACAAACCACATATATTATGCTATGTTTTAATTTCTATTTGTTTGGTTCAGTAGGGTTTGCAAATTCTATTCATTGTTTCTCGCTCTTTTTATTAACATTGCATTCATTAGGATTTTCCATTGAAAAGATTGAGACACATAAAGATTTTTCATGAACATGGTTTAGAAAAAATCCGTGATTCCATCTACAGTACAACAATCTTATATCCCTATAAGAACTATATAAACCATTGCTTGCTCAAGGATTTCATCAGGTAGGTTTTGATGTTGGCTGCCTCCTCATACTGCTCTCTCTACTCTATGAGAGAGCTGTAATAAAATCTCAGGATTACATGTCCTTGGAGATTATATAGAGAGGGACAGAGAGATACTCTAAGATTTGTAGTAGTAGGATAAATTTTGTGATTCTTGTTCTTTTAGATCATTTGGTCTGGTGAACATCATTTAAAAATTTCTTCTTATGATTAGATAGTTTTGGATTTGTAACTAGGATTGGCATAGAGCATTGTACAATCCTTGAAGTGGATAGTATTTGAACTGTGGATAGGTGGTGATTGATAGTGGATTGCACTACCGATAGGTGGCAATGGTGGATCCATACACACGGTGCTTCTCAGCACCTTTGTGGTGGTCTTGGGCTCTCTGGAGTTTGGATATTCTGTAAGTATTTTGGCTTCTCTTTAGTATCAAATAAACAAGTAATTGTTTCAAAATTGTTTTAAAATCAACTATGTATGTTTTTGTATTGATGCTTCCTACCACACTCAATGATCTATCATAAGAATGTTTTTTTTTTAATCGATTTTTGGATCAATTATCATACTCACTGACTAGGCATTCAGACAATGGATCAGAATTAAAATTTTGAATCAGTAAATCCATGAAATGAACATGCCACATAGCAATGAAGTCAGGTCAACGGTTGCCGTTGGAATTTATTTACCCTTCACATCCACCTACACCTTTTTTACTCCTAAATAATGACACAACAAACACACATCCTAAGCTCAAAATCTATATTTCATTCACCCATCTGGTATGAAAAGATCTCTGGATCTCTAAACACTTGTCTGATTGCCAAGTGTCCAAGAAGTTTGCTTGATTAGGCTTTCAAACTTGGCTTTGCACAATATCCTCTTCTATCCTTGAATGAGCATGATGCCCCAACATGTTGCCAACTCACAGATTGATAGTTACTATCATGCAACCCTTTAGTTCAAATATTTTACCTTCTAAATAAAATTGCATGAATAACTTTTGGAAGTTCATCTCAATCATTCTGAAGGTAGTAACTTTTTATTATGATGCAATTCTTATCCCCATCAGATATGGAATATTATGACCTATGATGACAAAATCTTAACTTTTTTTTTTTAGCAACCCCTATTCATGATGGCATGAGAACTCCTATGTGGGATCGTGCATGGAATCCTCTTGCAACAATGACTCCTATGAGGTATGCATTTCATTGATCTGTTGCTTGTCTTATACCATGTGTCATTTCCCTTGTATTTTGGTTTGATATTAGGCCTTTCATTTATATAGTCACGTTGACATCACATTTTAAATCTCTTTCTGTCATATTTGCATGGGTGTGATTACATTAGTTGAAAGTGTTTTAAACAAGTTATACCTATAACAATTATTGTTGATGTGCCAATATGGCTAGATGTGCCCCCAGTCAAGTTTTTCCCCCAAATGTTGGGTCAATTGGAGGGACTTTATCTCTTAAAAATAATGAAATCATTTAAATCAATTAAGATTTAATTCTTATTTCTAAACATAGATCAGTCTTGACAAATTTACATTGAATGCTTATGCTAATTCTATTAATTTTAAGTATAGTTACAAGAGCATGTACTCACTGAGTTCAGAGCTTGAAATAAAAAACACAGCAGAGGTAAGTTTTACAATACTAACTCCACTTCACTGCCTTTAAGATGTCTATTGAGTAAATAGTGTCAAGGTCAGAATACCATTTTTAAAGTGAAAGATGTGACCATTATTAAATTGAAAGATGTGATAGTTAAATAACTTAAGGGAGTAGACTCTTAACTCATAAGCAACAAGCAAGACCTAAAAAAAATTCTTCGGGAACTGTAGAATTAAATTCTTTGCCCTTATCTAAATTATCAAACTCATAATTGTTGATTCAGACAAGTTGAAACAGGAGAATACAACAAACTTTAACAGTTTATTCATGGTTGTTACTTCTAGAGTCAAATGTGAATAGATGTTTAATGTCGTGCGACTACTGAAGATAAATTTTTTGATGATTTAGAGAAGTTCAAATTGGAGAATATAGGAAACTTTATAATTTACTTAGGGTGACTTGTAGACTTGAATATGAACAAGTGTATAATGCTTTTATAATTTTATAATTTTTTAGATAAGCCACAAAAAATGAGTCCTGACCCTTTACATAATTGCCTGAAGGAAAAACAAAATAGGTACATGCTGGCCAAAAATAGTAGAGCAACACTACCACAACAAGCAAACAGAAAAAAAAACACCAACAACAAAATGTAACCACTAACAAAGTCTAGGGGTAGGAACAGTCCCCAATCATCCAACATAAAGGTATGCAAATTATTGTTAAATTTGTTCTTCAGAGACTTCTCCAGACCAGAGCTGGTGTAACCATGTTTCTTCTCGGTAGTATTCCATAGCAAAGAAAAGGTAGTGGCAAATCTGTGCATTATTTTTGAGTTTAACTTACTCATATCATTCATTTTATTTGACATCCTAACCATTCTTTTCTTTAAGGCATTGATTTGGTTGGTATTGGTTCACAGAGAGAATAATTATTCTGCTTCTGCTTTGCCTAAGGGAGCTTTGTGGGCTTTCAGTAGAATCAGAGTCTCTGTAGGGAGCATTTATTTCACCGAAAGCTATTGCCCTCATGTCGTAGTGGTCCTTTCTTTCTCCAGATCAGAATTGTCTGTGGACAATTCAATTTCTTTCATATTTGGGGCTTTAGAGCTTGCCAAACAGTTAGATCTTTATATCACCTCCCCTTATTTGTCTTTAGACCAGAGAGCCCAGTCATCTTCAACTATGGTGAATTCCTGAAATCTTCAACTATGCCATTGGATCTGGGAGTCGAACCAAAGTACTTAATTGCACCCACACATACTGCCATTTGTCATTTAGTGTCATTAAATATTGGGTACCGGGGCATTTTTGTTCTTACATGCCAATTTTTGTGTCCTGGGTGGGGTAGTGGAGTTGTCATAGATGATCCGTCTTATTGGATGTGGGTGGTGGTGGTTACAATTTTATCTTAATTTCCCAAAATCTTGCATTTATGCATGACATCCAAGACAGAGTTGAATCAAGTATCGACATTTAAGTTTGTTTTAGAGAGATGGTATTGTATATGCTTGTTAGGAACCTATGTGTTCCTTTTGTTTATTCTATTAGTGTAGTGTTGTTGGACGTATATGCTTTGTAAGTCATCCCGTTAGTTTATTTTATTATCCCACATGCATAGGTAGTATTACTTTTCTAGATCGCACTTAGTATATAAGTGGGTGTTGAGTCCTTTGTTGGCACCGAAGAGTTTATTGTATTGAGCTTGCTCAAAGGAGGTTACCCCCTCGAAGTGGCCCGTGATCAATAGACTCACTCTGAGTTCTACTTTGCTCTATATTTATGTTATTTCGTGCATGTTCATTATAGCATTGCTAGAGGTTCCTCTCATCTGGTATCAGAGCACTTTCTTGGGCTCACTGGTGAAATCTTTTTTTTTCCATTTCAGGTTCTTCAGGTTCTTCTCAAATCTCATCTGTGTTACAATTGGGTTATTTCAAATTACAGAAATTCTTGTTCTTGCGATAGTTCAATTCTGTTGTTAGTATCTGAGTTATCCAAAAAAAAAAAATTTAAAAAAAAAAAATTTAAAAAAAAATAAAATTTAAAGAGTAAACTTTTTTCCATATTTTCGCCATAGCTTCCTTGCTTCTTTCTGGTTTCCTCTGAAAGTTTCTCAGCACCTCTGACATACCCTTTCGCATACTTCCTTCCTTGAGGACCCTAACCCCAATTCCCCATTTTTAAGCCTTGAATCCTTTATTTCTCAAATTTTAGGGTTTGCCTTAACTTTTCTGTTTCTCAGCCAATCGCCACCAAATCAAAGCCACAAGGTTCATTTCCTCATTCTGCTCCTTTGTCCCTCTTAGACCGCTCTTCCCATTCTGCCTCCCCACCCTTGAAACCCTCATTTTTCTTTTTTCCTTTTTATCAGAAAATGCATATCCACTCTTCGAACCCTCATTACCCATCTGCATTTTGCTCAACTCCAAGTTTGCCCTTACTGAAAAAGTTTCTATTTCTCTTTTTCTTTCCATTCCCAAATTTTAAAAAAAAAAAAAAATTTAAAAAAAAAAAAAAAAAAAAAAACCCTGCTATATGGTTGTCACCCGTACAGGAGCAAAAATCATGGAGGAGGAACTTGCCTCCCTCAAGACCAGACTTCAAGATCTGGATGAAAAATTTCTCGGTCTCACTCTTCAACAGTCAAGCCTGAACCGAGGCCATTCTGCCGACACTAGTTCTAGCCCTTTTCGTGGACCGAAGCTTGATTTTCCTCGCTTCGATGGTGCTGATCCAACTGGATGGATTTACCGGGCAGAGCAGTATTTCAGTTTGCATAATACTACGGATTTCAACAAAGTTTCGCTTGCATCTTTTCATTTGGAGCATGACGCTCTTCAATGGTTCCGTTGGTACATCAAGGCTAACAATGATCCCACCTGGACAGAATTGTGTACACTTCTTTTGAAGCATTTTGGCCCTAGTGATTTTGATGACTTCACAGGCGCACTCACTAAACTCCAACAAACAGGCACAGTGAGAGAATACCAAACAGAGTTTGAAAAATTAGCTAATCACACAGAGGGATTGTCTGATGAATTCTTTCGTAGTTGTTTTATCAGTGGTTTGAAGGATGCACTCCGATCTGAAGTCAAAATGTTTCGGCCCACTACTATGATGGAAGCCCTTGGGTTGTCTAAATTAGCGGAGGACAAGATCAATGCTTTACAACGATCCAGATCTAATTTTGTTCCATTCCGAAATGCAGGCTCTCAACACCCTCCGGTCACACCAACTCCCAAAACTACTCCTATCAAGCACTTGTCTGAAACAGAGATGCGAGCCCGTCGGGAAAAAGGGCTTTGCTATAATTGTGATGAGAAATGGTCCCGAGGCCATAGATGTGTGCAACAAAAGCTCTATCTCTTGGATGTGGATTCCCCACCCGAACAGGAAGAGTATGAAGATGCTCAAGAAACAGTAGATGAAGAGGTTGAACCAGAAGCCCAACCAGAGATATCTGTCCATGCTTTGGCCGGAGTCACTACTCCACAAACCATGCGGGTTCGGGGTTACTTTAAGAAGGTCCCTCTTACTATCCTCATTGATTCTGGTAGCACTCACAACTTCATTGACCCCAGCATAGCCAAACGGGCTGATTGCTTTGTTCATCCCTACTCTAACTTTGAAGTCATGATTGCTAATGGGGGCACTTTACCTTGCAAAGGGAAATGTCGCAATGTGCGTCTCTCTATTGGAGATTATACCCTACGCTCTGACATGTTTTCCTTGCCCTTAGGGGGTTGTGATGTGGTTTTGGGTGCCCAATGGTTACGCACTCTTGGTCCCATTCTCTGGGATTTTTCTGAACTTTGGATGAAGTTTTCAGTCAGTGGGCAACAACACACTTTGATAGGCTTGCAGCCCAGGTCTCTCAGCATCATCAGTTCACATTGTATGGAAAATCTTCTTAAGAATAATTCACATGGTGTCATCGCTCAGCTCCATTCCATCCAAATGCAGCCATCAGCAGTCTCTAGTACTCCTGTAGATCTACAACAAATTTTGGATAAGTATTCCACTGTATTTGCTGAACCTACGGGCTTGCCACCGTCTCGCCCAGAGGACCACCGTATTCAGCTCCTTCCTGGTAGCGTCCCACCCAATATCAGGCCCTACCGCTACCCCTTTCATCAAAAGACTGAAATTGAGATGCTTGTTCGTGATTTACTGAAGCAAGGTATTATTCGCCCTAGTACTAGTTCTTTTTCATCTCCAGTTCTACTGGTCTGCAAAAAAGATGGGTCTTGGCGACTCTGCATTGATTTTTGAGCCCTTAATAATATCACCATAAAGGATAAGTTTCCCATTCTAGTTGTTGATGAACTTCTTGATGAGCTTCATGGCACTCATTTTTTCTCAAAGTTGGATCTTCATTCTGGGTATCATCAAATTAGGGTCAATGAGGAGGATATTCCTAAAACAGCCTTCCGCACACATGATGGTCACTATGAATTTTTAGTCATGCCCTTTGGCCTCACTAATGCTCCTTCAACATTTCAGGTAGTGATGAATAAAATATTTTGGCCCTACTTCAGAAAATTTATTCTGGTCTTCTTTGATGATATTCTCATCTATAGAAAAACTTGGGCTGAACATCGCCATCATCTGGAACTCATCCTGCAACTTCTCTCTGATCATCAACTCTGTGCGAAAATGTCAAAATGTGTGTTTGCCCAGAAGGAAGTGGAGTATCTCGGGCATATTGTTGCACACCATGGGGTTCGGGTGGATCCTACTAAAATAGATGCCATGAAAAATTGGCCACATCCTCAAACTCTCAAGAGCCTTCGAGGTTTTTTGGGTCTGACTGGCTATTACCGGAGGTTTGTCAAGAATTATGGGAAGATTGCAGCACCATTGACAGCTATGTTAAAAAAGGATGCTTTTACCTAGACCCAGGTTGCTGAGAATGCATTTGCACAACTGAAACAAGCTATGTGTAGTACACCTATTCTTGCTATGCCAGATTTTTCTAAGCCCTTTACTATTGAGAGTGATGCTTGCGGCAATGGACTGGGTGTTGTTCTCCTTCAAGATGACCATCCTATTGCATTCACTAGCAAAGCTCTTTCTGGTAAGAATCTAGCCTATCTACATATGAAAAAGAAATGATGGCTATTTTGCATGCTGTACAGAAGTGGCGACCATACCTCCTTGGGAGTCATTTTTGCATCAAGACTGATCACCAAAGTTTGAAATACTTCCTGGAACAACGAGTATCCTCCCCTGCACAACAGAAATGGGTCAGCAAACTCATGGGGTATGATTATGAGATCACCTACAAGAAGGGTAAGGACAATATTGTGGCTGATGCTCTTTTCTGCACATTTGATGATCAAGCTTCACTTTCAGCTATTTCTATGCCAATCCCAAATTGGTTAGAATCTGTTCAACAGGGCTATGTCAGTGACCCCTCTTTATCTCAGATCATTCACCAGTTGGCCAATAATCCTTCTATGGTACCACATTATTCATGGGATGGTGCTTCTCTCTGCTATAAGGGGCGTCTAGTGCTTCCTCAAAATCCAGATTTGCAACAAGCTGTCTTTTATGAACTCCATGCTTCTCCTTCGGTAGGACATTCTGGGTTTCTCAAGACTTATGAGCAGGCAAGGCGGAATTTTTTTTGGAAAGGAATGAAACAGATGATTCAATAGATGGTGGCTGAATGTGATACCTGCCAACGCCACAAGGGGGAAACGACCCTCCCTCCTAGTTTATTGGAACCCTTTCCCATCCCTACACGGATTTGGACTAATATTTCTATGGATTTCATTGAAGGGCTTCCTAAATCTGGTGGCAAAATAGTGATTTTGGTTGTGGTTGATCGTCTCTCCAAATATAGTCATTTTTGTGCCCTCAGCCACCCCTATACTGCCTCCTCAGTTGCACAGATCTTCATGGACCAAATCTTTCGTCTACATGGCCTCCCTTCTTCCATTGTCTCTGACCATGATGCAGCTTTTACCAGTCATTTTTGGATAGCATTGTTTCAACAAGTTGGTACCAAACTGAAGATGAGTTCGAGTTATCACCCACAAACTGATGGTCAGACCGAAATCGTCAACAAATGTTTGGAAACTTATCTTCGCTGCTTCACTTCTGAACAGCAACATCAGTGGGCCAAGTGGCTTCCTCTTGCAGAATGGTGGTACAATACCTCTTACCATACGACATCTAAACTGACTCCCTATGAAGCAGTTTATGGGCAGGTACCCCCAGTACTCCTTCCCTACACTCCTAGCAGTTCACCAGTTCAGGCAGTTGACACCGTTCTCCGCACTAGGGATCAGATTCTTCGCACTTTACAAGATAATCTTCACATAGCCCGCAATCGCATGAAACAGCAAGCAGATCAACATCATTCTAAGCGCTCATTTCAAGTTGGGGATATGGTTTTTCTTCATCTTCAACCATACAAGCAATCCTCCCTGAAGCTTAAAGGGCGTCATAAGTTGGCCCCCAAATTTTATGGGCCATATAAAGTTCTGCAGAAGATTGGTTCAGTTGCTTACAAACTAGAACTTCCTCCTTCTTCTCGCATTCATCCAGTATTTCATGTTTCTTGTCTCAAGCAAGTTCTTGGCACTAACATCAAAGCACAGACTACTCTACCTGAATTGGATAAGGAAGGATCCATTATTTTGGAGCCTGAGGCAATCCTTGACCGGCGCACTCGTCATCTTCGCTCTCGCTCTATCTCTGAGGTATTGATTCAGTGGCATGGCATGCAACCAGAGGATGCTACATGGGAACCCCTTCTTCAGATTCAGCAACAATTTCCACACCTTAAGCTTTGAGGACAAAGATTTTTTCTGAGGGGGAGGGGATGTTAGGAACCTGTGTGTTCCTTTTGTTTATTCTATTAGTGTAGTGTTGTTGGACGCATATGCTTTGTAAGTCATCCCGTTAGTTTATTTTATTATCCCACATGCATAGGTAGTATTACTTTTCTAGATCGCACTTAGTATATAAGTGGGTGTTGAGTCCTTTGTTGGCACCAAAGAGTTTATTGTATTGAGCTTGCTCAAAGGAGGTTACCCCCTCAAAGTGGCCCGTGATCAATAGACTCACTCTGAGTTCTACTTTGCTCTATATTTCTGTTATTTTGTGCATGTTCATTATAGCGTTGCTGGAGGTTCCTCTCAATGCTTCATGCAAAATCAATTCTTACTTATGGTATCACTGCGACATTAGCAATCTCAGGATGAGAAAGAAGAAGTGCTTCTAATTCTGGTGGAGCAACGTATAAAGCAATGCACAAACATATTAAATCTTTAGGACTCTAGTAAATAATATGGATTAATTTTGTTTTTCAATGTTTCCAAAAGAGTACATTGAAAGCAAGTCAATCCTACTAAAGCAAATGAAGATTTTTTAATACCTGATAAGCTTTGTATTTTATGAATTCTTTTAGCCTATCTACTATAAAGATATAGCCTTCATTATCAATGTAGAAGATGTCTTGTATATGCAGCCACCCATTTTCATCCATAGTTGAACCAATTGCTTCTGCATTGCTGAAGTAAACTGCAATTCAATGGCACGGGTTATAGGTTTCGTGATCATCAAGATTCTCATGGGAATAACTTGGTGGTGTATAGGAAATGACTTTTTAGCAAGAATTTTATATCTGCAAAATCCTTCGGTGCACTTGACAGCTCCGATTAAGATTTACCGTGTCCTTATAAGCTGCAAAGGATAAACACAAGTTGCTCCAAGAGCACCTGATATTGTTCCACATCCTAGTTGCACAAGAGCACCTGGTTTTGCAAAATACCATGCACCAAAACAAAACAAAATAACAAATTCTGAGCATATTTGATAAAACAATACTTAACTAAAGACCAAAATTCTACAAGAAAATATGAATCATGTATTAGAATGGCCCAAATTTGATATTTTATAGCTATATGGAGGATTTGTATAGTGTAATTTAATATTGACAACACATATCTGTTGAATTGTCAAGCCTAATATGCTGTGTTTAGAATCACTAAATGAGTCCCTTACAATATAAAGCCACTTGATACTAAGGTGTAACAAGGAAAACTACTACTATAGCTTTGTAATCTCTCAAAATTCATTTGTGCCTTGATAGAGATGGTAGGCAGTAAATTTTTTAGGAAAAAAAAAGATTAACAAGTACCTTTCAATAAAAGACATCTTGAAACAAATTGTCTAGAAGCATATGTTCAGGAAGAAACAAAATACATAACAGGGAAGTTTTATAAATATGGATTACATGATAAATGATCACGGGGCTTGATTAAAATATAATAATAAAGGTTTCATGGTAATCTATTCAGATTAAACCATCCCATATATCCCAAGTATGAAAGATTTGGTAGACATTGAAAAGCATAAACCTATGGTTAAGACAATATTTTGCATGAAATGTCGAATAAGCTAGGGCTCCAAATATCAAGAGCAAAACTTAAACTTGAGTCACAAGGAATTAATTTCAAAGGTTCAATTGCTAAAATAACGTAATGCTTTTAATAAATTCTGGAAAGGAGCTAGAACCGTTGAACATCATAATTTCTATTAGAGCTGCAGATATGCAATGTCATGTCACTATAAACTTAAAGCTAAAAACAAAATCAATCAAAAAACATTGCTCGAACAGATATTGATAATAACCATCACTTAGCTTGTGGAGAAAATTCATTTACATAGCAATGATCATTGAGATCACTTTTTAAGTATTGAAAGCCTCCATCCTGAACAAACTTTATGCTTAATCAAATAATTAAAAAAACATTGTCATCCAAATTTAAACTTGAGTTGTACCTTGAGTAAACCCTGGCTCCTCACATCTATACTTCCCATCTGGGCCAATGCCAAATCCTTTGGGATCTGCAAACACATTTTCCAGAAGCTGACCATGCTCGGGAAGAGGACTTGCATCTATAAATTCAACAGCCTCTTCAACCAGCTCATCAATTTTCTTTTCAATTGACTTGAGATCTGATTCATTGGCAAGATTGTTCTCAATTAGGTAACTCTTCAAAGCCACAATTGGGTCTCTTGTTGCATAGTGAGCCTTCTCCGCTGCAAATACAGGACAAAAATAATCATTTGTCAACAATCTTAACCAGACAAAAAAGATACATACTCACACGGATGTAAAAACTCATACTATTAACACTACATCTAACTTAAGCTCTAACAACATCTTACATCTGAAAGGAACTTATAACTTTATACTAGTGGTTATGAACTGTTAAGGCTCAAGTTGGTTATTAATCTTTAATAAGAAGATCAACCCAGAGTCTTTGTTCAGGCTCCCACTTTCCTTATATTCGACTTGGGACGAACTTGCCATAGTTATTTTTGTGATGATGAACATCACATGCATATATACAACCAATTGATCCTGGGAATTATGCTGAGAGTTTAAAGAAGCTATAAAATCTCAGTAGTATGCAACACATATCTATTTTCCCTATTCATTAATACTCATTTGTCAACAGCATCAACAGACAAAAAAATTAACTTGAGCTGCAATATTGTCTCTCAAACTGAAGGGAATTCATTATTAATAAATTCTTTGCTCCCAATATTGCTGTCAGTGATAGTTTCTAAAACTAACATAGCTGAACAAGTACTATACTTGCCTTAGTTTGCCTATTTTATGGTAATCTGAGTCTATTTATATGTTTTGTTGTAAATTTATAAATTTGTCCATACATTGTATAAATTACTAAATTCTGAGGGCGTCCCAATTTTCTTTTTTGAACAAATGTAGTACTGCTTAGCATGCCTCTAAAAATCATATTTCATTCAACAACATATTTGTAAATAAAATTGAAATATGTTTCTAACATTTGTGATTAAGTGAATTTGAGGATCAAGTACACTTTTAGTACAACCAATCTGTTAGATGAATCCCAATGAAATAAATGTTTTACCTGGTAGCTAACTGTAGAATGAAATGTGCAATGAAGATGCTTTCCACTAAGGCCAATGGCTCCCTGAGTAGTGATTACTGATGGTCTTACTTGGATTAGCTAGATCATGGTCCATTTCATACTGGCTAAGAGTTCCATAATAGAAAACTTATGCATGTGAGTTCCTAAAACAGTTTGCACTACCATGTTTCTGGCTATAAGACAAAAGTATTAGGTGACACACTTGTTGTAATTAGAAATGTCATTCCCTAACACAAAATATATGCATGAGAACTTGCAATACATTTTGGAGTGTCATGTTTATGTTTGCAAGATGGAACTTCGATTATCTAGCTATAATTGAAAATGTCATTCCAGAACATAAAATCTATGCATGAGAACTAACAAAACACTTTGGAGTATCATGTTCCTGGGTGTAAAATAGAGCCATTAGGTGATTCTCCTACTATGATTGGAAATGCCATTCCATTACACAATTTATTCTCTAGAGCATTTTTGAGACAAAATTGCTAGGTGATACTCTAGCCACGACCAAAAATATCATTCCATAGCACAATTTATGTATGACAAGTTCCAAAACACTTTGGAGTATCATGTTTCTAGTTTCAAGACAACCATTGGGTGATACTTTGGTTATAATTGGAAATCTAATGTTTGTGGCTATTTTTTTGGTATACACATGTATCCTCTAGATTCCTTTGGCATATGGATTTTTCTTGGCATCATACTTTTATAGAAAATTAAAATATGCTAGTGAGATTTTGACATGTTAATTTGAGAGTTGTTTACTTTAAATTAAAATTGAACTGAGGATGGTAGTTGATGAAATTCAATGATAACTATTTCAACCAGTATGTAGCAATAGGTTCAACTATGGAATAAGGATGCTAAGATGGATGATTATGCTATAGATGGTCTAATCTGGGTATTTGGGTATGATTGGACTGTGGTCTTGTCAGTGTTTAGAAGATCCATCACCAATTTTTTTTGACAGGAGTTCCATAAATGATTCTGATTATCATCTAGTCCTAGAGATTCTTGGAGCTGTGGTTTGAAGCTTTCTGAGAGTGTTGAGAATTCTTGGAAGCGTATATTTGGTTTCAGTGCATTTTCCATGCATCAACTAATGTTTGTAAAGTCTAAGAAGTATACCCATGTGAAATTTGTGAATTATGCACCTGTTTCTTAACTTATTTGCAGTCGGTGGTGGTTAATGAATAATTTCTATTTCATTTCATTACACTTTTAGTTATGATTGAACTGTGCACATTTGTTATCTTTTACAGGGGGTGTGGTTTTTACTTATTTTGACTTGTTTGAGTTGAACAGGTATATGCATTTTCAGCCATTATAGACCAACAATCCATCTTCACTGCAATGCATGTTTTAAATGTAAGAACCATTCTTCTTAAGTAAATATTCAAACATTTGAGAAGGAGATTGCTTTAAATTTGGAATCGTGGTCTCTATTGATTTGATTATGAATACACTTTCTACACACTAAATATGCTCTGATTATGTAATGAATCTCCAACCCAAATTTGCACAATAACATAATTGAATCCTTTGGAATATATCTTTGTATATGGGTGCTCATGTAACATCTGAAAAACAATGATAGAACTGGTCAATTTGAGTTGGTTAATCTCCCAACTGATTTGAGAAAGGAAATATAGTTACAAATGTGAAAAATGTTTCCTAGCAATTACAATGACCATATTCATGGGGCCATAATATTAGTCACAGGAAGTTGACATTAAATCATAAGTCATAATATCATATTTCATACTAATCGTTAGTAAACACTACAGTATCCATAAACATCATCCATATTAAAATCCAAATAAGCCATTGTCTTTGCTAAGTAGGTTCCTATAATAATCTTATTAGGAATTCATTGTAACATTTGCAAAACACAGTCTCAAAGCTGGTTTCCCTTTGCTAAGTAGGTTCCTATAATAATCTTATTAGGAATTCATTGTAACATTTGCAAAACACAATCTCAAAGCTGGTTTCCCTTGTACTATGAAAGCATGGAAGGTGGGAAGTCCTTCCATCCCTCAATTCACCTTGGAATGGCATAATGTCCATTGGTGTGTTTAGCACACAGGATGTTGAACAATGCCAAAGTAAGGGCATGACTAGTGGAAAGTATGGACATGACTAGTTGAACTATAGATGGAAAAACTTGAAATCATGTTTATTGGAAAGTACTAGTACACATGGTATGATTATTCTTTAAAGGGTACTAGCTCAATGGAAGAGCACCTACTTTACAAGTAGGAGGATGATGGTTCGATTCCATCATGCCTTTTTATGACTAAATATATGACTAAATTAATGACTAAATATATGACTAAATTAATGACCAAATAAACGATGAAATAAATGACCAAATAAATGACCAAATAAAAGACTAAATAAATGACCAAATAAATGACCAAATAAATGACTAAATAAATGACCAAATAAACAACCAAATAAATGACTAAATAAACTACCAAATGACCAAATAAACTACCAAATGACCAAATAAATGACCAAATGACCAAATAAACTACCAAATGACCAAATAAATGACTAAATATATGACCAAATCAATGACCAAATAAATGACTAAAATAGTTTAGTCATAAATTTGGTCACGAGATAAATGACCGACAATAAACTACCACTGGTCACGTGACCAAATTTGGTCATTTATCTACAATTTTTGGTAGTTTATTTGGTCATATATTGCTTTTTTTGTACTAGTGATAGGAAGATTAGATAAGGAAAAGAGAAGAAGAGATCCCACAATCACACAAGTAGAGACAATAGAGGAAAACCGGCCAACACAAAAATCTTCACCAATATCAATCCTCTCCACCTCAAAAGAAGAGGGATCCACCTCAAAAGGAGTAGCCAAGAAAGAGAACTTCAGAAGAGAAAACCTCACCTAATTCCACCTCACTTCCAAGAAACCAATAATGAAGGCCAACCACATAGAGTGCCAAACTACCTATCCAACCAAGTGAATCTCCACCTCAATAAGAGATGCTCCCACCTCAAAAGAGATCGTGAGAGAAGAAAAGGGAAGTGAAATGAGCCAAAGCTATATCACAACAGCATGAAGAAACCCCACCTCAAAAGGATACTTCACCTCTATATAATCCTCATGAGGATTAAACCAAAACCAAACAATAAGATCCCACTAGAAAAGAAAACATAGAAAGCATCGTTCTCTAACCATAGAAAAAGTCCCCTACAAAAAAACCCTTAACTAAAAATAACAAAAGTGAAAAATAAGCAAGCTTGAAGACTAGCATCCACTACCCTACAACCAAACCCACACTAGAACCACAAACAATAGAGAGGAAAACAAAGCACTAGCAGCCACACCAAAGAACCACAAAGACCCAAGCCATAGCACCCCCAAACAAACTAAAAGAAAACACACCCACATGAACAAAGGGACAAGTGACCTAGAGAACAAACAACAAGAGGCTATAACAAGAAGTTGAACCCCTATAAAAAGCTCACGAAGGCCCTAGAAGAAAACACAAATGAACCAAAAAAGAAAAAAGACCAAAAATACAGTGAACACAAAGGACAACCAACAAAACATCAAGAGAAGTACCTACACAATCCACTCGTAGGGACCAAGTGCAAACTTGAATAGGAAAAAACCCCCACCACCAACAAAACAGGGGAACCATGAGTATAGACTACCAAACACCCAAAATGCCCCAATGCACAGCCAAACAACTAAACATTGTGCATAAAAAAGGAAAGGGGCAACCCAAGCGACTGGGAAAAGAGGCCCAAGTGCAAGGAACCCAACATGTACCAAGAACCAAGGCCGAGCATGGATGTCAAACTACCCCTATTCCTTCAAATCCAAAAAATAGAAACCACATACCAACGCAACCACAAGGGAAAAGATAGCCCACTCCCATCACCATCTTCATCCTCATCAGAAAAAGAGTATCCTCTATAACTCCCTTGCCTCCAGAAATCCTAGCCCACCCTTCCCCACTCCTACTCCTCCTACTTTGTATTTCAAATCCCCATCTAGTAGTTGAGTTTTTAGATATTGACTATGGCTATGTTGCATATGTAGAATAATTTAATCATGCTTCTAGAATCATTTAAAACTAAGCTAAATTTAAAAATGCAATTTAACTTAGTTTATATGTAGTATTATCCTATAATTTGGGTAAATATTTTTAAATGAATATAATATATAATGAGGTTACCTCTTCGATTACATGATATAACCATTGACATGTAAGACCTATTGGATTCAATTAGTAATGACACTTCAATCAAATAGTGGGGTTAGACTAATTTAAAATAAAACAAAAATGGTATATTAGGAATAAATGACTTAAAAACCAAAAAAAAATTCTTGATGTAGATTTCCTTTGGACCTTATGGTGCTTTTGCATAGAATTTTTGCTACCACTAAGTTATGTTTTCTTTTGTTAGATAAATTATGACAACGGGGATGAATCCCTTTTCATTAAAATATTAAAATATAAAGACTTGCTAGTTTTTTTAGGATTTGTAAAATTCTTGATGGTTTATGGACAATTTCAGTGCCAAAAGTATTTGGAGAGCCTGGGAGTCTATCAAACCCTAGCTCTGTTGGGATGGGAATGGGTTTTGGGATCGTCTTTCTTTCAACCAGCAGAACATTTAGTGGTCCCCTCTATTTGCACAACAAGGGATCCCTCTTGCCAGAGTTCAAGGGGTTAGTACTCTTCGGTTTCACAAACATGGCATTCAAACCCTGAAAGATATTTTCTCTAGAGCCACTATGAATCTCCGATCTTGGGATGATCTCCGGGTTCAATTCTGGCTCATCTGCCCAGATCGTCAAACTTTTGACTTGCTAGTTTCAGCCATCCCGCCTCATCTCCTGCACAAGTTGGGAATTCAATCTGTTAGACCTTGGTGGAAGGACTAGAAATGGTATCCTGCTACGCCCTTCACCAATTACAAACCCAAGCTTGGGTATTCTTGGCTTGTGCGTCATTTTCCCATGATTGATTCTCTCAACTAACGTTGGCATATCTCTTCTTCTCAAAAGAGTTGGGGCTGGCAATTTCATACTATTTGGGATTCTGTCACTAAGCCTAAAATTGCTCATTTTGCCTGGTGTTTGTTGTACTAGGGCTTGCCTTTGGGAGCTAGACTTGGGCATTGGGGGCTTCCTGATCCTAAATGCCATTTTTGTGGTCATTTTGAGACGCTCATGCACATTTTTTGGTTTTGTCATCGTGCCCAAAATTATTGGGTCTAGATTCACAACCTCTTTGCTCCTTTTAGGCCTGAACCTTTTTCGTGGCATATGGCGCTTCTTGGTGACTCCCCCAGAATGCATTCCCAGTACACCCAGATATGGCATGCTTTCAGGATGGAGATTTTGTTTACCTTATGGAAAGAACGAAATGCTATTCTTTTTTCTCATAGTTCTCTAGATATTCATGTCTCTCTTTATGCTAAGGCATGTATTTGTAATAATGTCATGATGCAGATTCAGGTGCAAGCTGATAAGGTGGCCTTAGAGGTTTCTCATTTGCAGGAGTTGCTCCAGCACTGGGGCAATGCCCCTTGTAGTGTAGCTTGAGTGCCTCCAGATTATCTCTTGGCTGATCGCACAACGCCTAGGGGCTGACGTCATAGCTGAAGTTCCTTTGCCAGACACTCGAGGACTCCGCGTCAATGGCACGGCCACTCAGCCTCTCCTCCTCCTCGAAGGGATGTGGGTTCTGGCTGGCCTCCTGTGCTTGCTTCCACTATTGTTGTTGTTGCTCAGCCCTCGGCCTCTGTTCCTACCAATCAAGACAAGTTCCCTCGCCTGGCGCTTGCAATCTTGCCCAAGCGGGAGGAAGGAGAGTTGGAAAAACAAGATCCAGAGGATAGTTGGGCCGTTCCTGATCAGACTCCTAGGCTCAATGTTTGGGGCAATCCTGATGACAGAGATCCTCCTCCCTCTTCTGCTACTGCCCTTGCAGCTTGAGGGTTTCTCCTTTTATATGCTTTTTTGATGAATAGTTGTATGATTCTGGCCTAGCTGCCAAGTGACTTATGGGGTGACTTTTTCCCCCAACCCCTTTTTTGTGAATACTGTACATTTATATTATTAATAGAAAAGGCCTCTATTCATTAAAAAAATACCTTATTATATATAGATACTTTCCTAACATACTACTATCGATTTTGGGCTACTAATAAAATACAATAAAACTCTATATATTTAATCCTAAATAACATTACATGGACTCTATTATACCTATAATGAGGCCAAAGCGCTAGACACCCTCCTCCTTGGAGCTAATAATTAGCAAAGAGATCACCTATTTAATGATAGGTTCTTTACTCAAATTCATTATTTATTTTAAGAAATCCATTACTTTTTTCCCGCTCTACCTTCTCCTATTCTCTATTGAAAAGTTACTAGTAGTGATTAAAGGTTTTGAAGTAGCAGTAGAAGAACTATTGAGAAAGTGGGCTCTACCATCCATTAAAATTTAGACCAAGAGTCCAATTAGCAACAAATTATTCACCTCCCAATACTAGTTTTTCCACTAGAGTGTGTTATCCATTTTATGAACCATTTCCTTCTCTACTTATGGGTTCAACAAGACCACCACAAAAATGGAAGAGATTATAGATTTCATCTAGTATATGCTCCGTAATAGAGAATTTTGCACTGTATATTTATTGAATAATGTGTAACATCAAACTAGAGTGGTTTTATACTTCTTCTAGTTTAGTTTATCAAACTAGAGTGGGTTATAAACATCTTCTGAATCACGAGTCTAAATATTATATCCAAAAATGACATTTGACTACCCTCACAACTAAATCTTACCTATGTATCTATATTATTGGAATATAAAGGGAAATGGTTTCTTTTAAGGGTCTGTTTGTTTGCTGGAATTTGACAAGAATTGGGATTGTCAAATCCCAGAATTGACATTTTCGATGTTTGTGTTCAAAACATGAAACTAGAATAAGAATTTGAAAATTATCATTTACCCCCAAAAGCAGCATTTGAATCTTCCATCTAAATAGGTGGAATTGGAAAGTCAATTCCAATTCCACTTAAATGAGAATTGGGGGTAAAGTAAAATTTATAATATTTTGAAATCCATATGCAAATAACATTTTCTATCATCTCATTATGAATTCCAAGGAAACCAAACAGTTTCAAAAGAACCAAAGAGAACCAAATTGTCTTTTTTCTTTAATCCATCTTATCATACTCATATATAAAATAGCAACAATCTTAATTCGATCTTATAAGTGGAATGTAAATCTTCATATTCCTTGTATAGGAATTTTCTTTCCTTCGGCCATCACAATGGCACAAGTAATTAGTCTATAACAGCATCAGCTTCTCTATGTGGAAACTGTCTATGCAACCAGGAAAAGGCACTTTAATTAGACATATTTTTACATTGATTAAATAAATTAAAAATCATAAGATAATTATATTCTGATTTTTCAATTTTCAATTTATTTGATAAATGAAAAAAAAAAAAAAAAAATCTGTCGGGTTGCGCTCTGCTACCTGCGCAGATGTGGAGTTGTGAAGGAGATTATATTCGAACTCTCTGCTTTCCATTCTAATTGCAGAATATATGCAATTAGAACTCGACGAAATGGCAGAACGAGACGGCTTCTCATGGAACGTGATAATTGCAACAGAGGATATGGATATCCTCATGAGGCACTGAAATTGTTTGAACAAATGCAACAACCGATGTCCTTCCCAATCAGTTCTCCCAGCGTGGACATCCATCAAAGAATTGAGAAAAGTAGTTTTTCGACAGATGTTGTCATTGCCAGTGCCTTGGTAGACATGCATGCAAAATATGGAATTGTACACAAGGTACGCGAACTGTTTGACGAAATGCCTCATAGAAATATGGTTTCGTGGAATGCGATGATTGCTGGATATACACCAAGCGGTGTTTAGACGACACTTTCAGACTTTTCAAACAAATTCCTCAACGAGATGTCGTCTCATGGAGTACGATAATAGTAGGATATGCAAAAAAAATGGGTTTCTTGGAGAGGCCTTTGAGACTTTTAAGCAAATGAAATCGGTAGGCGTAAAGCCAAACTCCACAACCTTTGCCAGCATCCTCCCAGCCTGTGGTGTTTTCTTAAAAAGCCTTGGAGATTTTTAAGAATTTGCAATTAACAGTGTACAACCTGATGAGTAGGCGAGCATCCTATCGGCATGTGCCAAAACGGAAGCTTTGGAACAGGGTATGGCTATCCATCAAAGTATAATCAAAAGTGGTTTTCTGTCAGATGTTGTAGTTGCCAGTGCCCGGTGGACATGTATGCAAAAATGTGGAAACATACAAAAGGCGCGTCAACTATTTGACAATATGTCGCAACGAAATGCACTGTCATGTAATGCAATGATTACAGGATATACAACACATGGCTTTCACAAGGATGCTCTCAAACTCTTTGAACTAATGAAGCACTCTGGAACATACCCTGACCATGTAATCTACATTGGTGTGTTATTTGAATGCGGTCATGCAGGTTTACTAGATGAAGGCTGTAAATACTTCAATGACATAAGAAACTCCCATAACATTATTCCTACGGTGGAGCATTGTGTATGCACGATTGATCTTCCTAGCCGTGCCGGCTACATCGAGGAAGCTCTAAACTTTATCATCAAAATGCCAATTAAACCGGTAGAGGTTGTGTGGATGTCTTTGCTTGGTGCACGTAAATCATATAAGAATATCAGGCTATGAGTATATGTAGCAATCCTCCTTTTTTGAGCTGGATCCCCAGAATTCTTCTATCAACCATCTACGCAGAAGGGCATAGGTGGGGTGACTTCCAAAAGATGAGATTGATGGAAGATAGGGGAATTAAAAAGATACCTGGCAGAAGTTGTGCATGCTTTTGTGTAGGAAACAGATGACGCCCACAAATGCAAGAGATATCCAAAATCGCAAGTTGTCTTGAGAGGCCAAGGCAGCAGGGTATGATGCAGATTTCATATTGATGTGGAGAAGGAAACGGGAGAATTATTTCATTGCCATCATAGTGACTAGTTGGCAATTGTAATTGAATTAGTGAACACGTCCCTTGGAACATCCATTGCAGTTGTCAAGACCTTTTATGTACCTGTTGAATGATACAAGATCGGGGAAAGAGAAACAGTTGAGAGAGATGTGAAGTTGAGAACTGGTGGTATTGTTTCCAAAAAGGACCACGTTATTGTGGACAATCCAAATTATTTGGTGATGCTAACTGAATTAAGCTGTAAACATAAACTTGTTATACAAGAAGTTGCGTCCTGTCAAACAGTATACTTAGATGAATATAGCTTATTTTCCCAAAGAAACATTTCTGTAGGTTGTGAGTTCTTCAACTAAGAGGAATTAAAGCACTTATTCCTTTATTCATTTAGTTAAGGGCAACCAACTGGGTTAAAAAGGAGCAGAAGTCTTGGTCTTGGTGCACTCCAACTTGCATCTCATCATAAGAAACCTGACTACAACGGTGCGGTGATAAGAAATTGGGATCCAATTTTTGAACGTGCAAGCCTAGACGCTATTGCACAAGTTGCCAAATTTATACGAAAGAGGTAACTTTTACATATGATATGGCTAGTGTTAATGGCATTACAGTTGGCTAGAGGAATATGAAGATTATTGAATATGGAATATAATTTTTACTATTTATTAACATTTGATATATCAATGAATTATAAATTTATAAGTATTTTCTTTTCAGAATATTATGAGTTATTTCAATATTTGATTTACTGGTATTAATGAGTATCATTGTGTTTATAATTTTAATGAACTCGCAGTTGACCAAAGGGAACAAAATAATGTTATATCAGCATACCTGAACCCCAAACCCATATTTGTCCCCTTACTAGGGCTGGTAACTTAGATATTATTGGAAAACATGCTTTGTCAAAAACGTTTTTTGTTTTGAGTACTTGACAATTGGCATCATTTCAACTACACTAGAGGTAACACATACTATTGGCTAGAGGCAACACATACTATTGACCAGCTGTATGGAAACATGTAGAAGACAAGCTAGAGATATGAATTTGAGCACTTTCAATTCATGATTAGCTACATCAACCTTATATTTCTTTCAACACTTGTATGTTACCCTAATTATCTCAATTCCAACTTTACATTACCTTGTCATTTTCTTCTCAAGGTATCCTAAGTTGCCCTGCAAAAATGGACAAGTTAAGTATCTTGAGTGGTAAAGTCTAGATTATAATGAATACTGACATACCTCAATGATCATCTTGGCATGCCAACCTCCCATCTTGTGACATATTGTTTGTTTTAGTGGGCTCTGTCCATGTCAATGTCACCTACAAATGACCCTCTATCTTAGAGTTCTATGGGTGCTTCATATCACACATGGTCCTCCTATTACTTTCTCTTAAACACATCTCCACAAAACCTCTTGATGGCATACCTCTCTTCCTACTCTGCCTATCGTGAACTCGGTTTGACATTTGTATCGCCTTCAACTGTCCCCTTGGACCCTTCCTACCTTTTAGGCTTTCTTGATGTGTTATGTTGCAGAAGAATATGCCTCTTGGGCCCTCCCTACCTTTTGGGCTTCCTTGACATGTCCAATTGTGACTAGGCACATTGTCTTCTCACTACTCATAATTGGTTATCCAAAGGATAGGTTCTTTACAATGTAGGCAATGTGCTCCTTGTTTCTTTTTGCTAGGACTTGGTCTTAGCTAGTAATCTAAGGGAGATACCATTGCACCAAAACCATGATAGACCTACTCTATTTTGGTATATTTTTTTATTTGTGCATTTACATCTCTTGGACTAACCTTTTACATAAATTGAATCTTCTCAATAAATTTACGAGGAGTTTCACATATGTGTACTCATTCCACAAAAGTATATGCTTTTTTTTATCTCAATTATTTTATACATTTAATTTTCTTGAATATCTCTCAGGCTCTTCATACCTTTTAGGTTTTCTTGATGTATTCAACTACAACCAAACATGCTTTTCCTTCAACCATTTTAGGTGTTTACAATGGTATCAATAGGCCACTACTTGCCCTTCTGAATTCAATTAATCATTTCAATCTCAATAGTAGCAGCTTTTCTCTAGCTCTTACATCCAATTATTGGAAGGATGCAAGTTTTCTTACTATTCATAGCCAAGGTACTCCTTGTCCCATTTTCCTAGGAATCACTAGAAACTTGAGGATTTATGTCTTTAGAAATCTCCTACCAGGACTTGTTCTCAGTTGGTCACCTACGGGAGAGAGCATTGTGCCAAAATCAAACTAGAGCTAGTTCGTGTCAGTAAAATTGTTATATTTACTGTTATGTGTATATGCATGTCTCCAACTAACTTTTTGCATAGATCAATGTTGCCCAAAGCATCATTGAGGATTTGCACCACCACACTCCCTTGGACTCACACACAAGTTATATGCTCATTTCTATTGTTATTTGTTGCCAATATTTATGCTTTATAGGTTTTAATGTTGTAGTTATGTTACTCTTATTTGTTGTTTCTCATGGAGATTAGGGAAGCTTTATATTGATTGTATACCAGAATTTTAGTCATGTTAGAGAACATTTATATTTATATTATAGACAGTAGCCCTTATAATACATGAGACTGAAGGAAATGATAGGGTTGATATTCATTATGTTACAACTGTGGTTTTCGTTGAATCAAAAGATCGACCTGTTAATGCTTGATACAACCACTAGACTTATAGAAGACACAGGAGGTTGTTAAACCATGTCACAAATCCTGAGGGGAGTGCTGACCATTTTTCCAACAATCTCCCCCTCAGCGTTACCTAAGGGGATTCAAACCTGTGACCAAGCTCTGATACCACTTGTTACAAGTGTGGTTGTTGCACCAAAACCTCTTAATGCATGATAGAACCACTAGACTTATAGAAGATACAAGAGGCTATTAAACTATGTCACAAATCCCTAGGGGATCTTTGACCATTTTTCCAGCAAGTTATCCGTTGGAGCTAAAGACCTATGCTTATTTTTTGCTTATTGAATTTTTCTCAATCAACAAATTTGACTTTTTGAATTAACATATACATCACAATATAAAATCATTTTTGCATAATTGTCTAACTCATAAACAAGGTAGGTGGTAAGTAAATGGAGCAACTACAGAGAGAGAAAAGTTGATATTACATTATCTCTTTATCATCTGTTGATGTGGTTATGCTTATTTTGTGAGATATTGTGAAGCACTTGTTTATCTTTTGGACAGTTCCTCAAATTAATCAAAATCAATACCACAACTGGTATTTTTATAATTTTCTCCAAGCTACACGTGGACCCAATTTGGATGTCAATATGCAGAGTGAGTGGGTTTATGAAACTAGGGGAACCAAGCTTAGCATGTGGAAGTGACACTACACATTCCCTCTTTTTCCCATGATTGAACAATTTACTTCAAAAGCATGATTGCATTTGACAATTTCTACAATTTGTTTTGGAAGGAACAAGATTCCCTTCTCGAATCTGGATTTTAAACCAAATGAATAAAATAGGCCCAATCCCCTGGAATTGGTTTTAAAAAATTATTTATTTATAAAGTTTTGTTGGCCATATGCTAATAACAAATTAAATTGTTGAGAAAAAGGATTTGATTGAAATTGTCATAGTTGTCTAAAGCCAGTATAAATGCGTTAGTGCAAGTAAAAATGTCAACATCTTGTTAGTGAGAAATACGAAGGCCATTTATAAATTATTATTTAATTTTGTAAACGAAGAGCATATATTTGGAAGAGGAATACATGTATTTTATTATAAAAATTGTTCAGCAAGGATACCTTTCTTTCTTGTATTGTAGAAGGTTAAACTCACCACCATCTGGGTGTTTACAACATGGACTTTGTCATTAAACCAAGTGGGCTTTGGCTCAACAAGGATATCTTGTTTGCGTAGATTTTTTTGAATAATATGTTTAATTCAAATGTATGGTTTTGCTCTCTCTCAAATATGTATTTATACTTATTTTGATGTTTTAGCTTTTATGTTACTATAGTGAAGTCTGAAAAATTTGAATTTGTTGGTTGAATTTAAATTTTTATTAATTCCAAATATAATTTTCACTTCTCAACACTCAACATTCATTTTATTTCAAGGTTACTGAAGTTCTTGAGACGGGGATGGCAGGGGGTAGGGTGGGGTGGGTTTCAAGGATGCTTTTTCTTTTGCCAATTTGGGGGATAGCTAGGGGATGGTAAAGGGGACGAGTATATAAGGAAAATTTAAAATATGTAGGAAAATTTGAAATATTCGTATGAAAACATGGATAAAGAATGCATATATAATTATAGAACCTTATCATACAATATTTTTGTTTAGGAATCATAATTCATTGTCATTTCACTATTAATAAGTGATCCAACTAAATTATTTGCATGCCATCATTCAAAAGCTACATGCCATTCCTTTGGCAAGAAATGGTTACAACTATATTTTCTTATTCCACAACTATATGCTTTCATTCTATAGCTTTCCACTTTATCTCACGGCTATATGCAACCATACTTTTGTTCATTTTGTTATTTTCCCACTATTGGTCCAAAAGGGTTATATTCATATACTCTTATTATATAGTTGTAACTTGTATGCTTTAGATTTCAATGGATGGTAGTCACACTCAGTGGTTGGTTCACTTTATAGCTGATCTACTCATTGTTTTGTTATATGCAATCCAAAAGAATTTGTTATCGATACCCATAAAGAAAATGTATTTTTCTTAAATTAGGTGAGATTTTTTTAATTGGCTTCCTAGTCGGGGATGTGTGAACATCCTAGGGATGGTGCAGGACATTAGAGATGTCTCCTAACCATCCCAAGGATGGTCAAAATTTCCCTGGTGCCAACCAGCACTGTCTCCAAGTTTCTAGGATGTTTCTAGCAAAAATATGCAAATTGGGGATGCCTAAGGGAAATCTCCACTCCTTCCCCGCATCCCTAGAACATCCCCAATCTGTAGACTGTTCTTAGACCCAAAGACTCCTTGGGTGACATAGTTTTCTTTGTTTTGTAGAGTTTAAATTTACTTTGCAATATGCTTTACTGTTTCATTCACTTACCCTTAGATTTGAATCTTTAGATTTACCTTTTCTTATTAAAAAGCTTGAATTTTGAATGCCTCATTCTAAATTGTGGGTTTATAAACCCCTTAACGTTGTCAGGTGATTTACACCACCGTACTTTAAAATTCTAAATAACTACATGTATTGGACAATATTTATCAGTACACTAAGCCATAATATTATTCAACTTTTATTTTTCTCTAGTTTAATAGTTGTTCTTTGAAAGTTTAATAAAAAACTATGCTTTAGCACTCAATTTTTAGTTTTTATTTTCCAATAATTTCACCTTTCATGTGCTTAAAACATACTTATCTTCACTTTTCTAGATATCTATAAATTAGAATCTCAAATGTGTTTTTCTAGTTGTCATGTATTCTTGCTTGTAAATTATTTCATACTCCTCAAAGATACTAGAAATAGCATTGCTTAATACTGTAATGAATCTATATATATGTCACATACTTAGCCATGTAGTATTATGGCACATATAGGTTATGATAATTAATAACAATCTTGAGAGAAATCAATGTTTTCTTTCTAAACTTGTGTCTTGCAATTTCTGACATGTATTGTAAAGATTAACTGCTTAAAACTAGAGAATACTTGATTCTAATGACAAGAGAAAACTTTAGTGGCAAATATTTTTTAATTGGAAAATATTTCATGTTGGTATTTTGAAAATAGAAAATAAATTAGGATTGAATGGGATGGCCAATTCATCCCATATTTATAAATTTTTTGATCAAATGCACTTCCATTCACCCAATTTTTTAAATATTTAATAGTATTGATATAAAGGTTTTGTCAATAAGATGTTGTAATTGACAACCATAATTCGCCAACAACCATAAAAATATATATATGCATGAGGACCCAGTTCGCCTAATATTTTTCAGAAGTGTGTCTTAACACATCACAATAAATTCTAATTACAACGTATATGTTTCTATGGAGATTTGATTCACCCTATATTACATAATTTATGTGTTAGAATTAAGCAGGATTTACCAAATATAAAATCCATTTAAAATTCCCTCTCAATTTGCCAAATATGGATTTTTATAAATACAATCAAAGATTAGTTTTATTTATATATAATTTGGTTAGTTTTCAACTCTCGATTCTAATTAATAGCCAAGTTTCAGACCAAGAATAAGCACTAGTGCATTACCGACTACTACTACTAACTAAGAATCTAAAGATAAGTGATCATTTCCTTATGTGTTATAATATTATTCATCCCAATCTATTTACATTTTAGTTCATTCTTATTGACTAGGGTGACCTCGAACATCTAGATTATAGGCCTTATGGTCAAAGAATCATATAGTTTATTATAGCTTCTTAATCAAGTAGATAGTTTTTTGCAGCCTTTGTTTCATTGGAGATGTCAAAGAGGAAGAAGGGTAAGGCTCTTGAATGTGGCAAAGGCCGAGAGAGGCTAGAAAAAATCAAAACCATAAATTTAACTTCATACTTTGGCAATGCTTGTGGTCACAATGATGAAGGTGCAGCATCACAACTATAAGATTCACAACTTGCACCGATTATTGAAAAATTTGGTGAACCTAATATCTCATATGACAATGAACTTGAAGAAGATTTTCTAGTCAATACCCAGGGTAGCACGAATGAGATAATCAACTTGGGTGAAAAAAACAATGTCCTAAATGATGATGATGTAGGGAAGGGGAAACAAAAACCATAAAAATTAGGTGGGGAGTGGGATATATCAAGGAATTTTTAAATTGATTGGGTGTCAAAGTATCCATTCATTGAGAGAGTGGATAATCTGAGGAAATTTGAGCCTCCAATAGAATGCTAGTGTAATATTTATAGTTGGAAATCTAAAAAGGAAAAGAGGTTGTAGCTAAAACTTGACACCATAGAAAAGCATATCGGTGAAGTTTATGAAAAACAAATAATAGATGGAATTGAAAATTTAGTGATAAGATGGAAAATAAAGGAGAAAAGTAAGCATGTTAAGATTGCCTTAGAATATAATTTGCATGAGAAAAGACAAACGAAGCCTGATGAATGTAAAGGCTCTATTGAAGTTGGTTTTGGAAAAGCAATGGTAGTAGAACAACTATGTAAAGTTGTTCATTTAAGTGTTGTTTTCTATATTATGAGAAGAGGGTAAGCTATGAGAGGCTACCTAGGAATGAGTATTTTATTACACTTTTTGAAAGTTCCTAACTATCTTAACAATCATTGGTCAGTAAATAGTGGATGGGAATGGGTAATTTGTCTTACTGAGGTTAAAACAGAAGACATAAAGCAAAAAATAAGAGAGTCAAACTTTATTGCATTGTCTTTAGACAAAGTTACAACCATAGATAATACGTCACAGGTATGCATACATATTTATACTGTGTAGAATCATGTCCACCAACCCCATCTACTATTTGTTGCTAAAATGGAGGAGCGCAACAATGAAGATGACAATTTGAGAGCCTCCTCCCAAACATAGAGTGTTTCAACATGACAACTCGCTTGATGACCTTGATAGCTTAACTACTCTTAGGGTAGGTGAAAGGAGTATTAATACAACAATAATTGAGTACAATTCCTTAACAAGATTTATATGATCCATTATTAAAATTTATGCTATAACGAATGTAATAACATTAATAACTAATATAAGCATTGTATGTGACTGAATGTGACCTCTAAATCAGGCACAACACAACATGGTCATTATTCACTTGATTGAATTTGGGAGAGAGTATGAAGAACTCAATCCAAATTCCATGGTGAGGCGACCTGTTGCCTCCTATGTGAATGGGGTGTTTGAATACTCTCAGAATGAGAGCCAACAGTCAGGAGACCAATTCAACAATGGAGGATTTTCAAAAGCATGAAAATGAGCAATCTAATTGAAATTGAACTAAAATGAGATGCAATTAATCTAAAAATGATGCTTGAAAGTAAGGATGAAATGCAGATTTTTATTTGATTTTGAAATAAAGATGATATTAGACTAAGAACAAGTAAGCAAATTTAGTCTAAAATGTGATGCAAAGATTATACTAATAATGAGATATTAATCTAATAAATGCAATAAAAAGCTTTGAAAATAATGAAATATGAGACTAAAAAATGCTATAGTGTAGATGCTCTCAAAAATTGCTCCTTGAATGAGAAAAAGAGGTTCATTAAATAGAACAAGCCAGAAGAGGAATGAAGAGTTTCTTGATTCGAAACGGTGGACTCTTCATGCCTAATTGAGACAAAAAGACAATGAATTACTTAATTAAAAGAATGGAAAATGCCACATGAGGACCTTTCGAATATCTCAAATTATTAATTCAAGAAAAGGTGTCCATTCAAATAACAAGCAATTAATTAATTCCTTTTTTATGTGTAATTAGCTAAAGAGGGTAGATTTTAATTTAATTATAAAGCACTTAGGACTTTACAATTAAATTAATGTATCATAGAGATAATTTAGCTAATAAAGTCAAAGAGACTTAGGAATTAATTTTAGTGTTTGATTATTGCAATTTATGGTCTTTGCAATTGACATCAAGTCAAATTAAGTCAGATAGGAGAGAGAAAATTGCCTAGGGAACTAGGACTTTGGTGATGTAAAATTGAGATAATGCACCAAAATTGATGAAATTAAATAGATGCCAATTTTGGGGTATTACATTTGCCCCTCTTTGAATTGATGTGCGAACAGCGCGTTGATTCAAAGAATAGTCTGAAGTGACAGATGAAAGCAAATCAAAGCATAAATTTTTCGAAGTCTAAGTTAGATTGCGAAGACAACGATCTTAGAAGAGAACCGGAATCGGGGTTAGATTGCCCCAATACCAATTGATGAAGATGCAGATTTAGGACTATCTCTGAATCAAGGTTAGATTGCCCCAATACGAAGCTTAGTCCTCCGAGACCCAGGTTAGATTGCCCAGATAACGGTCTAAAAGATATTTTGAGAGTCATCTCCAGAACGAAGCTTGACTCCCAGGAATTAGGGTTAGATTGCCCCAATACCCAAAAGATTTCAAGAACCATCTCCAGAACAAAGTTTGGCCCTTGAGGATCCGAGTTAGATTGCTCAGATACCTAAAAGATAGATTTCCAGATAACGAGATGTGAGGCGTGAAGATGCCCCTAGCAATGAGGACTGATGATTCAAATCAGACTGATTCAAGAATAGATTCGACAAGATTCAAATGATGTAATCATCCTGCCCCCTCGGGAGCGAAATGGAAAGATGACATGTCAGAAGGATGATAAACAACAAGAGATTGCAGAGCAAAAGCAATTAGACTAGATTCGCGAAGCTACAGAAGTGAAACGGAGCAAAATAGAGGTCCTGTTGACCAATTTTGAGCAATAGTTGACCATGGTTGACTAAATTTGACTTGAGTTGACTTGATGAAAAGAAGCAAAGATTTGAGAACATGATGCAAAGATGAGGATCTAGCAGGAAGATGACACCAGGAGACTGACTGCACAAGCATCCGATCCAGAAGGAGTCCAATATTTAAAACGCGATTTTGAACCACTTAGAGATGTCAGATTTCGATTTCGATCCCGAAAATGGATGCATCCAAGATGAGATTGGGACAAAAGATGAGAACCTTTGATGAGCAGATCCAAAAGAAAGCAATCAAGAGAGAAACAAGAAAGCACTCCAAGATGCAAGTCTAAATGCAGGCCTAAGATGAACAAATGCAATCCTCCGGACTTGGCTGTTGGACTCATCGTATTTTATCATCATTGAGTTCGTTTAAGCATGGGACAATCGCAAGATGCCATACAATTCTCCCCAACATGAGAATATGAATATGACATAAGTCTTAAATTTGTCGGAATGAGGTGTAAGCATTAAGGCACAAGAAGCTAGAATGACCTGAACACCTATTCCTTTTAATTTAGCAAGTTAACATAAGCATCAAAGCACATTTGCTAGAATGACCTGAATGTCTCTTGCGAACAAACACACCAAACATGCAGGAGTTCCTTCTTTTGCCAAAGATTGCTCACAGTGACCCTTATGTTCACTTAACAGGACGAGCGTTTACAATTTCATCAGTAGCAGAAAGAAGTCACTCAAAAGACAAGGAGAAGAACCAACCTCACCAAAGCATCCATATAAAAAGAGTCAAGGTACGCATGGCCATCCAATATGAGATGAAGGCTCTTACAGACATACACCCCTCTTAAATGAATTCATTGGATCATTGGAACTAAACCAACAAGCAGAAAGCAAAAAAAGAAAAGCAAACCAACAAGCACTCAAAGAAAACAAAGCTCAACATGCCTCAAAGGAACACAAATTTAGTTTTAGTTTCAGTTTAAGTTCGTGTTCAAGCGGATTGAAGTCAATTCGGAAAGATAACGTTTGAAGTCTTAATGAGATACTGATAGTAGGCAGACGGAATGAGGATCACTAGTGATTGATAAAAGGGAGAAATACCAAAGAAGAGAGATCGAACGAAAGCTAGGTATCCGCAGGCAGGCATAGTGAGAACCACTGGTGACCAATGCTCAAAAGAGTTTCCGAAAGTGATAGGACAATGCCCCCTAGACCAGGTAGGTGCCCCCAAGTGTGAACCAGTTCCAATCTATGAAGAGTCGAGGAAAACTCAAAGACAAGCGCATGAGCTAGCAAACCAAAGCAGGAAACAAACTAAAGCAGGAAAGCAGGAAAACAAACTAAAGCAGGAAAGGAAGGAAACTAAAGCAGGAAACTAAGAGCCAAGCGCCGCTGAGATGAGATGTTACTTCAGGAAAACAAGAGGCGCCTGTTTACCAGGTTTTCACCATCTTGGCAGAGATTCTATTTTTGCTACCATGACGCCTGTTTACCAGGTTTTCATCAATGGCACATTTTTCTCTTTTTCAATTTTTTGGTACTTTTCTCTTTTTTTTATTTTTTTGTATTTTTTTGAATATCTCATTTTTTTGTATTTTTGATCTTTTGATTTTTTTTGTATTTTTGAAAAATTTTCATTTTTTTTTGTATTATCAAGGCGCCTGTTTACCAGGTTTTCACCAGGATAATAGATACATCAAAGCGCCTGTTTGCCAGGTTTTCACTAAGATGATCATTTTTTCAGGACATTTTGCAATTTTTAGGATTTTTTGCAATATATCAATTTTTAGGATTTTTTCAGGATCAATAAGTATGTACATGAGCATACTGAGAATGTCAGCTGTAGAACTTCTTAGATGAAGAGCGTTGATGGGCTCTTTGAGTTTCTCTCCTTCAATAGGAATCTCTGGAAACACAGTCTTTTGTAGTAGTAGCCAGCTGAGAAGTTGCAAAATTAGAACCAGATGTTGTAGCAGTAACAGGAGAGCCAACCAGTAGTGTCCAACAGTCAAGAGATCCATAGTCAAGGAAAGATCACTTAAGTGAGACCCATAAATATCCTCATGGACACACCTTAACTCTTTGTTGGATTTCCCACGCTCTAAATGCTTAGGAAGAGTACATTCTAGATTTCTCTTAGTCATGTCATTAGCAATAAGGAGATGTTGATATGCACTTTGGGACAAGGAAAGATGGAGTGAAGAGGGTAAAGTATGAGAGGCAAGGGTGATGAAATGGAGGGAGGCATGAGAATTTTGGAAGCTCAAATGACAACTTTGATTTTTTATTTCTTTGGAATCCACATAGCTTTTGAATTTTTTCTTCTTTACTTTGAGGTGCTTTTGATGACAATGCCTATAGAATGGATTTCGAGATCCATTTTTTATTTTATTTTCTGGCTTTTGATTGTCTTCTTCTTTTTGAGGACCTTTGCGGTCTTTTGAACACCTTTGTTGCTTTCCTTTCATCGTAGTCACATGTCGATTAGATGGGACATGGTGACCTTGAGATATAAGTGGATTCTTATTATTTTTATTTTTATGTTGCACATCCAAGTTACTTCCAAAAGACTCAGGAATGGTGGATGAAAGAGGCTTATATGACTGGTTTAGGTGGAGAGGTGGAAATGGAAGTGGACGGGCCACTTTTCTAGGAGATGAAGAGGGAAGAGAAATCGATGGGATGGGCTCAAGTGCAAATATATCAATATCATCCTCATCATTCATGAATGCATTAGATAGATCAAGAAAGTAATCTTCCATAGAGCATTGTCGATTGTGAGTAGTCTTAGAAGAGCCAGATAAGTTTGGAGGAATATTATGTGAGCCTAACCAAGATGGTCTATTCCAAGAGTCAGGTCCCCTTTCAGGTGGTAAGAGTGCACGAATAGGAACCATTTCAATTTTGGATCTACCAATATTCCATGAAGCTGTAACAGAATGGGGTCTTATATACCCATGATTTGCTGGAGCAGTAGGAGTATAGCTTGGAGTAGATGGCCTAGGAGCCATAGGAATGATCTCCACAGGAGGGTGGAAAGGATCGTCATCAATAGCTTGATCTGGAGGATCATAACTTTCTCCTCTTTCTGACTTGTTAAGACTAGCATATAAGTGTGTAACATCAACTGGTATTTCTGTAGTAGCATCTGATATGGAGTCCCATTCAGCTAGAGACATAGTCGGAGGTATATTTTCTTCATCACTATCATCTGTCAAAGGAAATGTTTCTTCAACAGCAAGATCTTGTTCAGTAGTAGAAGCAGCAGAGTAATCTGGAATAGGCACACCTTGAGGCATACCCAAGAGGAGGGAAGCATCCAACAGTTGCTCCCAATCAGTATGTGTGCCATTGGAGTTGGCAATAGTAGGAGTCTTTTCAATAGAAGAAGTGGTGGAACAATCTAGAGTAGGCATACCCCAGGGCATACCCAAGATAAGGGAAGCATCCAGCAGTTGCTCCCAATCAGTATGTGTATCATTGGAATCGGCAGTAGTAGGATTTTGTTCAACAGTAGAAGTGGTAGAACAATCTACAATAGGCATACCTTGAGGCATACCAAAGATAAGGGAAGCATCCAACAGTTGCTCCCAATCAGTATGTGTGCCATTAGAGGCAGTGACATATTCAGTAGTAGCTGCAGTAGTAGAAATTTGTTTAGTAGAGTGTATAAAATCCTCCTGGTGAGGATCAAAATCATGTTCCTGAAGCACTTGAGAAGGTAGATAAGACTCTTTCTGGTAGTCTGAATTAGAATTTTGAACATTCAAAGATCTTTCATGTGTCATAGGCTGAATCTGTTTTTCTTCATTATCTGAATCCTTGCATGATTGAAAGCTGTAGCTAGGTTGGTCAAGCTCATAGCTCTGATAGCTAATACCAAATCTATCTTCAGAAGGTTCCTCATAGGAATGTGGAGATGGAGGGAGAGTTGTCAATGACAAGACAGACTCAATCTGATATTCCCCCATGCCAATATCTTTGATCTTTAGGGTCTTTTCTATTTCTTTTAGCTTAGCGTCATAGAACTCAATGGACTCTCTATTGGCAGGAACAAAGCTGTCTGTTGTTTGGGTAAGCATCTTAGCAGAGCAAGTATTTAGGCTAGCACTATTGTCAATGAGGATGGGAGGGATACTCTTGGGGCCTATCATAACTTCAGTGTGCAGGGGAGGATTATGCGGGTGGCTCAGCAAGTGATCATCTTCTTCAGAGAATGGTAAATAATGAGGCGAGGTCAAATGACCCACCATAGATTGAAATTGGTCGAGATTGAGATCTTTAGGGACGTTTGCCTTGGTGAGGGCTTTATCCATAGATAGTTTTGGTCTGGATGTCGAAGGTTCAGGACCTTTGAGAACAATCTTTGCATGAGATCGAGGGATAGCATTCGCACAAGCTGGAGATTTTGTGTAGTTATAAGAGGGAGACGCAGGGCCTCGCAAGACAAAGGGAGTTTTGGGTTTAGGAGTATCCTTGCTCCCTGGAGCAATGATCATGTCACAGTGAGAGATCCAAGGTTTGTTTCTAGCAAATTTGGAAGGCGGTTGAGCTTTTATTGTAGCCTTCTCAGTGGCATTGACTGTTTGCATGCTAGAGCTAAGATTAAAGATAGACTTTGAGGGTTTTGACATGTTAGAGCTGAGATTGAAAACCAACTTTGAAGGTTTTGGCATGTTAGAGCTAAGATTGAAAACTAACTTTGAAGGTTTTGGATCTCCCATCTTGTTGGTAGTATTATGAGAGATCGTGAAAGAGTTGATAGGTTCAAAATGATCAATAGGTTTAATTTTAGAAAGTGACCCTTCAGAGTCTTGCTGGTCTTCAAACAATGGGTTATAATATTCTTGAAATAGTAAGTCAGACTGTATCTGAAACAATGGATTGTAATACTTTTGGAATGATGAAGAATGTGAGAATTCCTCACGAAGTTCAGATTTCATAAAAAATTCAGGATGACCTATGTCTTGATTACGAGATTCACTTTGATCTTGATCAGTGTTTTGAATGGGATAAGTCTTGCCACTTCGAGTCGTGACAGTCATAAACGAAGATGTAACGAGCAAAGATTCGGGATAAAGCTAGACTCTGTCTCAAAGATAATGAAAGGAGATAAATGGCTAGAACAACCAAGATGCAAGATGAACCTAGTATGAATTGTCAAAAAGAGATGGCTAGAACAGCCAAGATAAGACAATCGCAATGCAAGGTACAAGAGCACAATGAGATAAGATGAATAGATGAGAGACAACGTGAGTCAAAGCAAAGATCGATCAATTCCTAACTCAAGACAACTAGTTTCTGACGGTGAACGATAGGAAAATAGAAAAACAAATCATGGACAAAAGGCAGATTAGATTTATGTCATTGATCAAGCACATAAGATAGCAATCAAGGAGTTCAAGCAAACAGTCTTCAAGCAATGGGCAAGGGACAAAGCAACCTTGCGCATGAACATGAATAGTGACTTAGTATTTCTACTCCCTAAGGACTCTACTTGTGTATGTTCTTGAGAATGTTTTAGCAGGCACTTAAAACACAACAACATCCTAGCAAGTTGTCTACAAGGATATACATGGCTTTTCTAAAGGGAGTCCTCGATATACGCAAGGTACGTGAGGCACAAATCCGTAGATGAGAAGAATTTGAAATCACACAGCCGGGGGGAGACGGTAACCCAAATCTCCTCCTTCACTTCTCAAAGGTATAAAGTTCTTTGAGGCTTAGCCAAGAGTGAAATCTAACTCATTCCCAAGAGAGGTGTCTTTGGATTCACCTCCCGATATTTATACTCCGCCGAAACACGGGAGTTAAGGTCGTCCCTTGAGGTGATGAAATCCCCAAGCAGGCCTTCTAAAAAAAATGAAAAATAAGTAATTCTCTATCAAAAAGTCTTGAAAAGCACTAAAGGTGGAACACTTAACGCTTAAAGTAAATGTGAGGTGAGTCCAAAAAGTGGTGCATTTAACTCCTCACACAAACTCAAAGTGAGTCCACACCTTAGAAAACAAGTGAGTTCCAAAAAGCACAAAAGGGTTGCCAAGTGGAACAATTAACGCTTCTTTCCTATAGACCCCTCCCCTTTAATGTGGCGCTGGGATTGCAACCACAGGGCGGAAATGAGGGGCCGGCAGATTAGCGAGTCCAATAACCCAAGATAGCAATCTAGATCAATCACAAGTAATCTAAGACCGCTAATCAATACTACTCATAAGTGTAAGAGGGTTTGAATCATGGAATATTTAACTTTCCAAGTAAACATGAAGTGAGTCCACAAAGTGGTGCATTTAACTCTTCATGTAAACAAGGAATGAATCCATGCCCTCAATTACTCAATGAGATATTTGATATTGGAACCAAGAATTACTTAATGTTTAAAAGACAAGCATTCACTTAAACACAAACTTGTATGAAAGAAAATCTATGTTCATTCATTTCCCATTAAGAGCATCAATTGAAATGTGTTCTATGAAAGTATGTAAACACTCAAGCCAAACACATGAGAGATTCAATTTTAATCCCAAAGTCCAAATGTTATAGAGATTTTAAGAACTCACCTTAGGTCCAAAGATCTGCAATCCAGCATTTAGCACACATTCGAAAGTATATAATCAAGACAAATCAATGACAAACCGTAAGATATGTAACATTGCTGTCTTCAAGACAGTCTTTAAAGATTGATTTATTTGACCAATAAAATCACAATATTAAAATTTCTAGAAAAAATGAAGTTTTTAGCCAACATCAGGAACTACCATTTCCAAAAATTACAAGGTCTTATGATTTCATTTGGTTCCTCAAGCAATAAACTTTTCAGACTGCAATTTTTCTGTCATAAATCAGATTTAAAACATCAAACCCTGCCTAGGGAATCACATATCTTTCTCAAAAAGAATCCAAATGAAACCAAACCAATTTCACAGTAACTATTAATGAATCTAGTTTCCAAATATGTAATCTATTTATTTTTCTCATTCATAAATCATTTTTTAAAAATAAATCATTGTCTGCAATTCCAATGCAGATTGTTAAAAAGCAGTTTTCACTCAAATGTCTATAACTTTCACAAATCTGCATAAAAATAACTAAAACCAAAAGGAAATGAAATCTGATTCACGTATCTTTCCAATTCATATTATTAGAGATCCTGATTCTTCATAATTTGTCCATACCAGATGTTTCAATCTGACTGTATTCAGAGAATCTCAAATCTGCAAATACCCAATTTCACCAAAATGATCATAACTTATTCATTTCTCAATAAAAATCAACCAAACCAAGAGCATGAGAAATAGGATTCATCATTCTATCCAGCCATTACTATATTAAAAGTTTTTCAAGCTGTAAATGGCCGTACAAGGCATGAAACCAACACTAAAGCTTAAAAACCAATGAAGAATGAGGCCAGAAATTTATCTTTTCTGCCCCACGGTGGGCGCCAAAATGTATGTGACTGAATGTGACCTCTAAATCAGGCACAACACAACATGGTCATTATTCACTTGATTGAATTTGGGAGAGAGTATGAAGAACTCAATCCAAATTCCATGGTGAGGCGACCTGTTGCCTCCTATGTGAATGGGGTGTTTGAATACTCTCAGAATGAGAGCCAACAGTCAGGAGACCAATTCAACAATGGAGGATTTTCAAAAGCATGAAAATGAGCAATCTAATTGAAATTGAACTAAAATGAGATGCAATTAATCTAAAAATGATGCTTGAAAGTAAGGATGAAATGCAGATTTTTATTTGATTTTGAAATAAAGATGATATTAGACTAAGAACAAGTAAGCAAATTTAGTCTAAAATGTGATGCAAAGATTATACTAATAATGAGATATTAATCTAATAAATGCAATAAAAAGCTTTGAAAATAATGAAATATGAGACTAAAAAATGCTATAGTGTAGATGCTCTCAAAAATTGCTCCTTGAATGAGAAAAAGAGGTTCATTATATAGAACAAGCCAGAAGAGGAATGAAGAGTTTCTTGATTCGAAACGGTGGACTCTTCATGCCTAATTGAGACAAAAAGACAATGAATTACTTAATTAAAAGAATGGAAAATGCCACATGAGGACCTTTCGAATATCTCAAATTATTAATTCAAGAAAAGGTGTCCATTCAAATAACAAGCAATTAATTAATTCCTTTTTTATGTGTAATTAGCTAAAGAGGGTAGATTTTAATTTAATTATAAAGCACTTAGGACTTTACAATTAAATTAATGTATCATAGAGATAATTTAGCTAATAAAGTCAAAGAGACTTAGGAATTAATTTTAGTGTTTGATTATTGCAATTTATGGTCTTTGCAATTGACATCAAGTCAAATTAAGTCAGATAGGAGAGAGAAAATTGCCTAGGGAACTAGGACTTTGGTGATGTAAAATTGAGATAATGCACCAAAATTGATGAAATTAAATAGATGCCAATTTTGGGGTATTACAAGCATAAAGCAAGAACACACATGCAATGCTAGAATTTTTTTGGTATAATGTCATCATATTCACTAGGACCACTCAAATACTTGTCCACTAGTGCCTAGTAGTGGTTGTTCATTGCACCTAGCCATGAGGACCCTAAGGCCTTCCCCAACATCTTCAAGGAGATAGACACATGACCCAAAAAACAAGGTAGTAACACCCAAAGATGGTAGGCGCACACATGCTCTAAAGAAAAGTAAGAGTACAAAATAGATCACAACTAGAATCACATGTCATCATAGCATACAAATGGGGAGTCATGACCTCAATACATTCCTTCTCAAGTCATATTCAATAAACTCAATAAAACAACAATAAGTAAATAGTATGCAAAGCTTAACAATCATCCATCATAGATTTAGTAAAATATGGCTCTCTAGAAGGAATACACTTGCCTTCGTCAGAAAATATTGACAACATGGAAGAATCAACCTCTTCTAGGTGCTAGTCAAATCTACAAGCTGGGAACATATGGAAACAAGACTGAGGGGTTTCATCTGGTGTGCTCATAAGAATGACACCGCCACCTAACATCGAGCATTCTCTCATACAAATGAGAATTTTGATCAAACAAGAACAAGCACCACATGCCCATGCATGTGCAATTATATGTTCACTAAAACACCCATAGCCTCATAATAGCACTCATGGCATGTGTGAGGACTCATTTATCCCTGTTTATTTAATTAATGTGTACTATTAGTTTTCACTTCTTAAGGAAATATCAAATGAGTTCCTTAGGGGCCCTTTTGTACAACATCCCCCATTGGACACCACTCCCATCATTTCCCCTTATTACACAATTGAGTCTCAAGAAAACAATCATAAATTAGGGTAAAATTCAAGCCCCAACAAAAATTCTCTTTCCTCAAAACTGAGCCATTACATCAATATCAACCAAAGGTTCCGCAATCAAAAGCGAAATAATAAATCCAATATATTTTCCAACCAAAAATATCACACACAAGGTATATAATTCCATGTATAAATATCCAAATTTCAAACACAAACCAACAAAATCATTTAACAAAAAACTTGCCTCAAAACTAGACAAAATAAGCAATGCACCCACAATTTCATTGAAAAAGGAAACTTGACAAAATAAAAAAATTGAGAAAACCCATAACTATCATACATATGACATCCCAAAAATGTAAGCATTTCCTCGATACACTCATCCAAGCACAAATGGTTAGCATAACAATTCTAAGACCCTCATTTCACAATGCAATTCGGAGAAATAATCAACTCATCAAAAAATTTAATTTTGTGAGCTTAAAACATCCTAAAAAGTATTTAAAAAATCATTTACAACACTCTTTGAACATTCGAATTGAAAAAACTAATAAGGAAATAAAAGATTCTTACCACAAATCAAGAAAACATGAAAAACTAAAGAATTTATCAAATGATCAACCAGATACAAATTGGCCAAATAATAGAATTTGACAAAAGAAATCCAAAGATTAGATTCCCATAAAAATATTTCCCTTAAATCTTCCAATCGAAGAAAATTTTAAATTTTGGATATAAAAAGGGTTTGAGAAAGCTCCAAAAAATTTTAAAATGTCAATTGTTCCAAAAAAAAATTGAACTTATTTACAAATTAAAAGGAACTTTTTTTAAAAGAATAAAATAAAGTAAAATAACTTAAGTCAAGCTTTAGAATAAATTTTAAAAATCTCTAAATTAAATAAACCTTTTAATTCCAATTAAATTAATTACTCATAGGACATATTTATTGGCAACAACAAATCAACCAAATAATTATTTAAAATATCAATAATTACAATGAAGGGAAACACGCAAAAATAGAATCCCAACCTTGACACATTATGGGTTGTGTACGATATATGTTTTAACTAATGTGTAATATAAGAAGTGACATTTAAATAGTTATCCACAAACATGTAATCATATTCTAAGGTTTCAATAATTTTGATATAAATATTGTTCATCTTATTTTAATTTTTCCTTGTAAGTACAAGATAGATAAAATTGAACATCATATTAATATTATGGTGTTGGTCTATAATATTGAATTGTAATATAATATTTGGACAAGTACCTAAAATAGAAAGATATGTATATTCTAGAATATTCAATATTTTTGATGAAAAAATTATCAAAGAAAATATTATGTCCACGATATATGAGAACAATTGAATGTGAAACATTGAAAGGTAGAAAATTTTGAGACATCTTATCTATATGAAAAGAAACAACTCTACATATATTCTTTTTTAACATAATAAGCATTAATTGTTCTCATGTTATTTACTCTTCAACTATCACCTAAAACAAGATTATTGGTTGTACATCAAGTGATTAAATAATATTTTTTCTTTCATACTTTAAATAAAAATTGAGAAAATTAGAAATCTTTCATTTATTCATAGAAATATTTTATATTCCTATTCTAGTATGTACAATATGTAATATATTAGATAATGACAAAGAGTCAACTGTAAGCACTATTGATTCAACATAAAGCTCCAACCCATATAATATACAATTTCTTCACAGAGATACAAAATATTTGTATTCAAACATGTAGAATATATTAGATGATTACAAAGAGAGAATTATTTGCACTATTGATTGAACATGAAGTTCTAACCCACATAATATACAATATCTTGAGTGAGGCCACCAATAATAATACGTCTTTATTAAGATAGACAACTAAAAACCATCCTAGGGAGAAATAGATTCCTGTACACAAAATTATATATTAATGACAATAACATGAATTCATAATTTAAGAGTACTACAAGAAAAACCTAGAATTGATATGAAATATGTAATCTGAATTTTTATTTTTTTAAAAATAACAGCTTATTTCTTTCAAAATTTAACATTATAATTTTTTAAATTATGATAATTTTTTCAAAGAACAAAAAAAGTATGATTTTACCTCTCAAATTTCAATGTACTGGAGATGTATGTCTTCATATTGTTAGATTCTTCATCCATGAAAATAAAAACTTTAGGATTGCATCAATCTTATTGAAGTATCCCTTTTTCTAGCTAGTTTTTATCAGGATCAATAATAGTACCCCTCCAAAACTTGCTCCATATGACAACCCCAATGATATATAATACCATGGATATTGAACATTTTTCTTTTCCTTTTTATTTAAAAGAGGATGGGTAAGAAATTGTGGCCAAGAACATTTTTTGGGTAGGGGACATCCCCATAAGTTAGGATTTCCTGAATAAGAGGATTCTCCAAATGTTCCAGTCATATGTCTTCCGTGGGGTATAATCCCTGACAAATTATTATTGGATAAATTCAATGAGCCCAAATAGCTTAAAGATTCAAGCTCTGGAGGAATTTGTCCTGAAAAATGATTTCTTGAAAGGTCTAATGACTCAAGTTGTCTCATTTCTCCCAAACTAGTTGGAATGGTCCCATTCAAACTATTCATTGAGAGGTTTAGAAGCCTCAGCCCCTTCAAATTCCCAAAATTAGAATCGACTTCTCCCTACAATTCATTGTTTGAGAGGTCTATGCATGTGAGAGTGGAAAGAATATATGGGTAATGCTCAGGTGTGCCTTTTAATGTCATATCCAATCCATCTTGATATAGTACTGCATTAGATAGTTTGGATGTGGACAATACAAAACCATCTTCTCTTTCTACTGCCATTGCTTGCAATGATACAATTGTGTGTGGAATTGAACCAGATATATGATTGGAAGAAAGAAGCAAGATTTGAAGGTTCATTAATTGGCCTATCTCTTGCGGAATATCACCTCTAAAATTGTTCTCCTTCATGATCAATACTCTTAGCTCTTGAAGATTTTTTAGGAATGTTGGTATTTCACCTCCAAATGAGTTTTCTCCAATATCAAGAACCTGTAGCTTTGAACAATTTGCTACTGAAGGAAGAAATGATCCATTCAAGTTATTACTATGAACAACCAATGAATATAATTCACTTAGTTTATTGAACTCATATGGTAAGCTTCCTTCCAAACTATTATTTCCCAAATTTAAAACACTGAGAAAAGAACATTTGGACAAGCTCATGGGAATGATCCCGCTTAAGTTATTATTTGCAAGATTTAATAGCTCAAGCTGAGATAATTCACCCAAAGTTGAGGGAATTTCACCACTAAACAAATTATCATTGAGTAACAAATGTCTTATACTAGCAGACCACAATGATGGCATGTGCCCATTAAATGCATTTCTAGACACATCTAGCAATTCTAATTTCATCCTTGTTGAGGTATTTGGAAACATGCCTCCTTCCAAATGATTTCCTGAAATATTTAGAACGCACAACTGAGGACTAGTTTCCCATAGCCAAGATGGAATTTCTCCCATGAGACTAGTGTTAGACAGTTCCAGTAAAAAAAGAGAGAATTGTGTTGAAATCCAAAGTGGAAATTCACCATCAATCATACATGACACTACAGATAACTGATCTAACTGAAAGGATGGAACCCAGGTTGGGCTGATATTTAGCACACAGTTGGATAAATGCAAAAATTTCAGGCTCATGAGATTGTGAAAGAAAGCTTCTGAAATCAACTGGTGATGGTTTAGCGATAGGACTAAATTGACTAAAGATGATGGAAGTGAAGAAGAAGAAATGGATTCATTGAACCTATTTCCACTATAATCAAATTCATATAGGGAAGAAAGCTGAACAAATGAAGGGGGAATGGTCCCATATAGTTGGTTATTCCTAATATGGAAATACTCAAGAAAAGACAGATTGCCTAAGGAATCTGGAATGGTGCCACTCAATTGATTGTCTCGAAGATCTAATTCCCTCAACAAAGAAAGATTTCCAAGAGAAGCTGGTATGGTGCCACTGAGCTTGTTGTGATCAAGGGCAATATCATTGAGAGAAGAAATATTACCCAAAGAATCTGGTATGATCCCACTAAGTTGGTTCGTACTAAGGTAAAGGCCAGCCAGAGAATTAAGATCACCCAGAGAAGCTGGTATGGTTCCACTAATTTGGTTGTCACTCAATGTAAGGAGTTTCAATAAAGAAAGATTGCCCACAGAATCCGGTATCCTTCCACTAAGTTGGTTGTCACTGATTACAAGGTCGGTTAGAAAGGAAAGGTTGCCCAAGCAGCAAGGTAAGCTGCCACTGAAATTGTTATCATAAAGAACAATTTTTCTAATCCGGGTGAGCAAACAAATGGCAGGTGGAAACATCCCACCAAATTCATTTAGATATAAACGTAAATTCTCAAAATGAGACAGATTTCCTAAACATGGAGGCACTAGACTGGTAGTACCTTTTACTCCTATTATCATCAGTGATGTGAGAAAAGGAAGTTGGCACAGGCTCTCGGAAATCTCACCTTGAATGAAGCCCAAAGGACTTACGTCAAGAGACACAACGTGGTTGTCTTGAGTGTCGCAGGATATGCCTTTCCACACGCTACAACAGTCTGTTCCATTTACCCATGAACTGAAATAGCTTTGGGAGTCATTAAAGGCTTCTTTGAAGCGAAGAAGAGCTTCAGATTCATGGGGAATACATCTGTTGGACATTAACCCATGACAAATTGAGGGGCAGAAGACAACAAAAGTTAAATTGATAACCATGCAGAGCTTGCTTAAGGAGATGGCCATTTCGGATGGAAGGGACGAGGGAAATACAGACAATCTCTGGTTGGGCTCTTTTTAACCTGTTTGTCCGTCAACGGTCAATTATTTTTTTCATATTTCGTTTTTAAAATAGGATGATTATCCATAGCTAAGCAATATCTACAGGATTCTGAATTTACTTATATTTTTACTCTCGTCATTTCACTCGAACTTTTTTGAAGAGGACACGCCGAATTTCTTATTGAAGACGTGAGGGACAACTACAGAAAGATCGTAATCGACCCCATAGCTAGGAAACCCTAAATTATATGAGCTGAAAAAGCTAATCGCTCATATCAATTATTACTTTACAATTTACCATATTTTAGAAATATTTTAAATCATTTTACTTTTTCAATAAAAGTTTCAATACTTTATAGAGATTGTTATATTGAAATATATAGATCAATGGTAGTAGTAGAGTCATATATTCGTTAATCTTATAATAGTTTTAAATCAATATATTCATTAATCTTACAATACTTCATAATCTATATTTCATAAAAGATCTTAATTTTTAAGACAAATGAGGAAGAGAGATCACTTACTCTATAAATGGTCAAGTATCACGAAGCACGATATATCCAAGCCTTTAAAACTCTATTCTTTCAATTCATTCTCTTTCATGACACATTTTAGGTGTGTGATATATTGAATAAATTCCATGTTAGTCATTTGCATATATAATTTATTAATTATTGAATAATTAGTATTTATTTAGAAAAAGTTTAAAATCAACAACCCCTAAAGTTTTATTGAATGGCTAATGAGAACTTGCCTTACAAACCTAAATTAGAAACCTCCTTCCAATGCTATCCATCCCAAATTCTTTCTTGAGAATATGTTTTTTACAACCTTGATCATTTATATGATTATATCAAGACCTTTCATTGTCTTCTAAAGGCAATGACCATGATAGATGCAAATGGATTTTTTTAATAAAACATATTTAATATAAATATTGCTTTAATTATAGTCCTCACATTTGGAAATTGATTGCAACTATTGACACTAAAACCATGTTTATTATTTTTGTCTCGAAGGTGAATGGATATATAATACATTTATATAAAATCTTATAATCTTGTGACAACTTATCGTTGCAAAAGAAAGATTAGTTAGATTAGAATGTTATGGAGATGAATCCATTGACCTCCTTTCATGTTGATGTCAAGAGTGATAGTCATTATCCCATGCTTATTTTCTAGAGATTAGAAACCATTGCAATATTTTTTTCTATAATCTATACACAACAAAATTTATTCAATTTATTCAAACTTTTGTGAAAAATTATCTTAGTGAGATCAAATATTTATTAATCTTATAATGTTTCCAAACCTGTATTTCTTAAAAGATCTTATTTATTATGATTACAGAGGCTGAAAATTTGAGCATAATTATTTTATTTCATCTTAGATCAGTATATAGATAGGTAGATGTCACTTACTATATAAATAGTTAATATTTTAGAGTTGTAGTTTATGTCAGGCTTATCCATTCAATCAATTCACTTTCATTAAACATTCTAGTTGCAAGATACATTGATTGTATTTCATGTTAGTCATTTGAATACCCACTTTATCAATTATTAAATAATTATTCTTTCTTAAGAAACTTTTTAAAACTAACAACCCCTAAATTTATATTGAATGGTTGATGAGAACTCATCTTACAAAGCTAAATTACTAAGCTCCTTACAATGTCATCTATCCCAAATAATTCTTTGAGAGAATAGATATCTTCCAGCCCTCATTGTGTATGTGATTATATCAAAAAGATTCATTCTCCTCTAGAGGCATCGACGATTAGAGATTCCAATGAATACATTTAAAAAAATTAATTAATTACTACCAATATTTCTTTACATGTAAATTAACATATGAGATTAATTTTTAAAGTCAAGTGAATAGAAAGTGGGAAGGAAAAGTGAGGGTTATGAATGGAGTTGAAGAGGTAGGAGTGGATGATGAAGTGTCTATTGAGGTTTGGTTTTCTAAGAGGGTCATTGGGGTTTTTTTTTGTCATCTCTCAAAGCTTTGGAAGTTCTTCCATATTTTAGAAAGGTAACATCGAGGTTTCTCTACTAAATAGTGTGTTAGGAGTAGATGTTGGATTACAAAGAGGGGGGGGTTCAAATCAGTAATCCCTGATTCCAAATACCTAAAAAAATATTCTTTGATTTATTCGATGACATCTCGGTAAAAAAAACATTACTATTTATCGACAGAAGTAAACAAACTATAACAATCAGTAAATCATTCATACAAATCATGCATCACATGTAACACTAGTATTTAATGTGTAAACCCAACTTTGGAAAAACCACTGTGGGACTTGTCACCCACTAAGAAAATACTCTTCTGAAGTACACCTAGTTAAGAGCCAATCTTGTTAAAGATTACAATGCACACTGTTAGGTGTGACCCGGTTAAGGGATTTACCTCAAATCTATTAGGGTCTTCACCTTGTTAGGAGTGGTCTTGTTAGAGGGCTTCAAACACTCTTTAGAATGTTACAATTTTAAAAGATTTTACAATAAGATTGTTAAGTCCACTCTATTAAGTGATTTCTCTTTACAAATGCTAGTAAGAAATAGTAAATAAATTGACCTGTAGATTTGCAACTATCTTTGTTTAATCATATCCTTTGTGTGCTCTTCAATCTTCACTTCAAGCCTTCATTATCCACTAGATTCAACACATTATCTCATCCTTCTTTTCCACTCATAATCTCTTTATTCCTTCTTCACTATATCAATCGATGACCCTTCAACTTTTCAATTTGCCAGCCATTTTTTTATACAAATCCATCCTTTATATAGATAATTTTTGTATCTTAATCTCTTTCTATTACATTTTTATTGAATCAATCTTAACCATCCAATTCATTATACCTTGAATCTAGATCTTGGTAACACATTTTCTTTTCACCTAGAAACTTGAACTTCCTTGAAACTTATTCCATCTACTTTAACCATTTAGATCTAAACCGTAGGTCTTCACCTTGAATTTTCATATTTGTAGATCTCTTGTAACTAAATTTCATTGTCATAATGATCATCCAATTCATCATAGCTAATCATTAAATGTCGATTCAATCCTTATTTAATATATGTTCCTCGCTCAATGTTGTCTATTTGAATATCGGTTAACTTTGCTCAGTGCCTAAACCTTTCCTTTCTACTTGGTGCCTTCAGCTCCTTTTCCTTTACTGAGTTACTTCCTTTTACCTTTTACCTTTACCGAGTGACATATCCTACTTGGTACCCCAAATAACTTAACTTACCGACTTGACAAAACTTTTAATCACCGTACTTTATCGACTTCACATAATCATATGTTAGGTAGAAAAAAATTATATAAACATAATCTAATCATTTTCTGATTTGTATTAGTTTCTCATTTATGTTCTTCAACTTTACAACATCTCAATTCTTCTTCTTCTTAACTCATTCAACTTATATCATTACCAAACGATATGGCAACATAATATAAACCATAAATCAATTGCTTGACTTCAATCACAAGACAATAATAGATCTAACCTTTCTACTATCATGTATTCCTCTTATCTTGGTCGATCTTCATCATCATCACCATTAGATAATCAATCTTCAACATTACTATCAGTTATGGTAACAATATCCCTCTTTGGCATTGATGGCAACACTAACAATATTCAGTATTCAATTGATGATGGTAACACTTCACTGTTGTTCATGTACTCCCTCTAACCTTTAGCTTTTCCTTTTTTGTACTTGATCTTCTTATATAGTCTTTCTCCCTCTATTAGTAGTAGTCTTCTTTATTTGTCCCTTCTTTTTTGATTCCATCATCTTTGATCTCCCTTGATCATCATTTTTCTCTATGCAGCATCAGTGCATTAGTAATCATTCTCCCTCTTTGATCTGTCAATAGTAATCTCATTCATCTCCCTATATCAATTGACTTAATCTCATCTAATATCATCTCTTGGTAAACTTCTTATCTTTTCCTATATTTTCCCTCTTTGACAACAATTCCAAAGACATACAAACTTTTCAAATCATACCTCGAATGTATAGATTTCTCATTGCAGTCATAAACTTATTTTTCACAACTTCAGGCTTTACCTAAAGATTGAACACTAGAATAAACTCACAAGATAGATATTCAATTGAGTATGAGAACTGATGCAACATGCATCATGCTTTAATGAACATTAGATAGGGGAAGAACCCCTAAATTACCTCAGAGATACTCAAATGCATCCTTTGGTAATGGTTTTGTAAATATCTCAACTATTTTTTCTTTAGAATTTACATACTCCAATATCACAAGATTATATTTTACTTGCTCTCATAAATAGTGATACTTAATAGATATATGCTTTATTTTTTAATGCATCACCAAATTCTTTCATATATTAATAACATTGGTATTATCACAATAAATTATAACTAGATCAATAATCTCTTCATGCATACCTTTAAGTAATTGTTTGATCCATACAATGTTATATAACAATTTATAGTTGCAGCAACATACTCATCTTTGGCAGTAGATTGTGAAATATAGCTTTATTTCTTGCTTAACCATGTCACTATTCTTTCTCCTAAAAAGAAAGCTCTGCCACTAGTGCTCTTTCTGTCATCAATATCTCTAGCCTAGTCAACATCAGTATATACCTTGAGATCAAAATCTCTTCCTTTTTTGTATAATAGACCAAAATCTTCAGTCCATTTTAGATATCTAAATATCTTTTCAATTGTAGACATATGTGTCTTCTTTGGGTTTGCAGAAAACCTTGCAATTATCCCAACTGAATGTGCAATATCTGGTTGGTTGTGGACAACATACTGTAGTTTAAACAAATCATGGATTGGTAAAGTGTCTCATTCACTTCCTCGGTGTCATCTTCCTTTGATAATTTTCAACTAGTAGCCATCAGTATTCCAATTGGTTTAGATTCTCCCATATTGAATATTTTTAGGATCTCCTTGACATACTCATATTGATTTATGTAGATCTCATTATTAACTTGGTGAATTTGAATTCCAATAAATAATTTAATCTATCCTATCATAGACATTTCAAATTCCTTTCTCATTTCCACCAAATATAATGTCATCAAAAAAGATCTCATCAATCAGAATTTTATCATTACTATCACATTTCAACTATAAATTGTTGTTATCACTAGTCCTTTCAAATCCAATCTTGATTAAGTAAGAGTGTAATCTTTCATACCATTTATGGAGTGCTTGCTTTAGTCCATAAAGTGCTTTGTGTAGCTTGCAGACCATATCCTTATCAGAATCATGAATAAATCCTTCAGGTTGTTCAATGTAGACTTATTCTTCAAGAATTCCATTCAGAAATGTAGACTTAACATCCATCTGATAAACTTTAATTCCTTTATATGAAGCATAGACAAGGAATATCCTTAAACCTTCTAATCTAGCAACAAGACAAAAAGTTTCACCATAATCAATGCCTTCTTGTTGTGCATACCCTTTGCAGACTAACCTTGCTTTATTTTTTATCACAACTCCTTTCTCATTGAGGTTATTTCTGGAAATCCATTTTGTTCCAATCACATTCTTATCTTTAGATCTTGATACTAGTGACCAAGTGTTGTTCTTTTCAATTTGATCAATTTCTTCTTTCATAGCATTCATCCAGTCTTCATTTCTTAGTGCATCCTTCACTAATATATTGGCTCAAATTTAGAAATAAAATATGTGTTATCCTTCAACTTACTTCTTGTCATGACTCATGTGTTCTTGTATCCAATTATTCTTCTTGATGAGTGATGTCTTCTCACATATTGTTCTAATACAAGCTCGGTAGACTATTCATTAGTGTTTTCATCTCTCAGTGGAGGCTCATCTTGCTCATATGTTCCTCCTTGATGTAGCTCAGTTTTTTTAATCGAATTAGCTTCCTGTACATAAATAAATCTTTTGTAATCCTCAGGTTTTTTGCTATCCTCTTCATTCCTTTCAACAAATTCATCAATCCTTACATTTGCACTCTCAACAATTTTGTTAGTAGCCCTGATCAAACATTTATATGCTTTTCTCTTTGATGAATAACCAATAAATATACCTTCATCTCCTTTAGAGTCAAACTTTCTATTTCTATTATCTTTTAGCATATAACACCTACTTCCAAAAATTTTAAAGAAACTTACATTTAGTGTGTGACCAAACTAGAGCGCATATGGTGTCTTTTTGGTTCCTTTCTTCAACTATACTTGATTGAGTGTGTAGACAACAGTGCTTATGGATTCTCTTCAAAATATTTGAGCAACTTCTTTATCAATCAATAGGGTTCTAGCACAATCAAATATAGATCTATTCCTTCTTTCAGCTATCCTATTTTGTTTTGAAGTCCTCGGTGCAGATACTTGTCTTTTGATGCCATTTTCATTGAAGAAGACAATAAATTCATTAGAGATAAATTCACCTCCTCTATCTGATCTTAAACATTTTAGTTGTTTTCTTGTTTCCTTTTCAACGCTTGCTTTATACCACTTGAGCATTTGGAATGCATCAGATTTTTCTTTTAGAAACATAACAGACATCATTCTTAAATAATCATCAACAAACAAAATAAAATACTGATCTCCATAGTAGCTTTGAACTCTCATAGGACTGGACAAATGTCAGTGTGAACTAGTTCCAAGATACCATTGGTAAAGTAATATTTACTTCAGAATCTTGACTTAGTCATCTTACCAATTTGACATTTTTTGCACATAGCTTTATCAATTTTTCTTAATCTCAGTAGACCTCTGGCTCTATTCTTTTTACTCGCTTTAATCATTTTATCAAAAATTACATGACACAGTCTCTTATTCCATAGCCATACATCTTCAACTTTAGTAAATAAGAAAATTTTTGCAAAAGTATCAAGATAAAATAGATTACCTTTTGATTGTTCACTAGTTCCAATTAGATCTCCATCAGTACCATAAATTTTCACCTTTCTATTCTAAAATTTTAGCCAGTGGCCAACATTTTTCAGTTGTGCAACACTCAACAAATTATATAGTTTAGTCTTTCAACCCAATATGCATCATTACATTTCATCTTGTCATTCAATTAAATGGATCCTTTTCCTTTCACAAGGCATGGAGCACCATTGGAAAATTTGACAAATCCTCCATCATACTCTTCTAGATTATCAAACTTGTCAATATCACCAGTCATATGATGTGAACATCCATTATCAATAATCCATGGGTCGGGTTTACTTGCATGAGAAATAAGTGCCTTTTCATCTTCATAATTTTCTTCATCAGATTCTTCCTTTACTGGAACATAGACAACTTCATATCCTTCTTTAGTATCATCAGATTCATTATGGGTTACACCTTCCTCAGCTAGGTAGCAAGACATCTTACTTTTTTCCTTGTAATCTCTAAATCTTTGGTGTCCATTGTCTCTTTTCTCATTTGTATCATTCTTTTCATTCTCAGGACATCTAGATGCAATATGACCAATATTATTACAATTAAAACATTTTAGAGGTATCTTTCCTTTGTACTTTCCTCTACCTCTCAGTAATCTTCTAGCTAGCAATGCCTCTAGCTCTTTTGGTTCTTTTTCCTCATTTAGAATACTATCAAATTCATTTCCATATGAACTACTATGAATTTCTTTATTTTCTTGATGTACCAATACTTAGAGATCACTTGAATTCATTTTCAATGGTGGGTAGACTATTATCATAATTACTTAACTCAAATGCAGTCATCTTACCGATTAGGGCTTCAAGAGTAACAACATTGTTCAGTATATAGATCTCAATTTTTTAATAGTATATACTCTAATAGCATACTTATTAGAAAGAGTTCTCAAAATTTTACTTACCACTTCTTCATTAGTCAATGTTCCACTAGCTCCTCTGATGGCATTCACAACTTCCTTGATTCTGCTTCTATATTGTGTGATATTCTCTTCATCCTTCATTCTCATTTCATAATAATTTCCTCTTAGACCATCAACCTTGGAATTTTGTACATGTTGATCTCTTCCATATATAAGGGTAATTATATCCCACATCTCTCTTGAATTAACATAGTCCTTAATATCATTGAATTCAACATCGGTGAGGGATGAATCAATCTCTATGATAATCAAGTTGTGTTCCTAAGTTTCTCTCATTTGATCAACTATTAATAGGTCTGAGAGGAAATAGAGTGTATTCATTGTCCCGAAGATTCAGTGCAAATTCTCCAATCCCAGATAGATACAATCTCATCCTGCTTTGCCATGTAGAGGAACTTTCCTTGTTTAACTTAGGTACTTCTCTCCTATACATCTTCAGATATTTTACTCAAGTCTTTTATACTTATCTCTTCAGAGTACTTATCTATGATACCAATTGTTCTATTACAAAGAGGGGGGGTGAATCAGTAATCCTAGACTCCAAATACCTAAAAAAAATTATTTGATTAAATCGGTGACAACACGGTAAAAACAACTTTACTATTTACTGACAATAGTAAACAAACTATAAAAATTAGTAAATCATTCATACAAATCATGCATCACATGTAACACTATTATTTAATGTGGGAACCCAGCTTTGGGGAAAACCATTGTGGGACTTGTCACCCACTATGAAAATACTCTTCTAAAGTATGCCTAGTTAAGAGCCAATTTGGTTAAAGATTACAATGCAATGCACACTATTAGGTGTGACTCGATTAAGGGATTTACCTTAGATTTGTTAAGATCTTCATGAGCTATTATGAGTGTCCTTGTTAGAGGGCTTCAAACACTCTTTAGAATGTTACATTTTTCAATTATTTTATATTAAGATTGTTAAGTCCACTCCGTTAAGAGATTTCTCTGTTACAAATGCTAGTAAGCAATAGTAAATAAATTGACATTTAGATTTGCAACTATCTTTTCTTAATCACATCCTTTGTGCACTCTTCAATCTTCACTTCAATTCTTCATTATCCACTAGCTTCAAAACATCATCAGATCCTTCTTTTTCACTCAGAATCTCTCTGTTCCTTCTTCACTATATCAGTCGGTGACCCTTCAACTATTCAATTTTCAAACCATTTGTTCATACAAATCCATCCTTTATATAGACAATTTTTATCTCTTAATCTCCTATTACATTTTTCTTTAATCAATCTTAACCATCCAATTTATTATACCTTGAATCTAGATTTTGGTAACACATTTTCTTTTCAACTTGGAAATTGAACTTCCTTGAAAATTGTTCCATCTTCTTTAACCATTTAGATCTAAGTCGTATATCTTCAACTTGAATATTTATGTCTATATATCTCTTGTAAATAACTTTCCTTTTCATCATGATCATCCAGCTCATCATAGCTAATCATTAAATGTCGGTTCAATCATTATTTAATATTTATTGCTCACTTGGTGTCCTCAATTTGAATTTTGATTAACTTCAGTTGGTGCCTAAACCTTGCCTTTCTATTCGGTGCATTTGGTTCATTTTACTTCACCGAGTTACTTCCTTTTACCTTTTACCTTTACCGAGTGACATATGTTGATCGGTAGTGAAAACAACTTAACTTACCGACTTGACAAAACTTCATCACCATGCTTTACCGACTTAACATAATCATATGTTACATATAAAATATTATATCAACATAATATAATCATTGTGTGATATGTTTCAGTTGCCCATTTATGTTCTTTAAATTTACAACATCTCAATTCTTCTTCTTAACTCATTCAACTTATATCATTACCGAATGATATGGCAACATATATAATATAAACCATAAATTAATTGTTTGACATCATTGACAAGTAAATAATTGATATAAGTTTTCTACTATCACATAATCCTCTTATCTTTGTCGGTCTTCATCATCATCACCATCAGATAATCAACCTTCAACATTACTATCAGTTATGGTAATAGTAGGTCCCTATAAGATTTATTTGTTCTATCTAGCTTCAGAAGCGGAGCATCATGTGTTCAATATTGTTATTAACTTTTTTTGGGAGCTCTTTTAACCATGTTTATCTATTTTCTAGGGCGAGTGCTTGTCTATTTTTGGAGATTTTCCTAGGGGTCTCTTATTTAGTTACAAAGTTTCTACCATTTTCATGCCTTGTGCTCTTTCTTGGTGAAGATAGCTCCTATTGGGATGAAGGAAAGTGTAGGCTTTGGATGAAGTAGAGGTTTTTTCATTCGCATTACTATTTTTGGAGTGGATTCTGTGTTAGAGGGTGATGACACTGATGTGGATGGTTATGGATTTCTTGGGACACTCATCTAGTTAACTTTGTATTTGTCTTTCTTTGACACCTCCTTCTCCCAACTACACTATTGTAGAGGTTTTTTTTTATTGAGTATTTTAATATCCTTTGTTTTATACTATTAGCTATTAGATGGTTCAGACTTGGTTTTGGAGGTTTTTGTTACATTCTTGGATTATATATTAGTGTATGTTTTATGTGAGAAGAGGTTTTAGTTCTCTTCTCAGGGTTTGAATGGCTCCCATGTATATTGGGAGGTTTTTTTTCTTTTCTTTATTTTTGGTCAAGGGTTTATCCTTATTATTTGAGGGAGTTTTCTATCATGCTAGTTTTGAAAGGCCATTGTTAGATTCTACTTCTCTTTTTCTCTTGAGGGCCTATTTTTCTACCTTCTTCACTACTCTTTATAGTTTGTCTATTGTGGTGGAGTGTACTTATATTAAGGTGGAGTTTCATCATGCTGGTGTAGATAAAAGATTATTTTTACTCTAGTTTCTCCCCACTCTTTCCTTTCCTTTTTAGGTGGTTTTGTCTCCCATAGAGGTGGATTTTGGCTATGTGTTGGATATGAAAGAAAACTAGGGGGGAGGGGTGTGAATCAACTGTCCAAAAACTTTTAAACTCGATAACACTATTAATAAGTTCCACCAAAGTTACTATAATACTTAATTACATATAGATAAAAATAGGAAAGCACAACAATCATGAAACATGGGAAAAGACAAATGTACATGGAAAACTCTATTAAGGGAAAAAATAGAAAGAATATTATTCTCAAATATAAGAACATTGATTAAGGTAATTTTTATAAAGGCTCGCTACTAAAGGACTCACTATCTGAAGAGAGATCGCTCACTATCGGAGAAGAAAGTTAAAAAATAATAAATCCACCACTAATAAGAAGCACCAACTCAATTCATTGGTCCTCATTATGCCTATAGTTAATGCATGAATGTTTACACTATTCACAAATATTTCTCACATCAACTCAACCAATTAGGGAGACCAATCCTCTTCCATATCTCTTTTTTAAATAAGTACACACGGGTACAAGAATCTGAACAAGTATACAAATGCCACTCTCTACTTTTGTAACCACACATAATCCATAATGATTTTTATTTTATTTATAGAAATCTATAGCTTGTAAAGTCTCCAAAAGTTGGCCAGGAAACTAGCCAAATATAATTTGAAATAGGACAGCTGGTTCCCAAATATGTAATTTGTAAAACTCTAAGATTATGCCAATTTCTATGATCAAGTTGTACAACTAATTTTTTCAATGAACAAGATTAGCAAAGTGTGGTTAGATTCCTAAACTTTAGGCCCTGTTACACCTAGGTGGGTATATTATGTAGGAGCATCCTCAGATCATTGGCAATCCTGCATCACCCAAAAAAAAAATCATTTTTTGAGTTTTTGTTGTTATTTTTTGTTGTAGAACAATATTTGGATTGTGTACATGTTCTTGAATCTTATTTTGGAGTTTCCAATAGATTGGATTTATTATCAACAAGTTATTTCTTCCAAATTTATTGGTTCTTCCAGAATAGTTTTGAACTATAACGGAAAGTTGGATTCACCAAAACATCTTGGAGCTATTGTATGCAATGCGGATGTGATTGACACATCATTATTTGTTCCTTTGTCCCTTGTATGACATCCCTTTTGGGTATGTACATTAAAATATGAATTCACTAAAGGATTTCTCATGTTGAAGCTGACATGGTTCTTGTTTCAGTAATTTTCATCTGGGCTAACCCAAATCTTCTAGAATTTTGGAGGGTATTTAATTTAATATAACACTCATCCTAGGAAGAACTCAGTAGTTAGTCATTTGGAGGCTTTCATTTAATATGGATATGGATTCGTGTATGAATCAGGCATATTTATCCTAACTTTAAATTGACATATGGTTGGTCATTTATAAATGATTGAGATAATATAATAAGGATATGGTTTTATATTTCTCTTAGTTTCCTTGTATTATTTTCATTGTGCTTACTCTTGAAGCACAGTCTGGACTATCCCTTTTGGAACCCTCATGTCGTGACTAGGTTAGATGGTATCGAAGTGAGGTTGATGTTCTGGTACCATAAAATTTGAGCTCATGAGCTTGCAAAGACCTATACGTGTTTTTTTTGAGGTGGTAGATTGTAGATCTAGTTTGCAATCAAAGAGGACTTCCTCAAGGGGATCACAGAAGAATTGTTTGTTGATTGGTGACTTGAATGAGCTGTTGAAGGTATACCAAAGGTGACTAGATCATCAAGTAGGAATGAGGCTACAAGTGTGTTAAATATATCACTAAGTGAGAGGCAACTAAATCCTTGTGATCAGATATTTTAAGTTGAGGCAGTTGCACTTCAGGATTGGGAAGATGACACCTTAAAGAATGAACCCTATATAAGGCTAGAAAAAAAGATGGAGGACTTTAATAATGAGATGAGGATTGAGATCTGAAATGGATTGGCTAGATTGCGAAGGAATCTTGAGAATGGGGAGGAATATGGTGAAGTTGTTAAGGATCTTCTTAGACTATAGATATTAAGGGCTATGACACAAGTAAATAAAAATAATAGGATGGAAGTTTCTAATTTATCTGGTTCTTTGAATCCTAAAGACTTGATAGATTGGATTAGTGAATTGAAGGATTATTTTGAATTTGAACACATCAGGGATCCACGAAGATTTAGGTTAGCATAGACTAAGTTGAAGGGTCATGTTGCCTTATGGTGGAAATAATTGCAAAAAGATAGAGAGGAGAATGGTGAAATGACAATAACTAGATGGAGGGTAATGGTTGCTAGGTTAAAAGCCAAATTCATTCCTAAAGATTATGAATTAGAATTATTCAATAAATTACAAAATATGAAGCAGAAGGACATGAGTGTGAAGGAATAAATTGAAGAATTTGTAATGTCCCCTATTGGTACCTTACTTAATATAATTTATCCTAAATTTCCCAATTAGGATTTGGCTTGTAATGTCCCCTAATAGGAATAGTTATTCATTCTATTAGATTTAATTTATATGTTCAAATTATTATCATGCATGCTTACCTTATTACTATTCCAACTCAATGATGAAAGGAGTCAGTGTTATCCAAGTTGCCTAGATACCAACTTGCAATGGATTCTCTCAAAGTTTACAGATCCAAGCTCGTATCCTTTCTTGGGACTTTTCCCGCAAGGTTCTCAAGGTCATGGATCCCTACCATATCTTTGTAAAATGATCCATTGCTTGGATTTATACAAGCCCCTCCTTTGTAACACTTCAGTCTTCCCTTCTTAGCCAAGTAGTAATAGGATTGAATATGTTATCAATATATAGGATTGAATATATAGGATTGAAGGGTAACATACATAGGTTTTCACATTATTCACCATCACATGAACACAAATTCTTGCAATGACAATACTTGATCTTTTTTTTCTTAATTCTATCAACCGCCAAGAGTGATCCAAAAGACTCTGATATGCTTCTAAGCACTTGAAAGTTCCAAAAATCAAGGGGTAAGTCAGGAAGGAGAACCCATGTGGAAGGTAGAGAGCCTAAATCATTTTGGACATTAAATCCCAACTTCTATTTGCAAAGGGATGGGATATTTCTTTAGTTACTACCATACATCTAGGGGTCATTTGTAAGAACAAAGAGTATATGTTCTTTGTTCACAAATCTAAAAAGGAATAAGCTAGTGGACATCATAGTGATTTTCACGTGCTACCTTTTAGTTTACATTGGGAAGAGGCCCATTTCCTAAGTTGGTCAATAAAGGATCTAAAGAAGAGAAACTTTCCCACCAAGGAGAACTCCATCTCAACCATAAATTTCCTTTCACTATTTCATCAGGCACCTAAATTATAGTATCGTTGACCTTGCAAGAAACTACATGCACTTTCCTAGATTTAGAGTACATCATTTTGTAGGACTGACACCCAACAGCTTGTCAACGAAAGAAGACAAATTCTCCTGATGGATAAAATAATCTCCATAATTTTTTGACTTATCAGGAAAGGCATGTAAATAGAAGCCCTTATGATCACATGATGTAGGTTAACAAAAGTGGACCCCAAAGATGGATTTGAGGGGTTGGTATTTTCATCTTTTAGGGAAGAGGATGGGGAGACCCGTAATGGGTCCCCCTCCATTGGCCCCATAGAAGGACACCGAAAGAAGCACTAAGTAGAGAGTAGAACTAAACTATAGAAAAGAAATATGGAAATTTTTAAAATGAAATAAACTAGAAACCTAATCTAAGTTTATGTGCGACAATTTTACTTATATTTTCATGATCCATTTTTTAGATATAATATTTTTTTTAGATATATTATAACCTTGAATTTATAGACAATTTGCATAGCACTTATTACATTAAAAAAAATTATTCTAAAATTTCAAAATAAAAGACAAAAAAATATAGATATACAAATTTTTTCCTTAATACAACTTACTTACATCAATCAATTTATTTTCTAATTACCATAATATTTCATATAATACTTAATATAAAATGAGAAGTATTTTCTAATTACCATAATATTTCATATAATACTTAATATAAAATGAGAAGCACATGATGTTACATGAAGAAAATGAAGCTTTATATTTGATTACACTACCAATCAAATACATGCAATGACATGTTAAAGGAACAAATTTTATAGAGTTGATGATTATTTGTTTAAATTAGGTAGAATATTAATAGCATGAGATTTCCACAATCCATTGTTAAAGAGCTGAATTTCTGGATTTGATTGTGTGTGAATTTTTAGTATCAACATTTCAGATCACACTCTGTGATCCATCATCAGGATATGAAAGAGCCAAGAATAATAGTAAAAATAGTCATTAGGTAGAATAGTCATTTATTTTTCAATGAATGTTGTATATTAGTAAATTGAATTTATATAAAAATATTTGAAGGTCATAAAGTAATTTATAAGTATGTGAAATATATTCTAATATGCTAAAATTAGTGAATAGACAATTTTTACTATTCAATCAATCTATTTCAATTACCAAACCATAAAAAAATGACGACACATTTCAATTTGTCAAAATTAACTTGCATCAATCAATTTATTTCAATTACCAAACCCTTTGAATAATGGGTAAAAAAACAAAAAAAAAACAACCGTACATATTTTAAAATATGCGGGTTTTTTTGACTAGATAATCAAATATCTAAGGGTTTGGTAATTGAAATACGCTGATTGATGCAAGTTAATTTTGAAAATTTGAAATATGTGTTGTTGTTTTTGTTTTTATTTTTATGAGATATTCAAAGGGTTTGGTAATTGAAATCGATTGATTGATGCAAGTTATATTTGAATGGTGAAAATTGTATATTCAAACAGATATAATTATACTCTTCTTATATGTGATTTAAAAATTTAAAATATGTAATCATTTTTATTTTAGATTTTTTTAATCTGATTTGCAAAGGATTTGGTAATTGAAATAGATTGATTGATACATTTTAATTTTAAAAAATTGAAATATGTATCATTGTTTTTTTCTTTAATGAGATATTCAAAAGATTTGGTAATTGAAATAGATTGATTGATGCAAGTGAAAATTGTATATTCAAACATATATTTTATTTTTCTCACCGTGGAAATATTCATTGTCATATTGTCAATACGGAAAGATCATCTCAAACAGTGTTTTGGTAAAAAAATATCAAACATTGATTGATTTGGATGAGTCGCGATCTCATGCAATAATGAAATCAAAGCAAAAGAAAGCAACACAGCCAGATTAACGTAAACATATCAACTCACGTCAAAGAAAATAAAATCATTCCAAATGCGGCCAAGAAATGTAAGATCGTTTGAATTGCCACCAAAGAAAATAAAATTATGAAAGGGAAGTGAATAATCATGCCAGTCACAATAAGATAATGGAACTCTTTACTCAGTTAAATTGCTTTAGAGTAGATGCTTTAGAAATGGTTAGAGTTGCATGCTTCAAAATATTGTTATGGGTGAGAATGGCATCAATGGGAATTTAAAATCTATTTTCAAAGTGTACAATGGTGTAATGACTTGAAACAAAATTATATTTTAGCAATAGATGTTGAATTTGTTTTGAGCTGGCTTGAAATATATTGCTTCATACCTTCTTGTAGTAATTATGTATATCATCCCATTTGAGTAGTTCATGCTTAATTGGGGTAACCATTCTTGCAAGCCCTATGACATTAAGTTCCTTAAGGGTTAAAAAGTTAACTTTGCGTTCAAAAATCATAATCTTAAAGGTAACCACTTACTATCATAAATTTAAGGGTAACCACTTACTATCATAAACTTAAGAATAATCTTAAAGGTAACCACTTACTATCATAAACCTTATCAACCTATGAATATTGTGGAGTCTTTACTCTCGCTATGTTTATTCTTAATTTTCTTTAAAAAAAGTTATATTTTAACAAAACCCATATCAGCATTTGGCGTTTATAATCTTTGTTGAGAGGCATTGTTATTAAATCTTCAGAAATTTATGTGATTATTTTCAATTTTAGTTTCAAAATAGTGTCAATATTATGAAAATGATTTGAAAGTTTGCAACTATTTATGTATCTTCTCCTCAGTAGAAAAATCTTTTAATATCAACCTAAATTTAATGCCAAGTGGTAATGATAATGTTTTCTCTATGACAAATACATGATGTATTTTATTTTCATTTTAAAAGTTTTATAATTCTTTATGTTTAAAATGTTTGACTACAATTGTGGCTACAATTAAATTCCTTAGATCTCTAATACAACTAGGATATTACTTTGACAACAATATATTGTTTGTCTCATTTATATTCAAAATTATTTTTTTTGTTTTTTTATATTAGAAATTTTGACGATATTTAGTTTCTCTATTCATCATTGTAAATAAACCTTTTCTATATATAACAATGTATTAACTAGCATCTTTAAAGAAATATATGTAAAGTATGGTGAAAGATATCATGTTTGTTCATTATTCCACTCAAAAGAATTATTATTAACATATATTTATATTATTGTACAGGTTTCAAGGTCCCTTCAAAACCTATTTTTGTAATTAATCAAAAACATATGTTTATATTATTATGTTTTAAAATATTCTTGATACCAAATTATTATTGAGTAATTGAATAATAATTGCAATGTTATAGGTTAATAGGTAGATGGATATCCAAACTACAATGTAATTTCAATTAGTTGTTATTCTATCTAGTTTCACCCAAATTAAAATAAAATAATATACAATATTATTTAATACTTTGTTGCATTTCCATAGATTACATAATTGTAATCAAATAGACCTGAAAGTAAAATATAAAGATTAGTTATAAAAATTTCATTATTTTTAGTTTAGTAACCTAATGAAGTGGAATGGACTTTCCAATCTATTAGGGAAGAGAAAACTAGTTGTTCAACTATGTGAATGACAAATACAATAAGATGTTTTTCTTCTCATAGAAGATTGTATAATATAGACAATGAAGCCCATACATCTTGATAACTATAATTTTCTTTCTAGTCTAATATGAAAGAAAAAATCCTTTGTTCTTAAAATAATTAAAAGCTTTCACTGCATAGTAATGAAAAATGTACACAACTCAAGTGTGACTTTGTAGGAGAGACCAAATGATACATAGTGTGTTACCTCTTATGAAGCTAACCTTAGATAACATTGTAACATTTCAAAAAGATCATATTTTAAAAAGAAGATCACAAATTATATTTGTTTTTTCACATGATCATGACAATATTGTATGGGAAATGGAACACTAACCATAAAAACCATAATAATACATTGTGAAAGAATCAATATTTTTTACAATTTATACATTAAAACACATCATTGACAGCTAGGGAAGCAGTGAAGTAAACATTTTGAAGGGAAACATTCTAAATTGAAAAAACATAAATAAAAAGCACAAAACCTCCAAGATCCAAAATTCATACTAACAAAAAGTTCTAATACCACATAAAGTAGAAATGGAATGGTAATGATAGGGAGATTGGGGAGAGCTAATCACTAACCCTTGCCTAGGTATACCTAGTGACCCTTAAGTGTCCCAACTGACACAACTGACCTATAGGATGCCCTCAAAGGCTCAATCCCCTAGTCTTCAACCCTAATAAAAACTACCATTATAATCCAACCAAGATAAAGAAATTATTGATGCTTACTCCTTTCATGCTTACACTGACCCTTAAGCTAGGATAAGAGCTTACCACTTCCAAATGAGCTTAGGAACTTGTAGAGGTGAGGAGGTGTTGTAAAATGTCTTATTTGGTTCCATTTGATGTGTTTCAACTCCCACTTCACCAATCTCACTTACTGATCTCACACTTCCTTCTTTATTTAGGGTTGCAAGGAAGAGCCCCAATTAGGCCTCCTCTCTGAGAAAATAGGGTCTTTCACCTATTTTGTTCCAAAAGACCTTGAAAAATAATTGTTTATTCTTGGAACATTAGGCAACCTCTCAAGGATTTTGGAAGTTTTAATGTTCCTCCAGGCCGTACAATCCCCTAACCAGAAACAGGTGATTTTGGTAGGGTTTAGGGCCTTTACTGATTGCATGAAGTGTCTCCTATTTTTGGGTGATCAAATGGATTGATCACAAATTATCCTTCCATACAGATCTTTTTAATTACCATATCTAAGGTCTCCAATCACCAAACCACATTTCCCATTTCACCTCTGCAACATATTCTTCTTCTTAACTCAGTCCTTCCTAGTCGGGATCGCCATGTCTCGCCTAGGGCTTGACTGTAAAAATACTTAGCATGCATTCCATGGCCCCTCCTTCATATGGTACACTCACAGAGTCTACTCACTATCCCCAAAAAGCCATACAGAATGGATGGTGAGATAGTGAGTTAGATCCTCATGGACCTACAACTCTCCTTGTATGAACCAGTGAGCAGAGACAATGCAAAGATTTAAACTAAGACAAGGAAATCAAAAAGAAAACCTAAACTAATTACAGAACTCCAAATTAAACACACACACTAACATCTAGTATCCAACATTGATCCATATCTAACTCATAACTCTACATATTAATTCTTTTTTCAATGAAATACAAGCAAATCCAAATACTGTGCACACTTCTAGAATTGGTTCTCCGTACATTAGATTCTCCAACCTTGGGATTTGGGCCAAGGTTCATTTATATAACCCTAAAGTAGGTTTATGGGAGGTTTAGAGCCTTCATAAGAAATTAGGGCCTTAAGGAAACCATGCACTGAGCAACTTTTAAAAGTTGCAAAAGTTGCTAAGCAACTTTTGCAACAAATGTAGCAACTTTTTAAATCTTGCTTCCTAGGGACTTTGGGAGGGTCTCATGGAGTACTATACCATAACTAGACTCCAAAATTTATTTCACATGCTCTAAACCTCATGACATCACCCTGACATCATTTATCTTCAATTTACAAGAGAAAGACTAATAGATTATAGTCTTCCCTTTAGAACCTAGGACCTAGAAGGACTCCAAATCCCTAGTGGATTCCACAACTTGGTTAACATGACCTTACGGAAATAAAAATATGACAAAGATGGCTTACAAAAAAAAAAAAAAAGGTTCTCCTACACCATACTCCCCCTCTACACAAAAAGACTTCAAGGCATAGTAGAGGATAAGATAGAAGGATTGATGCTTGACTTTTTGAAGTCAGCTTCTTCTACCCATGTTGCTTCATATTTAGGGTACCCCTTCCATTTGATGAGGTGCTCCATGTAGAATCTATTCCTAGTTTTTTTCTTCACCCTAGATTCAAGTACCTTCTCAACTTGTGGCTTGATTGTGGGAGGTAAGACTGTAGCACTGATATCATTCAATATTTCCTCACTGTTCTAGTTGATCTTTGACATTGGTCCCTTAAATCTAATCAAATCTGATACATTAAACACTGGTGAAATGCTCAAGTTTGATGGTAGCTCCACCTTGTATGCATTGTTCCCATATTTGGCTAGCACCTTACAAGGTCTCACTCTTTTCATCTACAACTTAGTTGGCATTCCCTTTTACAACCTTGATTTGTTAAGATGCACCCTAACATAGTCTCCAACTACAAACTATATATCTTTCCTTGACATATCCACTTTGGCCTTCAATTTGTGAGTTGCCTCTATGATATTCTTCTTCACTTGTTCATGTATCTGGTTCATATTCTAAGATAAATCCTTTGCATGCCCACTCCTATTCTCCATATCTCCTAGATCTCTAAGATCACACACTCCTCTTGGATGCATCCCATACACTATCTCAAATGAGATTCTTCCTATGGTCCTATTTATACTATCATTATAGGCATACTTAGCTTGAGGAAGGACCATATCCCATGTTTGACTATATTTCTTGGTGAGGCATCTAAGTAGGTTGCCTAACACCCTATTTATCACTTCAGTTTGATCATTCATTTGGGGATGGTAAGCTGACCCAAAAGACAAATTTGTGCCTAGTCTTCCAAATATGACTCATAAACTTGACATCCCTGTCAGATAAAATGCTTAGGGGTAGACCATGTATCCTTACAATCTCCTTAAAGAAGAGATGAACTATGTAACTTTCATCATGAGTGGTCCTACAAGGAATGAAATGAGTCATTTTACTGAATCTATCTACCACTACATAGACACTATCCAATCATGTTTTGGTCTTAGGGAGACCTACAAAAAAATCCATGCTAATACATTCCCATGGCCTATTGGGAATGGACAAAGTCTGATACAAACCTGCATTACTGGCTCCCCCTTTGGCTTTCATACAAACCACACATTGCTCCACATATCTCCTAACATCTCTTGGTAACTTGGGCCAATAATAAAAATTTTGTACCAACTCCATTGTTTTTTTGATACCAAAGTGTCCACTTAAACTTCCATTGTGCTTCTCTTGAATGAGATTTTCTCTCATTGAGCCTTTGGGAACACATAACTGATTCCATTTGAAAAAAATTCCTCTTTGTAAAGTTTACTCTGAGAATGGACTATGAAAATGATTCTCAGAATTAGAACATACCTTATATGCTTCAAATAAGTCGTCATCCTCACCATAGAGTTCCTTGAAACTCTCAATGCCAATGCTTTACAATTGAACTTCCTGTATTGTCAGCATTCTTCTACTTAGTGCATCTGCCACCTTGTTCAACTATCCTTTCTTGTGCTTGATAGTGAATGTAAAAGCTTGTAGGTGCTCCATCCACTTCAAGTGCCCATTACTCAACTTCTCTTGGGTGTTTATGTAGCTAAGTGCATGGTTATCTATAAACACCACAAACTCTTTAGGAAGGAGGTAATGCCTCCACTTTGTAAGTGACTGAACTAAGGCATATAGCTCCAATTCATATGTTGAATACTTCTTTTTAGCCTCATTAAGCTTCTCACTGAAGAAGGATATGGGCCTATCTTCTTGACTCAACACTCCTCCCACTTCTATGCCACTTGAATCACACTCCAAGGTGAAAAGTTTGTCAAAAATAGGTAGTAGGAGAATGGGTTATGTTTCCACTTGTTGCTTCAACTTCTCAAATGGCTTGTTGGCTTCTAGTTTCCATCTAAACTTGGTCTTCACTCCACCCTTTATGGTGTCTAGGACTGGTGCACATATGCCACTAAAGTTCCTTATGAACTTCCTATAAAATTGAGCAAGACCATGAAAAATTCTCACTTATGTCCCTGTGGTTGGTGTAGGCCAATTTTTGATAGCCTCCACCTTTATTGGGTCCATCTTCAATTGACCTTTTGATACCACAAACCCCAAATAAACTAGCTCTTTCTTGAGGAACTCACATTTCTCTAACCTTGATTGCCAACTGCTCCTCGTGAAGTCTCTTGAGTACAATCTCCAAATGTGTTAAAGTGCACTTCTTTTGTCTTGTTGAAGATAAGTATACCATCAAGATATACCACCACAAATATGCCTATGTGGTCCTTTATCACTTCATTCATCAATATCATGAATGTGCTAGGGGCATTAGTAATCTGAAATGGCATTACAAGCCACTCATATCTAGCCATTATGTAGTCTTAAAGGTTGTCTTCCACTCATCACCATCCATTATTCTAATCTAGTGGTAACCACCCTTAAGATCTAGCTTGGTGAATTATTGTGCTCCTCCTAAACAATCCATCAAGTCCTCAATCCTAGGTATGGGAAACCTATACCTAATTGTTATCTGGTTAATGGCTCTTGAATCAGTGCAAAGCCTCTATTTGCCTCCTTTCTTGGATTCTAAGACCACCAGTACTGCACATGGGCTAATTCTCTTCTTAATGAGCCCTTGATCAAGCAATTCTTGAACTTTCCTAGCCACCTCTTGATTCTGCTCCGGTGTGAGGTTGTATGCTTCCTTTTTTGGTAATGAGGTCCCTGGTATAAAGTCAATTTGATGACTTATTGACCTCTTTGGTGGTATATTTTTTGGTGTCCCATCACTTACAATGTCCTTGTACTTACCAAGTAACCCTTGAATCTCTTTTGGTAGTGGTGCTTGAGTGGGCTTCTCCTCTTCCTTAGGCTTCACTAATATGGCATATCCTTCATTGTCCCTTGCTTGGAGTGCATGCAACATCTCCTTCCCATTACTCAACAACACACTAGGATTCTTGGATTACTCCCCTTCTTCCTCTAGCAAAGATTGCAATTTGAATTTTTTTCCATCCTTCTTGAAGGTGGCAGTGTTGTCCTTACCATTGTAGATGGATTCTCTGTCAAACTGTCATGGCCTTCCTAATAATAGGTGACATGCATCCATGGGTAACACATCACACAACAACTTGTCTTTGTACCCACCAATAGAAAACTCAATCCATGCTTTCTCATTTACTAGGACACTTTGTCCTTTATTTAGCCAAGTTACTTTGTAATGATTGGTGTGAGGTACCTTGGGAAGATTGAGCTTCTTAACTCCCTCTTCTGCTATGATGTTTTCTATGGAACTAGAGTCAACAATCACTTTACAAACCTTCCCCGTGACTTTACACTTCACTCTAAAGAGTTCTTTTCTCTTCCTTGGATCTTCCTTTGTTGGTTTTCTAATAAAAACCCTCCTAAACATGAGGTTCTCACCCATTTCTGATTCAATATGGCTAACCTCAGGTGACTCCTCTTGACTATAGGCCACTCTCTTCTTTTTATTTGAAGAAGATGCCTTATCTGGGCACCTATAAGATGGATGTCCCATCTACCCACAGTTGTAGCATTTCATTCTAGCAAAATATGAATTGCTCCTTCATGCACTTCTACCTTTGTTGGAGCCTCCTTGGTTGCCTCTACCTCTACCAAAATTCCCTCTAGAAGATGACTCACCACTATGTTCTGCAGGTTTGGACTCTCCTTGACTTATTTTTCCAGTTCTTCTACCTTGATAGCTTCCTCTATGTCCTCTTTGGTCTCTTCCTCTACCTCTACTCTTGGAGGTTTGATCTTGATTCTTTCTGCTCTTGTCTTCAATCTTGATGGCAAGTTGGTAACACTGGTGTACTTTCTTGGGACTAAGAAGAGTCATCTCTTCTTGAATATTCCACTTCAAGCCATTCAAGTATCTGGCTACTTTGATGCTTTCATCTTCTGATACATTGGACCTCATACAAAGCTTTTGAAATTCCTCTATATAGGAATTCACATCAAGGTCCTTTTGTCTTAAACTCTACCTCTTTTTATGCAATTGAATCTCATAGTCAACTTGCATATAGGCTTCTCTTATTTCTATCACCATGCCCTTCCAAGTAGAGATTGGATTATTGCCCTCCTTTTCTCTCTCGGTTTGAATAAACTTCCACCATGTTAAGGGTATGTGTAGGATCATGGTATGCCAAAAAGTGGTGATGTGAAAAAGAAGTCCTGATTGATAGACTCTTTAAAAAATAGTTATAACTTTCAAACAATATAACATTTTTCAAATATGAAATATACATCACATTCTATGCTTCACCTAATACAATAATAATAAATGGTTCTTTCAATTTGATGAATTTTAGACTAAGTTAAGGTGGTCAGACATAAGAGTTTTTATATTTAGGAAAATTTATAGAAAAAAAATCATATTTAATTATTTACTTTCAAAAAAATACAAAAAAATATACATCACATCTCTACATGAGTGTACTAATTTTATCTATAATCTTACAAAAAAATATTATCATTTGATTTTGTTTAATGTGGTCAGACATACACCTACTTGTTATCTTTCTAGTCCTGATAGATAGGCTTATTGAAAAATAGCTATAACTTTCAAATTGTATAACATTTTTTAAATCCAAAATACATGTCACATTCTATTATTTTCCTACTACAAGAAAAATATAAAAAAAATTCAATTTGATAAAGTTTAGACTAAGTTAACGTGGTCAGACACGAGAGTTTTTGTATTCTGGAAAATTTGTAGAAGAAAAATCATAATTAATTATTTACTTAGAAAAAAATTATAAAACAATATGTGTCACATCCAGACATGAGTCTAATACTTATATCTAGAATCTTGTGAAATTTTTTTTATCATTTGATTGTGTTTAAGGTGGTCAAACATACACCTACTTCTTATTTTTTTCTAAAATTTTCATACTACTATATTGAAATTTGAAATTTTCAACATATAGAATAATTGTTTTTCAAAAAATTCCTAGTATATTAGAAACTAAATTCAATTTTCTACAGATTCTCTTCTTACATATTTTCAATATAATATTTATAACTTGTTCAAATTTTTATGTCAACTTGCCTAAACCTAATTTTCTGAATTTTCATTGCCACTTAAGGGCCTAGTTTGGCATACCATGATCTTGCACATACCCTTAAGGCAAAGCCTCTAAGCCTAGATTTGGCCACCCTTACATTCTATTCCTCGGTGATGCCATCACATTCAAAATGGTTTTCCATCCCCTCTATCCAGTCCATGACTAGATCTGCCTCCATTTTACCACTAAATAATGGTATTCCTTCTAGAGCTTTCCCATTCATGGCTTTCAAGGCTTTCAAGAGTGGTTATTCATGTAACACAGGGTATAGGTCTAAATTCTTGTCCTCCTCAGGGATTTCCTTGTCATTTTCCTCTCTCCAATCTAATTTATCACTGACTTCTTCAGTTTTCATCTATACTTCCCCCAATACTTGTTCTAATTGGGCTATCCTTTCCCTTAACAACCTACTATCTTTTTCTCGGTCCTCAAATTTCTTGGCTAACTGGACACATAAGTCACCATGTTTGAAGACCCACTTGATTCACACTTTGACATGCACTATGCAATCCCAAAAACTTTTGGGGCTCTGATACCAATCTGATAGGGAGATTGGGGAGAGCTAATCACTAGCCCTTGCCTAGGTCTACCTAGTGACCCTTAAGTGTCCCAACTAACATAATTGACCTATAGGATTCCCTTAAAGGCTCAATCCCCTAGTCTTCAACCCTAATAAAAACCACCATTACAATCCATCCAAGACAAATAAATTATTGGTTCTTACTCCTTTAATGCTTACACTGACCCTTAAGTTAGGATAAGGGCTTACCACCTCCAAATGAGCTTAGGAACTTGCAAAGGTGAGGAGTTGTTGGAAAATTTCTTATGTGGTTCCATTTTATGTGTTTCAACTCCCACTTCACCAATCTCACTTACCGATCTCACACTTCCTTCTTTATTTAGGGCTACAAGGAAGAGCCCCAATTAGGCCTCCTCTCCGAGAAAATAGGGTCTTTCACCTAAATTTTCTTCCAAAAGACCTTGAAAACTAATTGTGGATTCTTGGAACATTAGGAAACCTCTCAAGTATTTTGGAGGTTTTAGGGTTCCTCCAGGCCATACAATCCCCTAACCAGAAATAGGTGATTTTGGTAGGGTTTAGGGCCTTTACTGATTGCATGAAGTGTCTCCTATTTTTGGGTGATCAAATAGATTGATCAAAACTTCTCCTTGCATCCAGATCTTTTTAATGACCATATCTAAGGTATCTAATCACCAAACCACATTTCCCATTTCACCTCTGCAACATATTCTTCTTCTTAACTCAGTCCTTCCTAGTCGGGCTCACCATGGCTCACCTAGGGCTTGACTGTAAAAAAATTTAGCATGCATTCTAGGACCCTCCTTCATATGGTACACTCATGGAGTCTACTCACTATCCCCAAAAGGTTGTATAGAATGGATGGTTGGATAGTGAGTTAGATCCTCATATCTGCAACTCTCCTGGTATGAACCAGTGAGCAGAGACAATGCAAAGATTTAAACTAAGACAAGGAAATTAACAATAAAACCTATTTTAATTGAAAAAATCCAAAGTAAACACACACACCTACATCTATTATCCATCATTGATCCAAATCTAACTCATAACCCTACACATTAATTCTCTGTTCAATGAAATACAAGCAAATCCAAATATTGTGCACACTTCCAGAATTGGTTCTCCGTATAGTAGATTCTCTAGCCTTGAGATCTAGTCCAAGGTTCACTTATAAAACTCTAAATTAGGTTTAGGGGAGGTTTAGAGCCCTCATAAGCTGATTAGGGCCTTAAGGAAACCATGCACCGAGTAACTTTTAAAAGTTGAAAAAGTTGCTAAGCATCTTTTGCAACAAATGTAGAAACTTTTTAAATCTTGCTTCCTAGGGAATTTGGGAGGGTCTCATGGAGTACTAGACCATACCTAGACTCCAAAATTGATTTCACATACTCTAAACCTCATGACATCACCCTGACATCATTTATCTTCAATTGCTAAGAGAAATACTAATAGAGTATAGTCTTCCCTTTAGAACCTAGGACCTAGAAGGACTCCAAATCCCTAGTGGATTCCACAACTTGGTCAACATGACCTTAGGGAAATAAACACATGCCAAAGATGGCTTACAAAACAAAGAAAAAAAAGGTGCTCCTACACCAGGTAAGAATTGAAAAATGATAATATATCTTTTGATAAAGCGAGATCTTCAATTCTCTAGTGCTTAAACTAATATTTCTTCCATTGAAATTTATAGCTAAATATTGAATTTACAATACATTTATGTAATCTATAGAAATATGCATGCCAATTTTTTAAAAGAGTATACTAAAACAATGAGCTTTCACATCCTCTACAACAACCAAATCTAATTTGGGGTCTTTAAACAAAATAAGAAAATAAGGAAAAGTTAATAAATGTGAAAGGAGAAAAAAAGAACAAATGCAAACTAAATTAATAAGGAATGGTTGCAGTATAGTTAAGGGTGGCTAAGGAGCATGGATTCCTTGTCCTTTTCCAGCCTAACTTGATTGATTTTTGGAAAGTTCCTAATGCTAGTTAAACAAAATATATATTTTTGGAAGTGCAATATTGACTATAGAAAATAATTCCTTGAGATTCCACTTTTGGGGAAGGCGTTCAGTGAAGAGTTCACACAATTGGTATGTGCTTCTACATTTTTGAATACTTGATTAGTTGTGTTGTTGTAATGGTAATGCCCCCAAAGATCCCATTTTGGCATAGGAAAACATGATATAGAATTAATGAGATTCCATTTTGGGATGAATATCTTTTTCTTAAAAGTCTTTGTTGATCCCCTAAATTAGCTCTTGCCTCTTTGAGGGGAAATTTTGGAAGTGTTGTAGGGGTGGGACAGGGTGCACCTTGCAACACAACCTCTGTGATTTTAGAAGTTGACTCTTTATGGTTGGTTTTTGGAAAAATGGAATAAAATCCCATTTAATCAAAAAACCAAAGCTAAGCGGAGGTGAAGTGTAGAATCAAATATTATTGGACAGGCTAAGAATTTTTCAAGTGGTATTTGAAGGGGTTCATCCTTTTCTGGGCATAATTCTATATTGTCATTCACTCATGACATGCTGCACCATTTTCTCTTCATTGTCGGTAAGAGAAAGAGAAGCCATTTTTTCAAAATTAGGGCTCACACATTCATATCCTATCGTGGGAGGCATCTACAAGGGTCTAGATAAAGGGACGTCACTCCTAAAGTAAGTGCAAGTCTTCTCAGCAAGGGACATGGTATACAACCCTCTTTAGTAATATACATAAATAATTTGTATAAGGATCATAAGAAGAGACCTCACTTCCTAAAACCCATCTTCCCAAGGAGCAGGTTGTAAGCAATATAATTCAGCATCTATTTTAAGTTAAACAAACATCAAATAATTGCATCTACATAAACAAGTTGGTTCACACCTATGAGAGTTCAACACATGACACACTGATTAAAAAAAGGAAAAGGAACTGGTACACAGTCCCCATGATTTATTAAGAGAAAACATGTCAAGGAAAGAGAGAATTCCATGGAAAGTATTGTAATACCCCAAAAATGGGTTATAGGTTCATTAACCTCCTACATCTTCAAATCGATCGAAATTGACACAAAAGTCCTAACCTAAGGCACATCTGCACATTATCGAATCCTAATTGATTATCCTAAAATCTGCATCAAGGAATATTCCTAGAAATATTCCTAATTTATCATAATTATTCTTAATTTAATAATTATTTGGTGATAAATCTTATTTATCCTAAAGTTTGATTAATTGAATATTTTGAATATTTAATTAATCAAATTTAATACTGCCACTTAATTATTTAATTAAATTTAATTAAATTATTCCTAAATTGTATTATTTTAATTTTGACAATAAATCTAAAAATCTTATGACTAATTGATTAAATTCCTATTTAATTAATTAAAGTCAATTGTCAAATTTAATAATATAGTTTTTGGAATAAAATTTGATTTAATAATTGATTAACCCATAAATCAATTGTTTTAATTTAAAATTAGTTAAGTGGAAAATAAATCACTTTATTTATTAAATTAATTCATATTAAATCATGCACAATCAGAAAAGAAGTCAACTTTAAAACAACTTTCAATCAACTTTCAATTTCAATTTGTAAACTTTCTAAAACTCAACATCTGATGATAAGTTGAAAAAGAGAACTAAAGCTCTATTTTGAGATAAAATCTGCTTTTGCATGATTTTATGAGTTCATTATCTCTAATTTCTTGATAACTAAAACATCAACCTGAGTTTATCAAGAGTGATTTATGGCTTTTCTCTTGCATCCTCAAAGCCCTAGATTTCTATAAAACCAAGGCTCAGCTCTTCATAATATCAACACTCGAATTTTCACAATTACTCTTGCGAATTGGCGATTGAAGGATTGAGCACTTGCAATAGGCGATTTGTGAGATCTTTCATAGTTGATCATTAGCTTTTACATAGTTCCATATCATAGTTTCATACTCATTAATAGCATTCTTAGATCAAATTTGCATTCCAATTTCATTCATATAGCTTAGCTTCATATAGATTTTCATTCATATTATTGCACAGAAAATACCAAAAATATAGCTTAATCTGCATTCATAATCTTTCATATTTTGCATTCAAATCCTTCGTTTAGGTGTTGCATTTTCACTGGTCTCGGTCTGATCTGAGAGTATCATACTCGCACCTACTAGAAGACAGTAAATCGCCTGGTTAGTTTAGTTTCCATTTCATTGCACGATTTTGGTTTTTGCTAACCTCTAATGTTTTACTGAAGTGTTGTGTCTACAACTAGGTACAAAATTCACACACACATTTATGGCACCCACTGTGGGGCCCTAAAATAGGTTTCCATCACATTTCTATCAATTTCTATCAATTTCTTGTCATTTTCTAGTTAAAACTATTATTTTTATTTTCTGTCCATACATTTTTCATATGACTTTTCTCAAAAAGTCATTCCAGGAGGTACCCATTATCGTACGATAGGTTTAGATTTCAAGGCTCATATCAAAGAGTATACACTATCATTTGGAAGCTCGATTGTCATATGAGAAGACACCCACAGTCGTACGAGTTTCCAGACTATCGTCTGGGAGGTAACCCACTGTCATACGAGTTTTGACTCTAGAATTCAATTGTCATTTCAGCATTTTTCATAGTTTTTTCAGATTTGATTTTTAGATTTGGACTAACAGCTAACCCTAACAATTGAAATCTTCTATTTTTTATTGATACTTGTTGAATCTGATTGGAAAAAGTGCAACTAAATTGCAAAAATAGGTAAAAATCTACTAAGCACATTGCGAGGAATTCAAGTATTCTTCTCAAGATGATAACATTTTGATTTGGATTAAAATGAACTCTCACATGTCAGGCTTGTGTGATTTTCTTGCTTTCATATCACAGACTTCATTTTGGGCTATAAAATGAACATAGATTTTCTTTCTGCATATCTGTTACACATAGTAAATAGGCCCTATGAACACTATTTTTGGATGATCTCGAGAGAGTGGGCTTCTTCTGCTTGTTCATGTATGTGAATATTTTCTTGACAAAGGATTCCCTTGTAGGTAGGGAGGTTACTGAGAGAGTCTCATGTTCTACTAGATTCGTGTGTCTTCAACTTTTGATTGATACATTCTCTCTTCGGAGGGGTTGATAGATCATAAGTGGTTGATGTCATAGATCTTTGTGAGATAATCTTGGTCTTAGCGTGTTGAATTAATCTATCTGCTTTGTTTTGGTTAAAAGTGAAAATGCTAGAGGACTATGCTCTACTCCCTTTTTGGGTAGTATCAGAAACTCAGATCCTTGAATCTAGAACTAGTCTCCATGTGGTATCTTTTGTGAGTCACCTTTAGAGAGGGTTAACCATAGTGGACATTCCCTTTATTGGGTCAACCATGTGGATGGAACCTCAAACGGTAATAGCCATTTTCACCGTGGTAGCAGCAGCCACTATATAAATGTCCTTGTGGAGGAAATCTTCACAGGTGTGGTCTCTTGTTGGGCTGTCAGATCTCCCTAGCAGCTCCTGATTGATTAATTTCTCAGACTTTGTCAAAACCCCGGTGTGCCTGGATTGGAGTTCGCCCTCTTGAGATCACAAAAGTTGCAAATTCAAACCATTACTACAAACCCTAGTGAGGCCAAATTTTCATTTTTCTAGGAATATGTGCATTATTGAAAAACTTTTTGGAACATACATAATTAGCACTCCTAGGGATTAGTACATTCAGTCACTTGATTGTTCATGCATAGGGTTGCTTTGTCCCCTATTCATTATTTTCAGATGTGCTTGGAATTACTTGCTTGTTTTTTTACGTGCTTGTTTATCTATTTGGTTAATAAAAATGAACGATCTCAGAATAATCTTCAAACTTGGACAGAAAAATTTGTGAACAATCTGAAACTGAAATCCGAAAATTTGCAAAATCTGAAGTAAAAATCCTTTCTAGAGTCAAAATTCATCCCATCAGGTTAGAAAGTCATATGAGTTTTGGCAATTGTCATTTCAGAACCCCTGTATTGTCATATGATAGCCTGTATAGTGTCATACGAGTTTTTCCACCAGTCAAAAACAAAAGTCAAAAATCCTACTATCAATTATCGTGTGAGTTTGGCAACTATCGTATGATTTTGTCAATTGTCATTTCATAGCATACCCACTATCATACGATCCTGTAGAAAGTCATTTGAGAAAAATTGCTAGAAAGTGGTCAAATTTGTCAGAAACTCAATTTTTGCAGCCTATTTCCAGAATCTATTGGACAAATCACTGTGTCAGGAATAGAGTAGAAACTAGAACAAATTTATTCATTTTCCTCAAGTGGGCCTTTGAGTCTGATCTTTCCTTCTGAGTTATCGATTTGAGTCTTTTTCATCTTGTGTCAAAACCTTGTCAACATTATCTTCAAATTTAGTCTTCTTGCTAAATGGCTAAGTGTTGTGAGCTCATGCTTGCCATCTGTTGGGAATCTACCCACACTACTATGGCATAGTATCCTTCATTTACATCTAATCTAATCTTTAATCACTTCAATCTTGATAGGGCTACATCATTCAATCTTCTTGAATCAATTCATTCTTCAGTTGTCTTCATCTTATTCTTTTGCTTCACCCAAGGTTAATGGTGGAAACCAAAGCTTCATCACACAAGAAATCTGGAGAGGTATCCCATACAATACCTCTGAATACTCTCCAAGCCCCAACTCTTGAACAACTCTACAATTCTGGTCTTTATGAAGATGATGGTCTAGGCAATTTTCGATTGAAAATTGGTTACATACCCCCTCCATCAACTCACGGAGGTAATCAACAAACCCCTCCTCAATCTAATCCATGGAGCTCTAAAACTCCTAACATGTCTCGTGGAGGGCCACATCACGGGTCTCACGGACACCAATCTCAACATAGTATGGATCAAGAACCTACACCTTCTGAAATTGCTCAATATCAAAATGATGATAACTTCAAAAGGATGATGAAGCATTTCTTGAAAGAAGATAGAGAAGCATACTTTCTAGAGTTAGCTCATCAAGGAGCTAAACTTCCTCCAAACTTTAATGTGGAAGATATCATTACAGATGAGGAAGAAACTCCTATCACAACTATGATGAAATAGATGCATGCCATGCAAGTCAAACTTAACAAACTTGAAAAAGAAAAGGAACCTAAGGAGTTCTCCATGGAAGCTCTATGCCCTTTTCCATTTGATAAAGACTTGTACATGCCGCCATTCCCTAAAAGAGTGGAGATGCCTAAATATGATAAGTATGATGGAAACTCTAACCCTCAAGATCATGTTAGAGAATTATGTACTCAATCTATGGAGTTTATGCATGAACCAACCTACTTAATGGGTCTTTTCCCTCGATCTCTGGGAGGAGCATCCATTCATTGGTTCTCTAGAATGCCTCCTACTATCAAAAATTTTGAGGAGTTAATCAAACTATTCTATCAACAATACTCCTACAATATTCAACATCTGGTCACCATGATCAACATCTACAATCTGAAACAGTATCCAGGAGAACCATTCTTGACATTTCTCAAGAGGTGGAGGAAGAAATTTTCTCTATATGTTAGACCCATTCCTGAAACTAAGAAGTTGGAAATCTTCATCAACAATCTTGTTCCAGAAATCAACTACCCTTTACAAATGCAAAATCATACATCTTTTGACAAGATGGTAGATAATGTGATCAAAATTGATAAAGTACTTGTGAAAAAAGGAGACATCACACTTCAAAAAGACAAGTATGAATCTGGATCTAGTTCTAAAGACAAAAACAAAAATTGGAACAAGACTAAGGGCATTGTCACAGATGGCTTTGTTGATAATATATGTGCCCCATCTAAGGCACCTGCTTTCAATCTCACTGTTGGTACCCAAGCCATCAAAGCTTCCAAAGCTAAAGCAACTGAGTCCAATAAAAAGTCATCTGATTACAAACCTTGGGCTACAGATCCTAATCGTAATTTCACTCCTCTTGGAGAATATTTAGAATCTTCCATGAAAACTCTATTGGTAAACAAAATCATCTACTTGCCTAAGATGAAAGTCTTTGATCCTGAACCTAAGCTGAAATGGTGGAGAGAGAATAATTTTTGTGAATTCCATCGTAATAAAGGTCATAAGACTAATAACTGTGTTCTCTTGAAGCACATCATACAAGACAAAATTGATAATGGTGACATCACGATTGACAATCATAAGAGTAATAATGATCATACAGCATTCACATAACCATTTCCTAAACATGGTAAAGAAGATTCTTCTTCTCAGCCTAATATGGGTGCTAAAGTCAATTATGCATACTCTAGAAACAACGTTGTCATCAATATGGTTGAACCGTGTCTATCCGAGCATTGCAATGTCATTACAACTATAAGAAGAGATAGAGAAAATCAATCAGCTAATGCAATTACTCGATCACAAGTTCAGGCACACCTACAAGGATAAATACCAAATTCATCCAATGTCCCTAAGGTGCCTTTCAATCTTTCATCTACTTCTAAATAGAAGGCTACATCTAAATCTTCAAATCCTAAAGACACGAGGCCTACTTCATATAGTATTATTCAACAACTCTAGCACAAAAATGCTAAAATCTCCATGTTTGAGTTGCTTCAGATATCTCTAGCTCATAGAGCCATTCTAGACAAAGCTCTGCTTGGATCCAATATTCTTGATGAGCTTGATTTAGACAGATTCCAGACTATGGTTGGTCATCTTACATCTCCACAGTACATTTCCTTTTCAAAGGAAGATGATAACGCCTTGATTCATCCGCATAACCAGCCCTTGCATATTGAAGTCTTGATCCAAAACCGTCGTGTCAAACATGTGTTGATAGATGGGGGTGCTGGCCTAAACATTTGTTCTTTCAGCTTGATTACACAATTGGGATTTTCAGAAATGGCCATTGATCCTAGGAACAAGATAACTATCAAAGCATATGATGAGCAAGAAAGATCTTCTAAGGGAACTATTGTCTTACCTATCAGAGCAAGTCCTGTCATCAGAGATACTATATGTCAAGTTCTTCATCTACCTTTGGCTTACAATATCCTTCTCAGGAGACCCTGGATACATGAAATGAAAGCCATTCCCTCTACATACCATCAGTGTTTGAAATTTCCTTATGAAGGAGTAGAGGTGACGATTCCAGTTGATCTATATACAGCTTGCAATACCTTGAAAGAGAGTGTTGACAAACTTGTTTCCAATAATAGAGAATCTTCCACTAAGCAAACAGATGTAACATCCACATCCAAGATGGAAGACATTGCTAAAGAGGTTAAGATCAAAGACAATGGTATGGGAGAATATACTATAGAGCCAATCTTATCTTTGACATCTCTCCCTATCTCTCCTAAGTCTTATGGACAAACTCTAAAACAGTCTAAAAAGGAGTCTAAAGAACCTCTTGAAGCATATAAAGGAAATTTTGTTGCAGAACAAGTATCTAAATAGGAGTTTGAAGAAGATGAAGCTATGCTCACATGGCTATACAAAGATGAACCTAAATCTCAAGTGGTTCAAAAATGTGATGCTAAAATACTGAATATCCCTTCTAAGTCATATGGCCCAAGGGACAAATTGATCACAAAAATGGGATATAAAGGAAAAGGACCTCTAGAACTATAGGGTAAGGGTCTTTTGTCACCTCTTGATCATCATGGCCAAGAAAACAAGAATACAATAGGTCTAGGATACATGAAGAAGCCTTTCTACCTTAGCAAGAACTCCCCGCATGTATTAGAATAGATTGAGCCCTCTGTAGCGAATCAACTAAAGGGAGAAACAATAGAACAATCTAATAGTGATCATTCAGACACCACTAAAGATCTTATTCCCTATGAGCATTTTCCTAAAGAAATAAAAGACCTCCTTCAAGCTGAAGATGATCCAATAAAAAGAATTAATGTAGTAGAAACACAAGAACCTACTATAGAGAAAGAGATAGTTGCAACACAAGAACCAGCTAATCTTGAAGGCAATCAAACAAACAAAGAGGAAGGTGGTAGTTATTCTGAGACAAATTCCCATGAGTATGAATTCAAATCATAATCTGAGGGAAACCCTTCTTGGGGTATTCATCCTGACTTTACTCATGTTCTTAGATTTCCTAGAGGTCTAGATGAAGAAATAGAAGATGAATCAAATGTATGAATGGGGAGTCATTCTAGAACCAGATGAACTTATTACAGAAAATCATGTTGATGTTATTCACCAATATGCACCTAAACCCAACATAAGTCTAGAGCGAAATAATGAACTTATCGAGTCTGGTCCACTGATGGCTTAAGTGGACTTCCACAATGACATTGAGCCTATTCATGAATTGAATGTCTTAAGTTGTAATATCACCTTTGAACTTGAGCATCGGGGTAGGACCAATGATGACAGATCCATATCCGTAAACACTCTTTCCCAATCTTTCACCACTTTGACTATCCAATGCCCTGACCTTCTTGACATAACATCCACAAACTTGAACCAAGGTATTTATACCTTTCCCAATGACTATGCCCTTTCTTGCTACCTAAATGCAGTGGAGCCTATGATGACTTCCATCAGTGAACCAAGTGTTAGCATGATGGAGTCAGACATCAAGTATCTTAGTCAAAAAAATAAGAATAAGAATAAAAAGAAAAGGAGTTTTGAGTGTGAAAACCACTTTGTGGAAATCTTAGAACCTACAAAAGTAAAAATAAAAGACATATCTGAAGGTGAAAACCTCTCTAAGGTGCCTAAGGATGAGATATTTGATATCCTTCTGAGTCATTTACAGGACAGATCTACAGTTCTAATTGAGCCCACTCAATCTATCAACTTGGGAACAGCAGAGGAACCACAGTTGATCCATGTAGCACAATATTTATCAAAAGAAGAGAAGAAAAAATTTACAACATTCTTAACAGAAAAGAAGATCAACTTTGCATGGAAATACTCAGATATGCTAGGGTTGGATCTTGATCTTATTATGTACCATTTATCTATAGCTCCAAATGTTAAACCTGTTAAGCAAAAATTAAGAAAGATGCATCCACATGTTTCACTCTTGGTAAAAGCTAAATTAGAGAAGCTACTAAAAGCCGGATTGATCTATGTTATTGATTATGCCGAATGGATCTCTAATATTGTACCTATTTCTAAACCAGACAAATCTATAAGAGTGTGCATAGATTTTAGAGATGTGAACAAAGCATGCCCTAAGGATGATTTTCCAATACCTAACATTGATATGATAGTGGACATGACTGCGGGCTTTGAGATGTATTCTTTGTTGGATGGTTTTGCTGGATATAATCAAATCAAAATTGCTCCAGAGGATCAAGAGAAAACTACTTTCACATGTACATGGGGTACCTTCTGCTGGAATGTCATGCCATTTGGGCTTAAAAATGCTAGTGCTACATATCAAAGAGCTATGACTTCTATTTTTCATGACATGATGCATAGGACTATGGAAGACTATGTTGATGATACTTTAGAAAAATCTATGATTAGAGCTAAACATCTAAATGACTTGAGCAAGATACTAGACAAAATGGAAAAATTTAGTCTCAGACTAAATCCTAAGAAGTGTGCTTTTGGTGTCACTTCTAGAAAGCTCCTAGGCTACATTGTTTCAAAGAAAGGCATTGAAGTTGATCCCACTAAAGTTAAAGCTATCATGGAGATGCAACCTCCCAAGAATATCAGTCAAATGATAACATTGCAATGGAGATTTCAATCTATTAGACACTTCATATCTCAACTAGAAAACATATCACAACCTTTTACAAAGACATTACATAAAGGTGTGACCTTTGCATGGAGCGAGGAATGTGAAAAGAATTTTAATCATATCAAGAAATATCTATCAAATCCTCCTATCTTGATGCCTCCCATTCAAGGGAAGTCTTTGATCTTATATGTCTCCGCTACAGATACATCACTAGGGGCATTGCTTGCATAGCATGATGAGAACAAGAAGGAAAGAGATATATACTATACCAGTAGAACATTGGTGGCATATGAAAAGAACTATTCTATTATTGAAAAAGCTTGTCTACCTGTGATCTTTGCATCATAGAAACTGAGACACTACATGTTAGCTCATACCACTCAATTGGTAGCTAAGATAGATCCATTGAAATACTTATTGAGCAAAGCTACCCTCATGAGTAGATTAGCCAAATGGGTCATGCCCTTAAGTGAATTTGACATTGAATATGTTGAAAGAAAATCTATAAAAGGATAGGTAATTGTTGATCAATTGGTTGATGCTCCTATGTTTGACGATACTCCTATGCAAATGGAATTTCCAAATTCTTCTATCATGAATCTTTCTTCTAGAGAATGGCAATTATTCCTTGACAACTCCTATACACAGAATGGATCTGGAGCAGGTATATTGTTCATAACTCCTCAAGGATACTCAATCCCAAAAGCATTTCGTATCAAGTTTCCTTACACAAACAATATTGTTGAATATGAAACCCTTTTGAATGGTATGAAAATAGCAATTGAGTGGAGAGTAACAGAATTACACATTCATGGAGACTCACAACTTGTAATCCATCAAGTCAATGATGTGTATCAAATGAAGGATTAAAAGCTCATTCCATACAAAAGAATGGTAGATGATCTAAAGAAATATTTCATATCTATCATATTTGAACAAATACCTAGAACAAAGAATAAGGCTGCCGATGCAATGGAAACATTATCTACTTTATTACAGTAGCCTGAACATGAGCTATGCCACGATTTCCTAGTGGAAGCACTATCTTATCCTGCATATGACTCCCCTGATACCTGTATGATCTGCACTATTGTAGGTCATGATTCATCCAGATATAAAAACCTATTCTCCTATCTCAAAGACCAAATCATTCCTAATACCTTTAACCGTCATGAAAAGAGATACCTTATCCATAATGCCTCCCGATATGTCATCATTGGTCATGATTTGTACAAACGAGGTCTAGATGGTATGCTACTTAGATGTTTAGAATGGGAAGAGTCTCAACGTGTGTTAGAAGAAGTCCATGATGGTATTTGTGGGTCACACTCGAATGGTTTAACACTATCTTGAAAGCTTATTAGGGCTGGGTACTATTGGCCTAAAATGGAGAAAGAGTCTATCAAGTTTGGTAAGAATTGTCAAAAATGCCAAGTACATGGAAACCTCATTCATGCTCCAAGAAGAGATCTAATTCCCTTCACTACACAATGGCCTTTTCACCAATGGGCATTTGATCTTATAGGAGCCATACATCCTCATTCTTCTAATGGACATACCCATATTATTACAACTACATATTATTTCATGAAATGGGTAGAAGCAGTCCCTTTAACACAAGCAATTGGAAAACAAATATCTATGTTCATCTTGAACTACATCATATGTCAGTATGGTATTCCACATTCTATAGTCACAGATAATGGTGGACAATTTAAGAAGGAAGACTTGGATGACTTATGTGCCAAATTCAAGATTACACAACATCAGTCATCTATCCACTATCCTCAAGGGAATGGACAAGAAGAGGCTTCAAACAAGAATCTATTGAAAATCTTGCACCGTACAGTTAGTAAAATAGGCAGAGATTGGCATCTCATGATCAATCCAACTCTCTAGGCCTAAAGAACAAGTATCAGAATGCCTACTAGGGCTAAACCTTTCTCTTTAGTTTATGGGTCTGAAGCAGTACTACCTATTGAGGTTGAAATCCCATCACTAAGAATCAGAATGCATGGTCTAGTAACTGATGATGACTATAGAGTGTCTAGGTTGCAAGAACTTGAACTACTAGATGAACACCGACAAGTAGCGTATGATCATCTCAAAGTATATCAAAAGAGAATGTCTAGAGGCTACAACAAGAAAGTCAAACACAGAGAATTTCAGGTTGGCGATCTAGTCTTGAGAGAGAATCTCAAAAATCAATCACATAGAGAGCATAAGGGAAAGTTTGAACCCAACTGGCTGGGTCCCTTTGTTATTACTGCTACTTTTGGCTCTGGTGCCTATCAACTCTCAATGACTGAAGGAGAAAAACTCTGAGAACCAATCAACATTCTCCATCTGAAGAAATTCTACGCCTAAGGCATTTAGTTTATGGTAAAATGTCCTGAAAAAATCTTAAAAATTGGAAAAAGTCCTAAAAAAAATGAACATCTTGGTGAAAACCTAGCAATGGGTGCCTTAATGATTCACAAAAAAAATTGAAAAAATGAAAAATACAAAAAAATGAGAAAAAGAAAAAGTGCCTTGGTGAAAACCTGGAAACAGGCGCCTTGGTAGCAAAAATAGAATCTTTGCCAAGATGGTGAAAACCCGGTGAACAGGCGCCACTTGTTCAAAATGCTCCATCTATCAACGCAATCTTGGTCTTTCCTAGCTTTTAGTCTTGCTTTAGTTTGTACATATCTCTTGGTTTGTTTTAGCATTCATGTTTTCAATAAAGTTGGTCTGTACACCAATCAGCTCAAGCGTCTATATCCTATCAATGTTTCAAACTTGGGGGCAATCACAGTCATATCCTATGGCTTCTAGTGTATCTTAGACATGTCATATCTAGTCAAAGTCCTTTGAAGCTTCATTTGAGTCAGTCAATCAGTCTTGTCTCCAGAAAGGATTTTGCATCTACAACAACGCAATCAAACATCAAACTAAAAACAATCTATGCTTTTTACATGCTTTTATCTCCTTGTATGCTTACTGATTCACATTGAGATTTTTGCATATTGTGTCCCTTCGAGCTCTTTGATGATGTCCTTTATAGGATTTAGAGAGTGATGACTGGGGGCATAATCTTTTCTTTGTCTTCTACTTGTATGTGAAAATCTAACAACTTTGCCAATTCTGGATTGAAATGGTGTCCGTCTATAAGAGCCTCTATCTTGAATTGGATGGCCATGAGTACCTTGACCATTAATACCCAGAAAATCCAAGGAAGTTTGATATAACTATTGTCTTTTTGAGTGAGTTTTGTCTCCTACTGTGAAGCACAATCTTTCCTAAGGATGTGAACAATAAAGGGTCACTACGGGTAATTCACACTGGATTTAGAATGATCTCTTGACTACTTGATGTGTTTGTTACACAAGGCATATTCTGGTCATCACAACGTCTATGTTCTGATGCTTATACAAATTGCTATATCAAAATGGACATGATATTCAGGCCATCTTGGTGTTTGTGCCTTGGTACTTATATCTAATCCGGCATTCTGAATACAAAATCAATATTCATATGTCCATGGTTGTTTGACCAGTGGGCATTGTATTGATTCTTCTGCATACAAAATCAATATTCATTTGTTCATAGTTTCCTAACTAGTGGGCATTGTATTGATTTATTTGGTTACCTAAAAAGTTCAATGATGATGAAAAATGACTGACACTTGATCAGTGACTAGGTCCTAGGTCTTAGGTTTGCATTTCATTCTGCATGTCATTTTTCATTTTACATGATTGCATGATCTCACAAATTGTTTGATGCTTAAACGATTCTTCAAAACAAAAAATGCTAAACATGACATAAGGACTGAGCATTGTATGAAGGTTCCTCCAAGAAACAGCAAGTAGAATCCTTTTTCAGGATCAAAATCGAAATCTGAGATCATTTATATTGTAAACTGCTTGCATATTCGACCTTCAATCATTAAACAAATCCATTTTTCAACTTAACTGATTATCTTACATCAAACTATCAAAATTTCAACTTGGTCAACCATGGTCAACTCATTGTTTAACCTAGTCAAACTTGGTATTCAGGACCTCTAAACGATGCAAAACACATTCTCGAACGTGTATAACCACTTCTCAAATCAATTAACATGCTTCTAAACCATCAAACGCTGACTTTTCTTGTCAGATTTCAATTTTTATCCCGAAGGGGGCATGGTATTGCACATCATTCAAAGTCTGTAAATCAAATCTTTCCTCAATGATCAAGACAACAACCACGTCTACTTACTGATTCATCTAAAGTCCTCATCGCTTGGGGAAAATCTATGATTCTCTTGGGGCATCTTAGATTCATCAAGATCCATATCAATCTGGTATCCTAAATCTATCTTGTAAATTGTATCAACTTTTCGTAACCAACGGTTCATTAGCGTTATTTCCTTGGTTCTTCGTAATTGATTGGTTCAGGATGTGATACCAATATGATTCATCTTTGAGGACATTCAGGTCTGGAATCGGTCACTCACTTCTTCACAATCATAAGGTTCAGAATCAGGTGTTTTGGCACTTTTTCATAATCACCAGTTCATTGTTGCTATAGTTGACATTATCTTTGGTCATTCAGGACCTAAATCTTAAATCTTGAATCTTAAAATCTTTCAATCAGTTTATGTCTCAAAATTGGTTAATCATTCAAATCAGTCTCATACATATATATCAGACACAAACTATCTTTGAACCACTGCACTTCGCACAGTAATTCAAAGAGGAGCAAAATGTAATACCCCAAAAATGTGCTATAGGTTCATTAACCTCCTACATCTTCAAATTGATTGAAATCGACACAAAAGTCCTAACCTAAGGCACATCTGCACATTATCAAATCCTAATTGATTATCCTAAAATCTGCATCGGGGAATATTCTTAATTTATCATAATTATTCTTAATTTAATAATTATTTGGCAATAAATCTTATTTATCCTAAAGTTTGATTAATTGAATATTCTAAATATTTAATTAATCAGATTTAATACTGCCACTTAATTATTTAATTAAATTATTCCTAAATTGTATTGTTTTAATTTTGACAATAAATCTAAAAATCTTATGACTAATTGATTAAATTCCTATTTAATTAATTAAAGTCAATTGTCAAATTTAATAATATAGTTTTTGGAATAAAGTTTGATTTAATAATTGATTAACCCATAAATCAATTGTTTTAATTCAAAATCAGTTAAGTGGAAAATAAATCACTTTATTTATTAAATTAATTCATATTAAATCATGCACAATCAGAAAAGCAGTCAACTTTAAAACAACTTTAAATCAACTTTCAATTTCAATTTGTAAACTTTCTAAAACTCAACATCTGATGATGAGTTGAAAAAGAGAACTAAAGCTCTATTTTGAGATAAAAACTACTTTTGCATGATTTTATGAGTTCATTATCTCTAATTTCCTGATAACTAAAAAATCAACCTGAGTTTATCAAGAGTGATTTATGGCTTTTCTCTTGCATCCTCAAAGCCCTAGATTTCTATAAAACCAAGGCTCAGCTCTTCATAATATCAACACTCAAATTTGCACAATTACTCTGGCGAATTGGCGATTGAAGGATTGAGCACTTGTGACAGGTGATTTGTAAGATCTTTCATAGTTGATCATTAGCTTTTGCATAGTTCCATATCATAGTTTCATATTCATTAATAGCATTCTTAGATCAAATCTGTATTCCAATTTCATTCATATAGCTTAGCTTCATACAAATTTTCATTCATATTATTGCATAGAAAATACCAAAAATATAGCTTAATCTACATTCATAATCTTTCATATTTTTCATTCAAATCTTTCATTTAGGTGTTGCATTGTCACTGGTCTCGGTCTGATCTGAGAGTATCATACTCGCACCTACTAGAAGGCAATAAATCGCCTGATTAGTTTAGTTTCCATTTCATTGCATGATTTTGGTTTTTGCTAACCTCTGATGTTTTACTGAAGTGTTGTGTCTACAGATAGGTACAAAATTCACACACACAAGTATATACTACAGTATATGCCCATAGACAACAAGTCATAGGATCTGTTCTTAGAAAATTAAAATCTCTGCAAATGATACAGTTTATTTCTTCGCCTATTGAACCAAAGTTCAATATTTCCAACCTTTTAACTTAAAAATTACCAAGGCTGTACAAAAAAGCCCTTGGTCAAGATCAATATAGAATAATTTATAATTTGTTACAATCGATCGACATGCTTAAAAATATGGCTTGGATTACTCAATTCCCTATGCTATGGGAAAATTATTGAATCTAATTGGTTTATCATAGCATGCCTGCCAACTGGTCTCAATGACAAAACCATGGTCATTTTATTAGAGATTTCATGATTGCATATGCCAATCCAAGCATAAAAAATAGAACAGTTGTTTAGAAAGTTGTTAGCCATAAATTTCTCTCCAGGAAAGAGTATCCCTAAAAAGGCATCGGCAGGACCTATTGAAGTGAGGGTGTCCAAGGGACTAATGGTGGGCCGGAAAAACTTTAGAGAGGTGAATTCTCCATAGAGTGATTGGGAACTCTAACAAGATAACATGTATCAATCAGTGTCCTTAATTTGAAGGTTTTGAGCTACTCCACGTGATCCAATACCGAAGGCAAACACAGGAAGTGTTTGCAGGTGACGTAGAAGGAATCCATTTTTTTTTGAATTTTGGGGAATCTCAGCCTACCAAGAGAGAAAATCAAAATCTTTAGTTATATAGACCAAAGCCATATCCATTTGGTTGGGAGTCAAAATAGTTTAGATCTCTCAGATCACTTATCTCAATGAGTTTCTTGAACAAACATCCAAGGAGTTAGAAACCTTCATGAAAAGAGCAAAGATCAAATAGTTTCTTTAAAAATAAATCCAAAACATTTGTCAAGGCATGGGTCAAACTAGAGAACTCGAAGCGTGATATAAGTTGCAAGAGGAAAATACTACTTAGAGAGAAATAAGAGATAAAAGTACAAGTAATGTTAGCCAAGAGATGCCAAAAATAATATTTCTAAAACAAAAAGCTAGAATGACCAACCAATATCTACAAAGGAAATGGGAACACCAAGAATAGAAAGAAAGTGACTATATTTGATCCTGGCTTTGTAATGAAACTTTATGTTTCATACCCAATGATACTAACAACATTAAACAAGCATTATATTAATATGCCAAAAGATGAAAATAAATCACCTAGGGATTTATGTGTGTGCAAGGAGTTAATCCTTCCCTTTCCTAAGATGATGAAATGGTTTATGCCTATCTGCTAGAATACATAGGTGAGATTCATTCTATATCCAAATGGATAGAGCATTTCTGCCAGAAAAACATCTATAGCCTCAACAAGGTTATCACCTTGACATTCATTCATATTTCTCTACTGCCAGCCAGGCATCCATAGCCCCAGTAGAGTTATTAACATGACCTAGTTGTATATTTTTCTATTTTTTATTTTAACATTTTTCTTTTCTTTTTTTCATTTATTGCTTCTTTGGCTTTAGTATGCAATGAATGAAAATGATGTCATCCTTCCAGGGTGGTTGTCAAGGTGGTAGTAGAACATTCTCTAATTTTTCACCTAGCAGATAAAGGAAGGACATCTCAGTGTCATTAGTACAAGTATTTAAGTGAGAAGCATGTGAAATCTAGCTAGATATCACTAATTTCACAAAATAATAGATATTAATGCTAAATGTTACAAAAAATGTGTTAGTTCACAAAGATATCAAAAATAATCTTTCATCTTAAGCCCAGAGTAAATATAGTTACCTTTTTTTCCCCATTCAAGGAGTGCGGATTTCCTCCAATAAAACTATTAGCTACCAAAATATTGGCTCACAATTCTAAATAGACAAATGGAAACCCTTTGAAAATGAGTGAGGTATTTTTACAAAATAATGTAGCATTATCTCTAATGTAGAGTAAATGAAAAATACCTAGAGAGATGGTCAACTACTCTATAAAAAGGGAAATGCATTCAAAAGGTGGCATAAGCATTTAGCATATCTTGAGAGATGAGAGTGAAGGATTTAGCTAGCTTAGCCTAGAAGTATGTATAATCATGTGAGATTGGCATGTCCATTGCCCTAAGAACCCTTCCTAGGACTCATAGACAATGATAATATGGTCGCATTGGTTAGGACAAATGACCAATTGGTTCTCACTGCCCTAAAATGGGTACTAGGTGAAGACATTATATATAGTGAGGATTGTTATCGACTAAACATAGACATTTCATCTAGATTTGTAGCCTCTTTTATAGACTTGGGAGAGTCTATGGTTATGATAAAGTTTCTTACAATGGGTATTGTTGGTAATATTTTCAAGTTTTCAAAGCCGCATTTTAATTTTTGCTCCTTTGAAAGTTTTCCATGCTTTTATGCTGATTTTCTTGTAAATCTCATGTCCCAGATGTTGAAAATACATTCCTAATAGTAAAAACCCTAAGTGATAGGTCAAAAATGATTATGAAGATCCAAAAACCCTACAAAAACCTAACCAAGTTCTATTTTGTCATTACTTTTTCAAATCACTTAAGTAAGCCTTTAAGCATGTGCACTTTATAATTACCACTTAGTCACCTAATCTCTGAAAGTATTCAGCATATTCCTTTTAGTCTGGCGATTCAGAAAATACATTTGTCGCACAATCTCTTTATGGAAAATATTCCTTTTCTTCATGAGACTCAGCAGATGTTTTCAGTCACCAAGTCTCCGAATGATTTTCTTGAGATCTAGCGACTACTACTGATAAATATTTTGAAGCCAACTATAGTTGCTCAATCTCTAGATGCAAAAAGCTTTTAGTCAGGATATCTCTTAATGAAATAATAAAGTGATCAAGCATTCAGTGATTATGATACCTCACTGAGTCTCCAAATGAAAGATGGTGGTTAAGTTTTCCTTCAGTCGCTAAGTCTCCCGATTCTCAAGTGGTTAGTGTTTTTATCCAATGACCCAGTGATTGCAGTAGTCACATATCCTCAAAATCCTAGCGGTTATGTTGTAAAAATTTAGCGATCCAGTGATACGGTTATATCCTAATCTCGTAATGTAGCAGTTAAGTCTTAAGTGTTCAGGGACTCAGCAATAACCGTAACATGGAGGAAAGATCAAAGGTCAGTGTTTAATATCATAGTATAACTGAGGTTAAGCAAGATATCTAGTGACTTAGAGAATAAAGGCTTTCACGCAGTCTCCGAATTTAACTAGGGTAAAGGAAAGTATTAAGAGACTATGAGTTTTCTTCAGTCGTGTGTTCATCAAAAGGTGATGAGTTAAGGTAAGGGTTTTCACAAGGTGAATATGAACCGTTCATGCAGCTTTGAGTGGGCAATGGTTGCGTTATGTTGAAGTCGAACCATGGGTTAACAAAAGTTTCAACAACCATGAGAAATGCTTTGTCGCCTAGTCTCTAGTTTAAACCAAGGTTAAGAAAATCTTTCAGCAACTGGGAGGTAACCTTAGTCACGCGATTTCTAGATGACTAAGTGTTAAGTGTTTTCTGAGGTCAAAAAATGAAAAAGATATGAATCTGTTTGCTAGAGTTGATGACGTGTTCATTCCTAATTGGTCGCAAAGTAAAATAAAGAAATAATATTCTCTCAGTGATTATGAGATGAACTATAGTCCCTAAGTCTCCAGAAGTAATAAATCAAACATTTTCTACATTCAGTCACTAGATCTCCAGAAAGGTTTAGTCGCCAGATCTCCTGAGAAATTCAAAATCAGAGTAAAGTTTATGAGACTGAGTGACTACCATCAGATCTAGATCCTATGGTTGTCATGAAGTCGTGAGAAGAAATGAAGATTTGAATAGATTTTTAGCGATTAAGAGACTTCCCTACAGGTCACCAAGTCTCTAGATGGAAGAAGTCAGGCAATCTCCAGAAAAGGTTTGAAAATTCAACAGGATTTAGTGATTAAGAGACTCAGTGCTAGTCACTAGGTCTCCAGATAAGAAGAAGAGCTAGTGAGACTTTGGAAAGGTGTTTATCGCTAGGTCTCATAATACAATTACCAAATGATACATTTTTCAATGACTGAGAGTAAACTATAGTTGTTGGGTCTCTGAATGAAAGATTACAATTTCATAAGGTTGCAAAGTCTCGTGATAAATTTTAAAAGATAAAATCATCTAGCGACTATGATTTATGACTATAGTCTCCAAGTCATGAGATAAAAACATAAAGGGTAAAATCATCCAGCGACTTAGAGATTTCCTTTTAGTCACCTAATCTCTAAAGAATATAAAAAGTGCCAAGTCTTTTAGTGATTGTGATTGGTTGTGTAGTCGCTAGGTCGCCAAAAATTGAATTTGATTACCTATCACTTTCTCTACTCATGGCTAGTGAATTAAAGTTCAGAGTGTGCCAAATAATGGTGGAAGTGACATGAATTATAGATATTTAGTCTTGAAATGGAAATTGCATTCAATTCTCTGGAATAAATACAGCTAACTATCACTCATTCTAAAATTACCAAGCATTTCAGAGAGCCCGAGCTGAAGAATTGTGAGAATTTGTGTCTTTCAGTGATTAAGCAGTCTAGTGAAGTTCAGAATTTTTAGAGGAATTTGCAACTATAGTCAAAATGAGTCAGCCTTTAACTAGCGGAGCTTCCACAAGAAAGGGATCCAAGGAGAAATAGAAGGAAAGTTTCTCAGATGATTTTCTCACTCTGCTGCCTAGGTCATTGCAGAATAAAAAGGTTAGTGATGAAATCTTCACTGATGACTTATCTTATTGTAGAGATTCAAAGACTGGGGATGTACCTGGGATGTGTCTCTTTAGGTATTTTTATAAGAATGTTGATAGTCCACTACCCATGTCAAACCCTTGGACCTTAGGGCTAGCTACGTTGATAGTACCTGATGTTTTTGTAGATGTATACTTACTCCTTGCATTGGCTGACAAATATGACCCATTATCAAAGACAATTAGGAAAAGGGATGGCCTAGCTCTAGTCACATTTGATAGAAATTCATTTATGAGGGCTTTCGGTATCCGTATTCCCATGGCCATAGAGATTAATTTGCAGGCCCAGGCCAATAGGTACACTCGAGAATCCATCCTTGTATCCAAGGAAATTCAAAACCATGTCCCAATAGAAAATAGGAATTACATTGTAGCAATGGTTAGGATAGCCCCATTTTTCTATAAGGACCTATCTTTCTACATCAAGTACATTGCATACAGATTATGCAGGGTGTTGGGAGTGAATGGCGGAACAGATAGGATTTCCTGTGATATCCTAATGTTGGTACTAGACTCACAGAGCCTCCATACAAGTAAGGGATATGATTACATAGGGTATGTAATAAACAAAATACATGAAGAACTTAAGGCTCTAAGGAAGAGGGAGGCTTCTCCTAGGTTTTTTCATTACTCATTGTTAATGCACTTTATTTTTTTCTACATTTACAACATCATGGATTTAGAGCACTTACAGCCCTAGATAATGTGGAATGGTCAGCCCAATCCTGTGCAATTTTGGATAGGATCCTAGAGCCCTACTTGCCCCAATTGTGATTTTTGTGCTTTTCAAAATTGGATAGTGCAGCCTATCTTGCTTAGCCTAGTACTAAATCTTTCTAGGTTGCCAATTAAGGCTTTACAACTACTGAGGCCTTCTCAATTTGTTGATAAATGGCCTAAAAATCATAACTAGGGAAACTTCTATTATGAGAAGACTTACACAATAATAAGAGTTTATGGGTGCCCCTAGCCACCCCATGTTCTACCATTTTATGTTCTACCAAGAATTGCATTCTAAGAGATTATTTGGCAGCTCATGCTGACTAACAAAGAGCACTTGGCCCCCCATAGGAAGGGAAAATTTACCCTAGGGCATTTCAGGATATGTAACTTCACTATTGGGAAGAATTCATTTAGTAAATTGAATGATTGGTTAAGTCAGTATAAAATGAATGCTGCTATACCTAGGTATATTGATACAAAGGGCTTCATTGTAATGGCTAGGAAATATTACACTTCTTCCATTCCAATAAATAATAGACATGAGGAGTTTCCAAAAGAGGACATCATCAGAAATATCATTAAGGATGATGAGGTAGCAAGAAGACCACAATAATTCTTAGAATTGTTGACATTTGAGAAATAGATGAAAACAAAGGGAATTCACTTTGGAGGCTTCTACCCTATAGTGCCTTATCTACAAAGGCTAGATATGATGATGAACAACTTCTATACATTGGTCAATTCTTTTGAAGACCAAATTGATGATAAACAAAGGGAGAAGGAGAAGCATTCTGAGCATTCTGAGTCAGATTATGAAAATGATAGTGATGGAGGCTATAGAATATATAGCCCTCCTACCATATAAAAGCCACTTTAGATTGGGCAGGAAGGAGAGGAGAATGTGATTATTGATCTAACAAAGCTTCCTATCTCTCAAGATACTAGTGAGCCTCCTCTGAAAAGTCAAAAAATGGAAGTAGGAGAGCCCTCAAAAATTAAGACAACTAAGAAGAAAAGTGACAGAGTAGGTCCTCTCTTTCTAGGAAATAGAGCCCATGATCACCATCTTTGGAAAAAGATCAGGGAGGAGAAAAGAAAATAGAAGATGGTTACACAAGAAGTTGAGTTTCCCTTGGCCTTAGGTAGAGATGAGAGAATGTTAGAATAGGAGGCTTTCTTGAAGGATGATAACTTTATCAAATCAGATGAATTCAATAATTTCTTAGTATGGCACAAGGAACAAGTTACATCAATTGTGTGGATCACAGAGAAGGCCAGGTACCTGATGAGGCCATCCAAAAGTTGAAAGACTATGACCCTAAGTCAAAAGCCATCACCCTTGAGGAAGCTAGGAAATTTGTAAAAGATACCAACATGTTTCTTGTACTTGGGTGGGATCTAGCTTCATCTTTTGTGATAGATCAAATCAAAAAAGCAAGAAAATGTAAACTTGATTTCAAAGACCCAAGTGGGGGATTTGATAAAAGGGTTTGGATATAGCCCTAAGAATCAGGCATTGGCCATGTGGATTTTATACCCTAAGGATTAGAAGCCCTCTCTTTTGAATATACAAAAGAAAATGGATGGGGATAAGATCATATGGTCTATCCACAATACTGGGGATCTTGAGATCTCACAAGTGCTAACTCATTTTGCAAGGTTAAATGAGGACAAGACAAAGCAACTTTTAGAAAGGTGCCAAAAAAAATTTACAATTATAGTGCATTAGTAAAGGATAGAGAGGTGCATATTATGAAAGGAAAACAGTTGGAAAAATATGTGGAGGATTTACAACAACAAATCCTCAATATGCCTACGGTTACCCCTCAACCACCTAAGTAGCCCCCACAATTAGAAAACCAAGGTACAAAGGAGAAAGAGGTAACAAAGGAACAGGTCAGTATGGATTAGAATAAGGTGGCATTGGATGCCTTTTTGAAGATTTTGCAACACAGACTTAAGATGTTGAAAGAGAAAGCAGATGTAGTTCATACTGCTTACAATAAATTGTCTGGATTGCAGAGTGAACTGAACAATATTGTTTCCATTTTGACTACCTGTCACACATCTTGGTTAGTAAGGGGACCACTATTTGAGAGATTGGTAGCTTTGAAATCTCTTAGGAATGATATCCCTAAATTTGTCTTGCAAGTAGGGATGAGATTCAGAAGATAAGTATTGTTTCATCTTTCTTCAAAGGAAAAGTAAACAAAATAGAGACAAGAATTATAATGTTTGGCCCTGATTTTAATAGATTTGTTCCTCCAATCAAGAATGAGGATGGAGCAATAAAGGGGTTAGATCAATGGAAGTCAAATTTTGAATCCTTACTGCCTAAGAAAGAGGCATTTGTCAATGAAAATAATGAATTAGATATTAATAGATTTAATACAGTTTTGGATGAGGCTTTAAAGGCTGAGATGGACTTCATAAAATTCACTATAGATGTCAAGTAGGTAACTGATGCTAGGTGGGAGAGAAAGAAAAAACAACTCCAGAGCATTCAAGAATTCCAGTGGCCAACAGAAGAATAGGTATCTACTTGGGATACTCTGACAAAGCCCAAAAGGAATATACTTGCAATAGATGACATTGAGGATTTAGAAGATGAGTGAGCTACAACAATGCACCTGACCTATGAGCATAGGGAGAACAGTTGATCATGAAGAGAATGATGTCAGTTGGCCAGTTAGGCATTCATCATTCACATAACAACTTTGGCAGTTGCTCTGAAAACCGGCAGACAAAGGTGCAGCTCAAATGGAGATTCAACACAAGAAGAAACAACTTCTAGTGCCATTTTCTCTCCTTATTTTGTTACATCTTAACTCTTTTTTAATCTAGTGCAAAGTCACTATCAGAGCCACCCGAAGCTTGTTACATCCTTTTCTCAAGGATCCCAAGGTGGTCTCTCTATATATAGCCAATGATAACTCACACTAGGGGTGGTGAAAATACATATTGTAATAGGAGCATATAGATTTGGTTTTTGATTCTCAGGAATCCAATTTTTCTGAATGTATTGATATAGGAAATTTATCAATAAAATATACTAAGTTTCCATGTATATCTTGTATTTTCTTTATGTATGGTTTTGATTTCTCTGTGTGTTTAAATTTGCAAGGCATTTTAGATACATCTTTCTACAAGGTAGATAGTGGGGTTGAAACTTGAGTTCCTTTCGAGGGAGGGGTAAGTCTTGAGTGAGGTCTCTGAGATTTCATCTTTCATATATGAATTTGATGATCTAATTTATGCATAAGAGGGTAATTTGCAAGGCATTTTATCTGGGGTTTGGGTGTGTTTGTTTTGAGAGATTTGTTATAGATGTGCATTTATTGACTCTAATGCCCTAGGATTTGGCACTGGTCATTTGCTTAGTTTACTTTGGTTTTCATCACCAATCAATTTTTTAAAAATGATTTACTTTAAAGTTGCGAGAGAATTATGTGACTAAATCTGTATCAAGAATATAGGTTACTGTTGTGATTTTTAAAGAATTCAATCTAAAAGGTAATACCCACCTGTAGCTAAAAGCTCAAAGAGAAGAAGGATTTTAATCCTTAATACCTTAGTATTTACTATTGGTAATGAATCTATTGGGAGTGCTAGAGTTATAAATCAAAGTTTTCTAATTAAGTTTTGATCATCTGCAATTTTGAGTACTAACAAAATTGGCGACTCTACTAGGGATTCTAAAATATTTTCTGTAATAAATTTTATAATAGTTTTGCTAGCGGTTTATTATTGTATATAGAAGACCAGTTTATTATATATTCCCATAAATTTTTTGGTGGCAACTCTAATCTCTGTGTTACCAATTGCTGGTAAAAACTTTTGAAAAATTTAAGATTATCTCGTCAAAGTATCATGAGTAGGCCAAGAAATAATAGGTCTTATTATAGGGATCACCCAGAAGCCAAAATGGGTGAGGAGTTACATACCCCTAGTAGAAAGAAATGGTCCAGAAGGGGGGGATCTAGTATTGATTCTCCCAAACCAGTTCAAGAGTGTGTTCCAATTCCCGCCCAAAATGAAATCCCATCTTTTTCTAAGAATCCCGATTTCCTTAGAAGAATAGATCCTAAGTCCGTTAGTCCTCCCCAAGAGGATGAATTCATAGATATTGGTTTCTTTCCTACACAAGACAATCTAGAGAGAATAGAATATGCTTTTGCTACTGACACTGAATCTTGTGATTTTGAGAGATTAAAGGAAGAAGTTTTTTCTTTGAGAAAAAAGGACCAGGAATAATTTTTAGAAATTACTAAAAGGCAAAAGGAGTGGGAACAATAAATCTATGAACTACTCATGGAAAAGCAAGAACTCCTTAGAAAGACAAAAAAAATGAGATCCAAGAAAAGTGTCTAAAACAGAAAGTTACTGGTTTAGATAGTGAGTTGTTGGAGATGTCCAAAGGTTGAGACAACAAGTCAGCAACAATAAGCTAAATTTTGAGAAAGATGAGTTTGAGGGTGAAGGCCATGTCCTAAGACAGTTGTGTCCATCTAAGAGCAGAAAGAATGAGGATCTTAGAAGTAAGGTGATGGATGTATCTGATAAGGGGAAAAAAAAAAGGTAGTGGGAATTAGCATAAATAATCCCAAAAGGAATGAAGCTAATTCTGCTACAATATCTCAGGCTAGCTTAGATCAAGAAAAGGCTAGAAATGGTAAGGAAGACTTGGTTATCCAACTAGAGAAGCTAGAATTAGAAGTTGTTGTAGATGAGATGAAAAGGAAAATTGCTTTCCTTCATACCAATATGAATACAAATGCTAGTATTTCAATCCCTGTTGTCAATGGGCAAATACCACAAAATTAGTCTGTTGGTTCTATACCTAACACCCAAGCCTCAGTCTCCAATCAAATGGCCCAGGGACCACTTCAAGGTGTAAGTCATACAAACCCTTTAGCTGGTAATCTTGCTGGAAATGTTGTGCATCAGAATACTGGAGGAGGTGGGGCCCAAGCTTAACAAAATTTTCAAAGAAGGCCAGTTCATTTGGATAGATATAGGCCATTGTTCTTTGACGGTATTCCTGGTCAACCAAATGTCATCCCAACTGAGGTAAGAGACAAGATCCCTAAGTTCACTAGTAATAATGTTATTACTTGTGAAGAACATCTTAAGTCTTTCACAGACAAGATAAATGATTATGAAATAGAATGTGAAGATGTTTTCATGAAGATTTTTGTTCAATCTTTGATAGAAGATGCTAGGGATTGGTACAAAGGTTTACCTGAAAATAGTATTACCTCATGGGATGATTTTATAAGAAGTTTTAAGGAATAGTATGATGGACATGTCAACTCTAGTTACATGCTAAATGAATTCAATAATATCAAGAAGCATGCAAATGAAAGTATGTCAGAATTCAATAATAGGTTTCAGAAGGCCATGTACAAATTATTCTAGGTCTTAAGATTAAATGATGAAGTTTGTTTGACTACATACTTCAATGTTGTAGAGGGAAAGATGTCTTACCTTTTAAGAGACAAAAGTCCACGTACTTTGAGAGCTTCTTTCAAATTAGCAATAAATATTGAAAGTAATAGGAAAGCATTTGGTCAAATGTATAAAAGGGATGAAGGAAGACTATGGAAAGAGACTAGGCCACATAATATAAAACCTGCCAAGGAAGATGACAAGGTTGACAAATTGGCCAATGTTGTTAAGGATTTGTCTACTAGATTTGATAAAGGTGGGAAGAATTTCCAAGATAATAGACCACCTTATCAAAGGTAGGAGAGATTCCCTAGTTTATGCAACCATCCATATAAGACAAATTGAAAAGATGGGAAGCCAATTTTTGACAACCATGAGCCACAAAAAGGAAGAGATACCCCTGATCCTTTAAAAAAGAATACAACCCACAATGTGGAGAATATTCCTTGGTGTGTGGCATGTAACATGCCTCACTCACCTTTTTAGTGTGTTGTTGCTCAAGCTTTAGAAGATGAGCCAGAAGATCTATCTACAGGAGACCATGAAGGCCCTAAAAAGCCTATAATAAATATGTTCACCACTCAAAGGATGGATGAATCTACCTCTTCAGATGATGAAGAGATATTAGAAGATGTTGACCATAAAAGGAAATTTCTCCTTGCTTATGAGCAACAAGTATTTTCCTATTCTGATCATAAAGGATCTGACACTGAGACTGGTCAAACAAATATGAATAGGTCAGAGATGGAAGATACTCATTGGAGAAAGCTCAGTAAAGAAGAAATCAAGAATTTGACTATGGCAGCTATTTCTCAAGCTAGATCCTCATACAACTTGAGAAATAGAAAGGTTGATGCCGATCAAGGATTTCCTAGGTCAATCTTTGTCAAGAATGATCCTCAGAGTAAGGTTTCTCCTAAACTAGTTTCTTCTACAAGTAAAGATAACAATAACAGGTAGCAACCTGTTATAGTTCAAAATACTAAGAAGAATGAGGAAAATACCAACAGAATAAAGAAATAAGAAGGTTGGTGGGAAGATAAAAAAAATTTATCTTTCTACTAAGGCCCCAAATTTTGACATGAGGCATGCTCTATCTTAGATGAAGGTATCAATCCCTTTATTAGAAATGTTGAAAATAAAAGAGCATAAGGCAGCAGCTTTGGCTCTAATTAATGAGCAAGAAGACCTTCCTATTGTGATAGAAAAGATAGTACCAATGGCATGACCTGAGATAACTAAAGGAGTTTCCAACTTTTGTGTTGGAAATATTGTAACTCAAGAGCCATCTTCTATTGATCCATTTTATGTCACTTTAATTGTGAATAATTTATTGCTAAAGAACTATATGATAGACTTTGGTGCTGTAGCTACAGTGATGCCCTACCATGTAATGAAGGAATTAGGATTTCAAGTTGATAGGTCTCCAATGGTAGGTGTTATGCTATGGACAATAGAGCAGTTCTTGTGGTAGGGACTTTGGTTGGAATAGAGGTCAAGATTGTTTCATTCCCTGAGGCCACTTACAAGATAAATGTTTTTGTAGTTAATACCAAACCTCATTATGGTATGCTACTATCAAGACAGTGGGCAGTAGCAGGAGGAGGAAAGCTACAATTAGATCTATCTTATGCTACAATTCCTGTGAATGGTACTAAGGTAAAGATGTATAGAGAACCTCATTCATCAGTAATTATTGAGATGGTAGCTCCTGAAGATCTAAATTGTTGTGTTAAAATTGACATGAATAATTTCATGATTGAAGAAATAGTGCCACAACTGAAAAATACTAACCCAATTGTTGATGAGTTTCTCTTACAATAAAATGGATTATGGCAGTTGTACTTTGATGGTGGATGCTCTAAAGAAGGCTCAGGAGCTGGTGTTCTACTAATATCCCCATTAGGTATTACCTTTAAGTACTCTTTTCTGTTAACCTTCCAATGCACTAATAACACTGTTGAATATGAAGCTTTGATATTGGGATTAGATATTGCAATAAAACATGGTATAAAATGTTTAAAAGTTTATGGAGACTCCCAATTAATCATTGCTCAGATTAGATCACAATATGCTACAAAGGATGACATACTTAAGTTATACAAATATGTTGTCTGGGATAGAATTGAATTTTGTTATGCTTTCAATATTCTGTGGGTAGAAAGATCAAAAAATATTATGGCAGACTTCCTTGCAAATGCTGCTTTAAAAATCAATGATGCAACCCTTACCGAAGTATCAAAATTGAAAGTAAAAAGTAGACCTATAGTCCCTGATAATATTTGCAATTGGAAAGTTTTTGAGGATGATGATGACATCTTAAGATTTATTCAAGGTTTGGATATGTATGAAGGTCAACAAATTGATTTTGATGCATATCAAGAGATTGTTGATGGGAAAGATTATGTCCTGGGAAATGAGGTTGTTCAGTTGCCTTCTAATCATATCCCCAAGGGTTTAGTTGAGTTGGAAGGGATGTTCAAAATAAATGACAGTCACATGTCCCAGAAGTCTAATGCTAAGGTGGATGACCTAGAAGAAATAAACATAGGGTTAGAAACTTCCCCTCAAGTTGTCTACATTGGGAAATGTCTCAGTAAGGATGTAAGGAATAATTTAATAAGATTGTTGAAAAGATATAAGAATGTCTTTTCTTGGTCATATGATGATCTCAAAGCCTATAGGGTTGACTTATTTCAGTATGGAATTCCCTTGAAAGAAGACACCAAGCCTTTTAGGAAAAAGAAAAGACCTATTAACCCCTTATTAGCGACCAAAATGAAAACTGAGTTGACCAAGATAAGGGATGCAAGCATCATTGAGCCCATTAGACATTCTTCTTGGGTTTCAAACTTAGTACCTATCAGAAAGAAGAATGGAGATAGAAGGTTGTGTGTGGATTTCAGGAATTTGAATGTTGCTTCACTCAAGGACAGTTATGGACTACCTAATATGGAAGCTATGCTTCATAAAGTGACTAGTTGTGATTTGTTTTATATGATAGATGGATTTTCAAGGTACAACTAGGTATTGGTCAAAGAATTAGAGTAATTTAAGAAAACATTTACTACTCCTTGGGGAACATATGTATATGTCAGGATGCCTTTCAGTTTAAAGAATGTTAGAGAAACTTTTCAAAGGGAAATGGACGTATCTTTTAAAGACCTTATTGATGTCCTCATGGTTGTGTACCAAGATTATTTGACTGCATATTCTAAAAGTGCTGAAGATCATTGTAATCACTTGGAAAAGGTTCTGATGAAAGCTCTAGAGTATGGTATCTCTTTGAACCCTAAGAAATACCATTTTTATATTACTGAGGGAAATTTACTAGGTCACATAGTGTCCAAGGAAGGAGTAAGGATTGATCCTGAAAGGGTAGATGCTATTAAGAAAGTCCCTGCCCCCAAAAATCTAAAGGGTGTCAAGTCTTTCCTTGGACAAATAAATTTTTTCAGGAGGTTCATTGCAAATTTTTTTGAGTTAGTCAAACCCATTGGCAAGCTTCTAAAAAAGGATGTAAAGTTTATTTGGGATCAAGAACCACAAGAAGCCTTTGAGAAGATAAAGAAAATAATTCAAGAGGCTCCTGTTCTGACATCTCCTAATTATTCCAAGCCCTTTTCTCTATTCAGTTTTGCATCTTTTCACACCATTGCAGAAGTCTTGTTACAAAAGGATGATGAAGGATTTGAGCACCCCATTGTATTTTTCAATAAGTTACTATAGTCAGCAGAATTGAACTATGAGCTGATGGAAAAATAAGCCTATGCTTTGGTAAAATCTATCAAGGCATTCAGACCTTATCTGGTATGTGCAAAAGTAAATGCATATGTTCATCATGCTACAGTTAAGGATATTCTAGTACAAAGTGAGGTCACTAGAAAAAGATGTAAGTGGATTAATAGAATCTAGGAGTTTGACTTAGAACTTCATATCACTAAACTTGTCAGAGGTTTAGGACTTGCAAAGTTAATGACTAAGGAAAATATGGACCTGATCCAAGTCAATAATGTTGATATCAGTGAAAGAGATGTCACTAGCATTGAAATGCAGCCCTGGTACACAAACATAGTATTTTTTCTCAAAAATGCTATTTTCCCAAAGGGCCTTAATGATAATCAGAGAAGAATCCAAAAATTGCAAGCCTAGATGTATATATTGTTGCAAGGTGATTTGTATTGGAAGGATAGTGATGGAATCTTACTTTTGTGTCTAGACAAGGGACAGTCCGAGAGGATTTTGAAAGAAATGCACTCTAGAATGTGCAGAGGACACCATTTAGCTAGAGAAACTGCTCATAAGATGTTAAGGGATGGGTATTACTGACTTGTGTTATTCAAAGATACTCATACATTTGTCAGAAAGTGTGAGCCATGCCAAAGGTTCTCAAACAAGTTGAAGTTCTTAGGAGCTTTGATGTTAAACCCTGTGGTGGTAGAGGCCCCTTTTGCTATGTGGGGTATTGATTTCATTGGGGAGTTTACTGAGAAATCCAATGGAGGAAACAGCTGGATAATTATAGCCACTGATTACTTTACTAAGTGGATTGAAGCAATCCCAACAAAGAAAGCTACAAGCACAATGGTTATTGAGTTCTTAATGAATAACATTGTTACAAATTTTGGTGTTCCTATCAAAATAGTGATGGACAATGCCATGAGTTTTAGATCACAAGAGTTCAAGGACTTCTATCTAGAGATGGGCATAGTAATGTCATACTCATCCCCATACCATCCACAAGCTAATGGAAAAGAAGAATCAAGCAATAAGAGTATTTTGCAGATCCTGAAGAAAAATTTAGAAAAGAATAAGATAACCTGGCATCCAAAGCTAAAGTTGGCTTTATGGGCAGATAGGATCATAGAAAAGAGAGCCATAGGAAAGTCTCCTTTTGAGATGGTGTATGGTATTAAATAAAGGCTACCTATAAATAATTTATTGCCTACTTACAAATTTATATAAGAGGAAGATTTGGAAATGTCTAATCCTCTGGAAAATAGGGTGCTCCATCTTGTTGAGTTAGATGAAACAAGCAGAGAAGGTAAAAAAGAGAACATTAGACTACAACAAAAGATGAAATATCTATTTGACAAGAGGGAAACTATTAGGAAATTCTAGCCTGATGACTTGGTCCTTCAATGGAATGCAAGAAGTGAGGATAAGGGCAAGCATAAGAAGTTTGAATCATTTTGGTTGGGTCCCTATATTATCCATCAGGCTCATGGGAAAGATTCTTATTTCCTAAAAAATATGGATGGTGAAGAATAGGAATTGTCAGTGCATGGACAATTCCTAAAATTTTTCTTCAATTGAAATGATTTTTTCTCCATGCACAGTAGTCTTGTAGTGTATAGGTGTGCTTCTTTCCTAGGCATCTGTTATTTTCCCACAATAGGTTAAGTGTGATTGTTCTGCTACCCAGAGATTTTGGTTTCTTGGTATAAATTGGTGTTTAAGCATCCTTAGAGAGAGACATTGTTGGTAATATTTTCAAGTTTTCAAAGTTGCATTTTAATTTTTTCCCCTTTGAAAATTTTCCATGCTTTTGTGCTAATTTTCCTGCAATTCTCATGTCCCAAATGTTGAAAACACATTCCTAATAGTAAAAACCCTAAGTGCTAGGTCAAAAATGCTTATGAAGATCCAAAAACCCTACAAAAACCTAACCAAGTTCTATTTTTCCATTACTTTTTTGAATCACTTAAGTAAGCCTTTAAGCATGTGCACTTTATAATTATCGCTTAGTCACCCAGTCTCTGAAAGTATTCAACATATTCCTTTTAGTCTGGCGATTCAAAAAATACCTTTGTCGTGCAATTTCTTTAAGTATGGAAAATATTCCTTTTCTTCATGAGACTCAGCAGATGTTTTCGGTCACCAAGTCTCCGAATGATTTTCTTGAGATCTACAGACTACTACTGATAAATATTTTGAAGGCAACTATAGTCTCTCAATCTCCAAATGCAAAAACCTTTCAGTCAAGCTATCTCTTAATGAAATAATAAAGTGATCAAGCATTTGGTGATTATGAGACTTCTCCTATAGTCACTAAGTCTCCAAATGAAAGATGGTGGTTATGTTTTCCTTTAGTCACCAGGTCTCCTAATTCTTAGGTGATTAGTTTTTTATCTAGCGACCCAGCGATTGCAGTACACGCATATCCTCATAATGCCAGTGGTTATGTTGTAAACATTCAGCGATCTGGCGATACGGTTATCTCCTGATCTTGTAATGTAGTGGTTAATTCTTAAAGTGTTCAACAACTCAGTGATAACCATAAGATGAAGGAAAGATCAACAGTCAGTGTTTAATCTTGTAGTCTAACTGAGGTTAAGAGAGATATCTAGCGACCTAGAGAATAAATTCTTTCATGTAGTCTCTGGATTTAACTAGGGTAAAGGAAAGTATTAAGAGACTATGAGTTTCCTTCAGTCGCGTGTTCGCCAGAAGGTGATGAGTTAAGGTAAGGGTTTTCACAAGGTGAATATGAACCATTGATGGCGCTTTGATCAGTTGATGGTTGCATTATCTCCAAGTCGAACCATGGGTTAACAAAAGTTTTAGTGACCACGAGAAATGCTTTGTCACCCAGTCTCGGGACTAAACCTAGGTTAAGCAAATCTTTGAGTGACTAGGAGGTAACCTTAGTCACGTGATCACCAAATGACTAAGGGTTAAGTATTTGCTAAGATCAAAAAATGAAAAAGATATGAATCTATTTTCCGGATTTGATGACCTGTTCATTTCTGATTGGTCATAGAGTAAAATAAAGAAATAATAATATCTCAGTGATTACAAGATGAACTATAGTCGTTGGAGTCTCTAGAAGCAATAAATCAAACATTTTTTGCATTCAGTCACCAGATCTCTAGAATGGTTTAGTCACCAGATCTCCTGAGAAAGTCAAAATCAGAGTAAAGTTTATGAGACTGAGTGACTACCATTAGATCAAGATCCTATGGTCGAGAAGAAATGAATATTTTGAATAGAGTTTTAGCAATTAAGAGACTTCCCTGCAGGTCACCAAGTCTCCAAATGGAAAAAGTCAGGAAATCTCTAGAAATGGTTTGAAAATTCAACAGGATCCAGTGATTAAGAGACTCACTGCTAGTTGCTAGGTCTCCAAATAAGAAGAAGAGCTAGTGAGACTTTGGAAAGGCATTTGTCGCTAGGTCTCAGAATAAGATTACCAAATGATACATTTTGCAGTGATTGAGAGTAGACTATAGTCACTGGGTCTCTGAATGAAAGATTACAATTTCATAAGGTCACAAAGTCTCGTGATAAATTTTAAAAGATAAAATCATCTAGCAACTATGATTTATGACTATAGTCTCCAAGTCGCAAGATAAAAACATAAAGGGTAAAATCATCCAGTGACTTATAGATTACCTTTTAGTCACCTAATCTCTAAAGAATATGAAAAAGTACCAAGTCTTTCAGTGACTGTGATTGGGTGTGTAGTCGCTAGGTTGCCAAAAATCAAATTTGATTACTTGTCACTTTGTCGGCTCATGGCTAGTGAATTAAAGTTTAGAGTGTGCCACATAATGGTGGAAGTGACATGAATTACAAACCTTGAGTCTCGAAAGGGAAATTGCATTCAATTCTCTCGAATAAATATAGCTAATTGTCACTCATTCTAAAATTACCTAGCATTCTGAAGAGCCAGAGCTAAAGAATTAAGAGAAATTGTGAGTCTTTCAGTGATTAAGTAGTTCAGTGAAGTTTAGAATTTTCAGAGGAATTTACAACTATAGTCAAAATGAGTTAGCCTTCAACTAGTAGAGCTTCCACAAGCAAAGGATCCAAGGATAAATAGAAGGAAAGTTTATCAGATGATTTTCTCACTTTGTTGCCTATGTCATCACAGAGTAAAAATTTTAGTGATGAAATCTTTTCTGATGACTTATCTTATTCTAGAGATGCAAGACTAGGGATGTATCTGGGATGTGCCTCTTTAGGTATTTTTACAAGAATACTGATAGTCCAGTGCCCATGTCAAACCCTTGGACCTTCGAGCTAGCTAGGTTGATAGTACCTGATGTTTTTGTATATGTAGACATACTCCTTCCATTGGCCAAACAATATGACCCTTTATCAAAAATAATTAGGAAAGGGGATGGCTTAGCTCTAGTCACATTTGATAGAAATTCATTTATGAGGGCTTTTAGTATCCGTATTCCCATGGCAATAGAGATTAACTTGCAGGTTCATGCTAATAGGTACACTTAGGAATCCATCCTTGTATACAAGGAAATTCAAAACCACATCCCAAGAGTAAATAGGAATTAGATTACAGCAATAGCTTGGACAACCCCATTTTTCTATAAGGACCTATCTTTCTACATCAAGTACATTGCATATGGATTATGCAGGGTGTTGGGAGTGGATGGCGGAACAAATAGGATTTCCTCTGATATTATAATGTTGGTACTAGACTCAAAGAGAATCCATACAAGTAAGGGATATGATTACATAGAGTATGTAATAAACAAAATACATGAAGGACTTGAGGCTCTACGGAAGAGGGAGGCTTCTCCTAGGTTTTTGCATTACTCATTGTTAATGCACTTTATTTTGTTATAAAATTACAACATCATGGATTTAGAGCACTTACAACCCCAGATAATGTGGAATGGTCAGCCTAATCTCATGTAGTTTTGGATAGGAGCCTGGAGCTCTACTTGCCCAAATTGTGATTTTTGTGCTTTTCAAAATTGGATAGTGTAGCCTATCTTGCTTAGCCTAAGACTAAATCTTTCTAGGTTGCCAATTAAGGCTTTACGACTATTGAGGCCTTGTCAATTTATTGATAAATGGCCTAAAAATCATAACTGGGGAGACTTTTATTATGAGAAGACTTACACAATAATAAGAGGTTATGGGTGCCCCCAACCACCCCATGTTATACCATTTTATGTTCCACCAAGAATTGCATTCTTAGAGATTATTCGAAAGCTCATGCTGACTGACAAAGAGAACTTGGCCCCCCATAAGAAGGGAACCTTTACCCCAAGGCATTTCAGGATATGCAACTTCACTATTGGGAAGAATGCATTCAGTAAATTGAATGATTGGTCAAGTCAGTATAAAATGAATGTTGCTATACCTAGGTATGTTGATACAAAGTGCTTCATTATAATGGCTGGGAAATATTACACTCCTTCCATTCCAATAAATAATAGACATGAGGATTTTCCAGAAGAGGACATCATCAGAAATATCATTGAGGATGATGAGGTAGCAAGAAGAGCACAACAATTCTCAGAATTGTTGACATTTGAGAAATAGATGAAAACAAAGGGAATTCCCTTTGGAGGCTTCTACCCTACAGTGCCTTATCTACAAAGGCTAGATATGATTATGAACAACTTCTATATATTGGTCAATTCTTTTGAAGACCAAATTGATGTTAAACAAAGGGAGAAGGAGAGGCATTCTAAGTATTCTAAGTCAGATTGTGAAAATGATAGTGATGGAGGCTATAGAATATATAGCCCTCCTTCCATAGAACAACCACTTCAGATTGGGTAGGAAGGAGAGGAGAATGTGATTATGGATTTAGCAGAGCTTCCTAGCTCTCAAGATACCAGTAATCCTACTCTGAAAAGGCATAAAATGAAATTAGGAGAGCCCTCCCAAGTTAATACAACTAAGAAGAAAAGTGATAGATTAGGTGCTCTCTTTCCAGGAAATAGAGCCCATGATCACCAGCTTAGGAAAAATATCAAGGAGGACAAAAGAAAATAGAAGATGGTTACAGAAGAAGTTGAGTTGCCCTTGGCCTTAGGTAGAGATGATAGAATGTTAGAATAGGAGGCTTTCTTGAAGGATGATAACTTTATCAAATCAGATGGATTCAAGAATTTCTTAGTATGGCACAAGCAACAGCAAGTTGCATCAACTATGCAGATGAAAGAAGAAGACTATGTACCTGATGAAGCCATCCAAAAGTTGAAAGAATATGACCCTGAGTCAGAAGCCATCACCCCTAAGGAAGCTAGGCAATTAGTAAAAGCTAGAAACATGTTTCTTGTACCTGGGTGGGATCTAGCTTCAGCTTTTTTGATAGATCATATCAGAAATAAATAAAATGTAAACTTTATTTTAGAGACCCAAGTGGGGGATTTGATAAAAGGGTTTGGATATAGCCCTAAGTATCAGGCATTGGCCATGTGGATTTTATATCCTAAGGATCAAAAGCCCTCTCTTCTAAATATACAAGAGAAAATGGATGGGGATAAGATCATATGGTCTATTCACAACACCGTGGATCTTGAGATCTCACAAGTGTTAACTCATTTTGCAAGGTTAAATGAGGACAAGACAAAGCAACTTTCAGAAAGGCACCAGAAACTTTTTGATGATTATAGTGCATTAGTAAAGGATAGAGAGGTACATATTATGAAAGGAAAAGGGTTGGAAAAATATGTGGAAGATTTACAACAACAAATCCTCAATATGCCTATGATTATCCCTTAACCACCTGAGCAGCCCCCACAATTAGAAAACCAAGGTACATAGGAGAAAGAGGTAAAAGAGGAATAAGCCATTATGGATTAGAATAAGGTGGCATTGGATGCCTTTTTGAAGATTTTGTAACACAGACTTGAGATGTTGAAAGAGAAAGCAGATGTAGTTCATACTACTTACAATAAATTACCTGGATTGCAGAGTGAAGTGAACAATTTTGTTTCCATTTTTAATACCTATTACACATCTTGGTCAGTAAGGGGACCACTATTTGAGAGATTGGTAGTTGTGCAATCTCTTAGGAATGATATCCCTAAAAAAATTTTGCAATTAGGGGATGAGATTCAGAAGATAAGTATTGTTTCATCTTCCTTCAAAGGAAAAGAAAACCAAATAGAGACAAGAATTATAATGTTTGGCCCTGATTTTAATATATTTGTTCCTCCAATAAAGAATGAGGATGGAGCAATAAAGGGGTTAGATCAGTGGAAGTCATATTTTGATTCCTTACTACCTAAGAAAGAGGCATTTGTTAATGAAAATAATGAATTAGATATTGATAGATTTAATACAGTTTTGGATGAGGCTTTAAAGGCTGAGATGGACTTCATAAAGTTCACTATAGATGTCAAGTAGGTAATTGATGCTAGGTGGGAGAGACATAAAAAATAACTCCAAAGCATTCAAGAATTCTAGTGGCCAACAGAAAAATGGGTATCTACTTGGGATACTCTGACAAAGCCCAAAAGGAATATACCTGCAATAGATGACATTGAGGATTTAGAAGATGAGTGAGCTACAGCAATGCACCTGACTTGTGAGCATAGGGAGAATAGTTGATCATGAAGAGAATGATGTAAGTTAGCTAGTTAGGTGGTCATCATTCACATAACAACTTTGGTAGTTTCTCTAAAAGCCAGTAGACAAAGGTGCAGCTCAAATGGAGATTCAACACAATAAGAAACAACTTTTGGCACCATTTTCTCTCGTTATTCTACTACATCTTAACTCTTTTGTAATCTAGTGCAAAGTCACTATCAAAGCCACCTGAAGCTTGTTGCATCCTTTTCTCGAGGATCCCAAGGTGGTCTCTCTATATATAGCCAATGATAACTCACACCAGGGGTGGTGAAAATACTTATTGTAATAGGAGCATATAGATTTCATTTTTGATTCTCAGGAATCCAATTTTTTTGAATGTCCCGATACAAGAAATTTATCAATAAAATATACTAAGTTTCCATGTATATCTTGTATTGTCTTTATGTATGGTTTTGATTTCTCTGTGTGTTTAAATTTGCAAGGCATTTTAGATACATCTTTCGACAAGGTAGATAGTGGGGTTGAAACTTGAGTTCCTTTCAAGGGAGGGGTAAGTCTTGAGTGAGGTCTCTGAGATTTCATCTTTCATATATGAATTTGATGATCTGATTTATGCATAAGAGGGTAATTTGCAAGGCATTTTATCTAGGTTTTGGGTGTGTTTGTTTTGAGAGATTTGTTGTAGATGTGCATTTATTAACTCTGATGCCCTAGGATTTGGCACTGGTCATTTGCTTAGTTTACATTGGTTATCATCACCAATCAATTTTTAAAAAATGATTTACTTTAAAGTTGTGAGAGAATTATGTGACTAAATCTGTATCATGAATACAGGTTACTGTTGTGATTTTTAAAGAATTCAATCTAAAAGGTAATACCCACCTGTAGCTCAAAGCTCAAAGAGAAGGATTTTAATCCTTAATACCTTAGTATTTACTATTGTTGATGAATCTATTGGGACTGTTAGAGTTATAAATCAATGTTTTCTGATTAAGTTTTGATCATCTGCAATTTTGAATACTAACAAGTATGTTTGGCAGAATTCATCACAGGGGCTCAAGGTTGTGTTTTTTGTGGCTTGAGATAGTGTTAGGTTGTCAATGGAAACTTATTTTAATATTTATCTAGAGATAGGAGTGTATGTTTCATTCACTCCTTTCATTATAATTTTTTTTGACCAACCTCTTTGACATCCATCGTCGCTATGCATGACATGGAATCAAATTTCTAAAGAAATATCTTGACCCAAATGAGGAAATGGTCAAGAAGGAGATAGAAGAATTCTACCTAAGAGTTATGTTTGAGAAAGCCTAGGATTTTCCCACTTATTTAAGTAAAAGTGAATCTTCTAACTAGGAATAAAATAGGAGGGAAGGAGAATTTGAATCAAGAGATGATGGATCCAGTTTTAGAGATGCTTGACCCATGCCTTAAAAAAATATTTTTCTTTCAAAAGAAATTTAATGATATATAAAATGTAAATGACGAGGAAAATCTCATTAGTTGTTTGAAAATTTTTGAAATGTACATAGGTACCATATGGGTATATGCACAAAGATGGGGGACCAAAAGGGTGCCACTTTCCTTTTTGGGCCCCCAACATCCATAGTGTGTATGCACTAAATCCCATGTGCCCTATAGGGCGCATGTGCTATGGCTTGGGTTGCCCAAGCCTTAGGCTTGGGCAATCCAAAACATAGCATGTGCGCCCTATGCAAAACCAAAAAATTGTAATACATAGTCTTGCATAGCGTGAGTGAGCTATAGCATGTGCAGCCTATGAAAAACCAGAAAGTGTAATGAGAGAGAGAGAGAGAGAGGGTGAAGAGAGAAGGGGTAAGGGGAGAGAGAGAGAGAGAGAGAGAGATAGATAGGGTGACATAGGGGGAGAGGGAGGGAGAGGGAGAGAGAGAGAGTGAGAGAGAGTGAGAGAGAGTGAGAGAGGGAGATGAAAGAGGGTGACATAGAGGGAGAGGGAGGGAGAGAGAGAGAGAGAGAGAATGAGAGAGTGAGAGAGGGAGATGAAAGAGGGTGACAAGAGTCTCTCTCTCTCTCCCCCTATCCTTCTCAGCTTCTTACTCTCTCTCTTCCTCTCTCAGCCATTGCCACCTCCTTACTCTTTCTCTCTCACTATTCAAATCTATGACTTGAATAGGGTGCACATGCTATAGTGCACACACCCTATGGAAGTCATAGAGTTGAATAGTGTGCATGCACTTTGTAAGACATTGCAATCCACCAAGCCTAAGGCTTGGATTTTCCTTGGAGATCCAACCCAAAGGCTTTCAGGATCCAAATAGGCTTGAGACATGTTTTCCAATAGACATACAAAAAAATGACATCTTTTTTTGTGTGCTCCTCATCACGTTTAGTCGTGGCTCAATAATGTTAAATCAAACAACGTGATATTGTAGATCTCTCTGTTAGCTATCCAACAATATAACTTATTTTGAATTTTGATTATGTTAAGTTTTTCATTTCTAATTTATTTTGTATGTATGTCTGATTTTTGTCAAAAACCAACATGTTGTATTTTGGGCATAGATTTTGGCTCGTTCATCAAATTTTGCAACAAGTTACATTTTTAGAAACTAGACTCTATTCTACACACTTTAAAAGAAACAAAATTTTATTTTTTATTAGTTTTAAATTATTTCTAAGGGGTGCACATAGAAATTTCACATTTTCAGGATGTGTGCACTTCGTAAATTCATAAAAAATTATACATTTGTCAAAAATTTAGCAAAAAAATATTGGATAAACTATGTGGTGTTAGCTAACTTATCACTGGAGCAATAAAAAAAAAAAAATTAAAAGTTAACATTTTAGGGGGAGAACACCAAATGCTATGTTATATTTTTTCACAAAAAATAGGACTACTTTTTGTGCTCCCCCTTTTGGAGGGCCTTAATCTACACCATTTTCAAAATAAATTAGTAGTATAGGAACTAGATTCAGAGTATTACAACTGTTGTTCTTGTCGCATCTTAACCAAGTATTCATATGAACCAAGCACCAATTAATTACTGAGTGAAGAATGCAGTTTATACTGAGTGAAAAAAGAAACAACATAGCAATTTGGAATGGCACAAACTACAAGGAAAATAGTTTACACCAATTAGAAAATGGTTTACCAAGATCAAGAAAAAAATTTATATGGATGTAATCATTAAATTGTTGATGATTCCTATGTAATGATGATCTAGGTTATTCATTTCTATTGTTGATCTTAGGTTTTCTAAGATAGAGTCTAAACCCTAATTAGGTCAAGATCAATTTGATATAAAATTTGTAAAGACGTCATTTTGACATGTATCATCACACATGTAGTAGCCACCACATTGGAAGACATCCGAAGATCAAATAGCTCGTTATGATTGAAAAGCATTGATAGAGCCTTCAATTTATCAAAAATAGAAGGCTACTGAGTAGTATTCAAAGAAGAGATCAACCACATTAAGGTGATCATAGATAAGTACATTACAAATCTGAATCAGGTATGTTAGGTTTCTATTTACAGATCAAATCCTACTATTACACTTTAGCCATTGTAGTAGATTTCCAATCTCTTAACAGAGTGAACTTAATAGTTATTTTGTAAATCTCTTAACCGAGTGCACACTTGATTGTGTTGCTAAAATCCTATAACTGGGTAGATCTAGCTAATCTCATTGTTACTCCTAACATGGTAAGATCACCACAAGTGATCAAAATCTTTGTAGCCTTAACTAGCAACTTTATTACTGCAGTAGTGAAGCTTTGTGGGTGTCATCCCCACCACAGTTTTTACTTTCTAACAAGGGTTTTTGTGATACCAAAATACTTGAGTTATGTGTATGAATTATCATGAATGATTTATTAATTAGATTATATGTATTTATATTTTAGTTATATTTTGGATGTATGTTAAATGTAATTGATACAGTCGGTTAGAGATATTCATGTTTACAAAGATTCAGTTTCAAAAGTTTTAAGGGTACTGATTCACCCCTCCCCTCTCAGTACACATCTTTCCATAATTCCAACAATTGGTATCAGAACTACTTCTCTTGTTAAGGAGGATTAATCACTGAAGAGAAAATATCTTAAGCATGGAAAGGTATAAGCTTGATAAGACTATTGAGAATCATGAATTGCAAATGCGGGTCTACATTGAACAATTCAAGGAAGCCAAAGAAAACTTGAGAGAGCTACTGGTCAAAAGGAAGGATGTAGAATTTTGTTTAATGAGACTAATTATCAGGAAGAGGAGATAGATGATCCATTTTCAGAGGCATTTGGATCTAGATCTAGAAGCATATATGATGCATCTGAAAGAACCATATCAGATCTATCTGAAAAGAATCAACATCTTACTAAACAAGTGAAAGCACTATAGATCAGTCAAGAGACACAAATGGCTAGAATTATTGATGTCATGAACAATGCAAGACATCATGAACAAGAAAGGAATTTGGCTATTGAAGATCGGAGGCAAATGACTGAAAAGCTGGAAGAAAAGGAATCTGAGATATTGAGACTCACCAAGCATCATTTTGAAATTTACAATCAGGTGGTTGTCATGAGTCAGGAAGTCAACTGAGTAAATAGTGAGCTTGGTAAGAAATTGGAAGACATCAGTGAATTGAAAGAAGAAAATGAGAGATTGAAGAATGAAGTAAAGATTCAACAACATAATGAGATGATTAATAAAGTTGAAGAAAGTAATAAAAGGATGGATGAATTCCTAATCAATCAAAGAAGACTTGACAACACTACTAGTTTAGGCTAGACCGAGCAGGGAGAGTCATCAAGATAAGTTGAACAAAAGAGTGCCTATGAAAATACAAGGTCAAATTAGTGCCCATTCTATCATTGTAGAAAAATAGGCCACACATCAAATGTTTATAAAAGAAAAGAAAAATTTATTCCAAAATCCACTCCTAAATTTGATGGTTATTGTTATAACTGTAATAAGTATGGACATCAATCACATGAGTGTAGATCAAACTTGAATAGGTCACCTAAGAAGCACTACATGAAAAAGTACTATAGAACTTACAACATGCATGGACACATATCGCAAGAATGCAGGACAAAGATGAAGCAAGTCTGGAAACTAAAGACAAAACAAGACATATCAATCGAGAAGGAAAGGTAATGCATATACTTGGGATTACAACACTTGGAATAGTTGCACAACATATGGTAGATATGGACATATTGTAGAAAATTGTATGAGAGAATTGGAGAGGAAGATCTCAAATTGGACAAATTCTAGAATAGCATGTTTGTACTGTCACAAGTTTGGTCACTTGAGCAAAGACTGCAAAGACCGAGTGCCAAAGGTAAGTGCTAATACAAATGGTAAACTAATTGAAGAAATCATGAGAATAAGAAATCAAATGTGGAGAAAAGAAACAAATAATAATGCTAGATCAAGCACAATAGTCGGTGACACATCATCTTTTGGATTAGGTGATTTCACCACCTCCACCTAAGCAATTCAAGTATGGAACTAAATTACAATTGGTTATATCTTACAAAATTTCCTTATATATATTGAGTGAACACTAAATCAGCATAATATAAGATGCACTAGGGTATTATATGTTTTGAGCTTAAAATGTGTATAGTCGATAAAAGCATGACCTAGTAAAATATTGTTAGTCAATGAAAATGGCAAGGCTAACTGAGTTAAAGTATAAATTGAGCAATATCTAGTGTTAACTGAGTTGAAGCTTCAAAAGTGATAATCGAACATCAAGATGTTTACCGAGAAGAGGTAGGTAAAGTATTTAATGCATAACTTTGAGAGGGAAAATAAATTTTAGGTATAAATAAACAACGATGCAATTCATTTTGACACACAGCGATCAAGAGTAGAACCAGAGCGATTTGAGAGAAATTGAGAAAATAGTTTTTCGAGCTTTCAATAGAGATTTGAGTGAGTCCCAAGAAGTTTATCATCATTCCAAGTAAGTTCTTAGCTACCGAGTTATTTTTTCTGAAGATTTTGCAAAGCCCTAAATTTGAAAAAATAATGGCATCTTCATCTAAGACTGCAAAATACAAGACCTAAAGTGACAAGAAGGTCACAGTGATTAAGTCCACAACATGTGAAGAACCTAAATATAAATTGCATCCTGAGGTTGCTTCACAAGTTGATCAAAAAATAATTTTTTCTAGCATAATGCCTAGGGTTTTACTGGTACAAGATATATGTTCTTATATCTATTGTGAAATAAGTAAAATTGGAGACTTTGAACTATAATCAACATACCAGGAGCTGAGTGAGAATGGAAAGCTCAAGGATGAGCATAAACACCTGGAAGTAAAGGATTGACAAATGCCCTATATTTTCCAAGGGAGTTCAAGTATGAATAGATTAGGGTTGTACTTATCCATATTCATAAAGGTAAAATGTGGTTGGATGAACCGATTAAAATATCTAAGGATGTTATTCATGTGGTTACCGAATACCCCACTAGTGTTAAGGTGAAGGCTATAAGGAATCCTCTGAGGGAAAAAAATGAGAAGCTTACAAGAGCCAAATGGGATGGCAGAGGAATGAGATTCAAAACCATCACCAATCCAGAAATAAGGTTTGGAGCCTATGTCATTAGCTATAAGATTTTTCAATCTAGTAGTCCCAATAGCGTCCCATACGGAGTAGTATATATAGCTTACAAAATTGTCAACAAAGGTCTATAGTTAGACCTCAATGAGCTCCTATCAAAACAAATGCAAGAGAACATGAGAACTATTCATGTAGAAAAGACCTATATAATCTATTTCATCTTATCACATATATTTCCCCCTTTTTTAACAAAATGCCAAAAATAGTAATTTACTTCTTATCCAGTGGAGAGATATTCTCAAAAATAGATTTATATCTCTCTTGTGAATCCTTTAGTGATCCCTTCAATGAATATTTTAGTGTCTGCAACACTATTATTTTTTGTATCATCTTAAAATGGAAGCACTTCCATGTTAATAGTGTTTAGCCCTCTGAGTAAGTGGTTTAGGGTCATGATTGGCATCTTTGCATTCTCCCTTGTCTTCCACTTCTTCTCTGCACTTGATTTCTGCATTCTAGGTGAAATTAGGGTTAAGGTCTTAAGGACTTTCCTAATTTTCCTCTTTCCATGGCTCCATTTTCTAGGTAGGGTTCAAAAATGAGACCTCCTAGTCCTTCATCATATCATTTAGAGGATTTTTTGTCTATTCCAGACACTGGGTCCTGATCTGACATCAATTTCCAAGTTTCTAGCATCTTCGAGAACCTTTTTTGCAAATCCTGACAAAGTTAGGGTTTGAGGTAAAATTTGACCTCAGCCCTGACTAGGTCAGGGTCAACCTTGACCTTGACCCCTTCCCACCAAGATTTCAAATTTTTAATTCCCGCTAATTTGGCTTTTGGGAAAATGGTTTCTCCGCTTCTGGGTCGGCTGTTTCCAGCTCCAAAATGGTAAATCCTTTAATGATATTTAATCAAGGTATATTTTCTAAAGGTGAGGACCTAATTGGGATTTAATTCTTCAAGATGGCCCATCTAGAGGAGTGTGCCCTAGATCACTATAAAAGGAGGCCTTCCTCTCTCATTTTCATATCCCATTCAAATCTCATCTCAAGCAATCAAACTCTCAAGTTCTCAAGGCATTCATTCAAGTATTCAAGTCTTCTTCTTCATCCAAGTTCTCCATTGAAGATCAAGGATTCAAGCATTCAAGCTATTGAAGGGATTTGGCTCAAGCATTCAAGATCTATCATTCAAACCCTAGATCTAGCCATCGTGGTGGTGTGATCTTCCTTCAAGATCCTTTGTTCATCTTCAAGATCCATATCATTGTTTCCTCAAGGTGGATTTCAAGCATACAATCATGGAGGTTTGATAATGTTATGTTCAATCTTTCATATATACATATTTGATTACATTCCAAATACATTAGCATATATATTGAATTGCATAGCTTCATTTTTAGATTCATTTCTACTACTTGCTAGCATTCTCCTATTTCAATTTCAATATTAAGGTTGATTCCAAACTAGGGTTTGACCAAGGCAAACCCCCCAAACAAACAACAAAACCATTTTTATTACAAGTACAAGTGTGGAATCTCTGATCTAAGAGCAAATTCAGATACCCTTTTCGGTAATCTTTCAGGATTTGCGAACAGAATCGGAATCGGACTTCAAATAAATAATGTGGTCTTTGACCTTTTAAAAGGTCAAAGTCGACCTGTGTGAATTTGTTGAAAATATTTTTGGGTTTTGTCTGCCTTGGCATTTCCAGTCCAAAACAAGTGATGGAATCTTTAGAAAGTTCATACAGAAGCCAGAATTCAGCATTTTTTAGATCTACCCTAATTCAAGGTTAGTATTTGCACTTCAATTATTTCAGATTTCAAGCTTAATCCAACTATAGGGAAGTATAGGATTTATTCTTTCTTTCATATTCTTCATAGATTGATTTGATTGTGTATTAGCCTCTTGGTTGATCAAATTGGATCTCTCCTTTGGGAATTTGGATTTAGGAGTGAATCTTACATTTTCCCCACACACTTACACAAATAGTGGTGATTCTAAATCACAACTATTCATTTTGGTGAACCCGACTAGATTACTCTCTTTCTTTTTGGTGTTAGATTTACATTTTGCTCTTGCATCTATACTTCAAAAATTCAAAAAAAAATATATATTGCATAAAATACAAAAACACATTTCTTGCATTTTTATTTATCATGAAGATTGTTAAGATGTTTTGGTGCATAATCCTATTTGTTATTACTCTTCTTCTAGCATCTATTTATAATGCATATGATGTTTATGAGGGTATTATTCATTTCATAACATTGATAACCCTTCACTTTGCTCTTGCTTATGCTTTTGTGAAGTTGACTGATACTAGTCTACCTACATTTAAAACTTTTCTTAGGGATATATGTGGTAGCCTTATTCATCTTTTGGATTATGTGAAGAATTTGGTAGATGATACTGTTACCCTAATTTTCTTGTGCATGCAAATTTGGCTAAAATATATTCCCAGGTCATTTTTTATACCCTACCAAGCATCCCTGAAAATTTCATGGCTTCATTGCAAACCCTCTGGCCTTTGCAATCCTTTAAAACTCTCTGGTCTGCAGGTAAAAAATTCATAAAACTAGTTGTTACCCAAAAAAATCTTAAGGCCCTGTTCTAATTTGCAGTTTACTTTATCGGCCACTTAAGTCCCTCCATTTTGCATGTGCATTTTAAAATTCTTCAGTTGCCAAATCTTTGATTCCCAGCGGTCAACCCCTTAACACTTAGCGATTTGGTGAGCAGTTACCATTTTGGTTGGTGGTCTCGGTTCAGTGGCTAAAATCAAGATTCTTCATCTGACGGTTGTCACATGATCTCATGGCCTCAGAAGATTCCATGAGATCTTGCGACGATCATTGATCTTCCTCCCTATAGAGTTCATTTGTCAGTGGGTCCTGCCACATAGTCTGAGCTGTGCATTTTTTATTGTTCAAGGTTGGTGATGTGGTGCCATGTCAACACGGGCCTGGCAGGTTGTCAGTTGACTGAAGATCTAACAGCTGGTGCATGATCTGAAGCTACTTTTCTAACACATGAGATCATGTGCCCACCATTGATCTTACTTTATCTCTGGGCTCTGTCAGGTGGGTCCTCGATTTCTGATGTGCTCGTTCTTCATTGGTTAGTCAGACGACAATTGGGCTCTATTGGTAGGACCGTGTTAGAGTATCTATAGGGATTTCAGTAGACTGAAGATCTACGGTTGTCGCTTGATCGCAAGGGATCTTCCAAGCCCTTGCAATCTTGCAACAACCGTCTGATGTGATCTTAGTCTATCGTGGGTCCTATTGTTAGAAGGGTCTACAACGTGTCTCATTTGGCAGCTTGTGATTGGCTGGTTGGCATGCTACGTGGCAGTTGTCAGTGGGTCCATGGGGTTAGGGATTTCTAAGGAGCTTAACATCTGATTTGATCTGGTGATTATCGTTATACCAGGGATCCAAGATGCTTGACTTTTAGCATCACGGTATAGCGACAACCGTCTGATGCTCTTTTTGAAGGTTGTGGGTCTAAGTCTATCAGATGTGTTGATTTGCTCGCGTTTCATTGGTTGCTGACTTCCAGGTGGAAATTGACCTATCAAAGGGGAAAGTTTAGGCTATTTTTTCGAGTGCATCATAGTCATTCATCTGCTGGGAGGGGTTTCTCATCGACAGTGATGTTTTAAATTTTCTGCTATCCGTTATATTTCAAAATTCAAATGTCTCTACGAGGGTTTTGTGTTCTTTCAGCCATGCACAATGTCGGGTAGCTCAGGAATTGATTTCTTAGGATGGTGGTGGTTGTGGGGATGATGGAGATGACTATTGGTTAGCATTGTAGGGTCCTTTGGCATGATGGGAGGTGCTAGAAAGTTTGGTGCCATCATTCAAATAATACCGCTCCCAGGGAAATATGATCAAATTATGAGCCTTTATGGCTTAGTGGAGTTGCAAGTGGGTAGTTCAGTCAAGATTGATGTGTCTGTAGGTGATCTCAGTATCGGATGGATGCACACAAGGAAGATTTGATCTGATTTCCAGTGTTCTCAGAGATTTTGATGATTAGTCATCAGTGTACCCAGGGTTTGATGTTGTATTGCTATACCTATGTAACCCTATTTAGGTTAGTTTTGACTCCTGCCTGTGTGCAAGGAGATGTACATAGTTCTTTTTTGGAGCCTTAGTGCTCAGAGTTGACATTTTGTAAAAAAGAAAAGTCTCTTTTCTTAGAAGGCTATCTGTGACATTTTTTTGTCCTCTGGTTTTCTACATTCTGTAACCTCCCATTGATAATTCAGATATTGAAGATATTTTGTGACATCTCTCATGTCCCTATGCCTTCTTATGTGAGTTATCTCTTAATGAATTCAGTATTTACATGCTTCTTAGTGATATCTTAGGGTTCTTGATCCCTCTTTCTTTCTGCAATTTTGTGTATCATTGTGGATGATTTGATGTGAGTGCTTTTGTGGGTATACTTTAACCCCTTAACTATCTTGGCTCATTCCTATACCTAGTTGCAGAGGTGAATGTTTGTTTGCAGGTCATAGATTTTTGTCTAATTCCAAGGGGTGTTATTATTTGTGAAAGAATCTCTCTTTCCCTGAATAGCTCTTTTCACCTACAGACCCTTCTATGACGTACTTATGAAAACCTATTCAGTGAGTTGTGATCTCCTAGACCTAAGTCTATTCATTGATTTCATCTTTATACTATAATTCATACCCTAATTTTGGTGTATCACCTAGTAGGTAGTTTTCTTTCAAGTCATTTCCCTTTCAAGCACTCCTTCTATCCCTTTTCCCCTCAAGTTTTACTTTCCTCTCAAGAAGAAAATTAAGGTGATTATCCAAGAGGAACTAGCCTAGAACCTAGAGGTCTCATCTTAGTTAGCATAGGTCCCACAACCTGGAGATGATTCCCATGTTATACTAGGTTATCAAGACTACGAGAGGTTGAAACAAGGGTGCAAACCTAGTGTATAATAGATACATCATCTCCTAATCTTCCTAATCTTCATCCTAATCCTAATCTTCCTATTCTGATACTTGATTCTCCATCTATTAATCCTCGCTCTTCCCATACTTATGATGGGATTCAAGCTATAGTGCAGGATGCGGATGTGCAAGATTTCTTTGATTTACCTCCTCCTCTTGTTCAGGATGATATTCAAGGATAGGATAAAGAAACTTCTTCCAAACCTATTATCCCACCTTATAGGACCTTTACTCATGAACATGATAAACAATCACCTCCTGTAGAAGCTTTGCATACTATGTACACTATTGGATATAATATGGTGAATAAACAAGGCTATAAAGGTTTAGGGTTAGGAGTTAATGAACATGGTATTAAATTTCCCATTAATATACCTCCTAAACTGGATATGTGTGGTGTTGGAACTTCTAAATCTCAAGTCAAGTTAAGTGGTGTGGATCTTCATCCTCCCCTTAATGCTCATCTCTCTACACCTCTAATGGATAATCCTAACACTCGTCAAGAAATTGCTAAAACAGTATATGTAGAGCTAATGAATTCTAAGAAGGAAAGATGTAGACCTATACCTATTGATGCTTTGTATAAATTTAAATGTCCTTTTCACTATCGTAATACTCATTTTCTTGCCGATTGTAACAACTTCAAATTGTATGTTAGGGATAGGGTTGCATGTGGTATTATACCTTTTTCTCACGCCGTCTTACAACTTCTTCATAATTTTGATATAGGGGATTCCCTTCCATTAGAGTTGGAGTAAATGTTTCTATCCTCTTGTCTCATGACTGGGGGGCAAGAGGCATCATTTTATCTAGTCTTTTAGGATCCATTAGGTCTTTTTATTAAGATTTAATTGGTATTCTTTATATTTCCTTCTTCCATAGTCTTGCATGATGTTTTTATCCATTCCTAGGAATTATATTTTCTTCTTAGGAAATCTTTTCTAGGACATGTGTTTTGTAAAAATATCCCTTGTCTTTCATCCCTCGGGGAGCAAGGTTCTTCCTTCCTTCTCTTTTTTTTCTAAGGGAACTTCTTTCCTTAGCTTAAGTGGTATTTGTTTATATTGCAATATTATTTCATCATATTGATAGATATTTTGACTATGGATAACCTTCTTACATGAGAAGTTGTTGTCCTAGGTCGTCACTTCTTCTCTATGTTGCAAATTATGTTCTTTATAAACTCTCACCCTTGCTTTGGTGTTAGGGTTGTTTCCCTCATTCCAAAGATTCTGCTTGCTCTTCTTCACCGGGGGCTTGATGATTGAATCTTTGTTCCCACCTTTTGAAAGATGATATCTTATTTACACACACTCCTCTTTGGTGGGGGTCTTGGCAATAAGATCTCTTTCCTTGAGGATCCTTTTCCATAAGTGACATATCCTTTTCACAACTATTTATACTCTTGGATGTAGGGGTCAATATCTCTCACTAAGGATATACTATACATTGTTGTAAATAGGATATCTCCTTGCTTTGTGAAGTAGGTATCCTCTTTCATCTTTGTTCCTACACTTGGGGGGCAAGGATGCCTTATCCTTCTTTTCTATCTTCAAACATTCACACATGGAGTCACAAATATGGGTTGTGAGTTTGGTAGAAGTACTTTAGCCTTGGGGGCTTGGTATGATTTTCTATCTTATTCACACCTATGCATTGTTATTTCATTCGGTATTCTCTTCTTTTCTAGGGATTCACCTCTTTCCTTGGTTAAGCAGTATCTATCTATTATGTCATATCAAATCATACATGAAAATTATGGTTTGCATTTGCAAACCTATGTCCTTTCTGCAAACCTTATTTGTTGTTTGATATTGGGTTTCCATGGTTGATACATCTCTCACCTTGGAAACTAAATAGTGTGCTATCCCTCATCAAGGGTTACTTTCTTTTCACTTCTTTCATGATATCTTTTGCATTCATCCCTTCCATGGCCTCATAGGAGCTGTGATCTTCTTGGCTTGGACTGGGTGTTGACTATGGATATTGTCTTGATGCTACAGAAGGCTTTATCCTTGTTCTTTTCTTTCCTTAACATGTCAAAATAGTATGTTTTTTCCATATTAAGGAGGGGGGCATATATAGGGTCTCCCTTGTACTATAGTTTTTTATTTTTATATGCTAAATCTTGGAAGGTAATGCACATAAGTTGCTAAATCCTGAAAAGACATGCATTCATATGCTAAATCTTCCAATGGTAATGCACATAAGTTGCTAAATCCTGAGGAGACACGCATTTTTCAAATTTTTCAATATGCTAAATCCTCTGAAGGTAACGCACATAAGTTGCTAAATCCTAAAGGGACATGCATTTCCAGTTTCAAATATGCTAAATCTTGGAAGGTAATGCACATAAGTTGTTAAATCCTGAAAAGACACGCACCTATATGCTAAATCTTCCAAAGATAACACTCATAAGTTGCTAAATCCTGGGAAGACACACATTTCATATTCATAGTGATACAAGAAGGTGGATCTATGGGTATTCTAGAAGCCATCAGAAGACACATTACAATTGTAAGCATAGTTTATGGGTGAACCTGTTGGGTTCTCCCTCCAGGGTGATTCACGGTAAGGTAAGCATCTTACCGAGCGAGGTAATCACTTTCTCTTTTCTCTCTTTTCACTTTCATGCTAGTAGGACTAGATCATGAAGCTATGTTGTCTATAGTGTTGCGCTTGTCTTTCTTATGTAATCATTTATGCTTTTATGATAGCTTTCCAAATATGATATTGGTATGAGAAATATTTCTTAGCAAGGTTTCTTATGCTAATTGATTTGGGTTGTTTAGTGCTAACCCTTGTTCTTTTGTATACTCTCATGTATGTATGTATGTATGTTGAGTTAAAATCCTTGGTTTGGGGGGCTTGTGTCTTCAGCTAAGTGTTATTTTATCTCATTTTGAATCCACTAGGATCTCTTCTCTCTTCTCCTTTACCAAGAGTTTGCATTGAATCCATACTCTTGCTAAAGTGGGGGCTTAATGTATCATTTTAAAATGGAAGCACTTCCATGTTAAGAGCATTTAGCCCTCTGAGTAAGTGGTTTAGGGTCATGATTTGCATCTTTTCATTCTCCCTTGTCTTCCACTTCTTCTCTGCACTTGATTTTTGCATTCTAGATGAAATTAGGGTTAAGGTCTTAAGGAATTTCTTGATTTTCCTCTTTCCATGGCTCCATTTTCTAGGTAGGGTTCAAAAATAAGACCTCCTAATCCTTCATCATATCATTCAGAGGATTTTTTGTCTATTCCAGACACAGGGTCCTAATCTGACATCAATTTCCAAGTTTCTAGCATCTCTAGGAACCTTTTCTGCAAATCCTGACAAAGTTAGGGTTTGAGGTCAAAGTCAACCTCAACCCTGACCTGGTTAGGGTGACCTCGACCTTGACCCCTTCTCACTAGGATTTCAAATTGTTAATTCCTACTAATTTGGCTTTCGGGAAAATGGTTTCTCCACTTCCAGGTCGGTTGTTTCGGGCTTCGAAACTGTAAATCCTTTAATGATATTTAATCAAGGTATATTTTCTAAAGGTGAGGACCTAATTGGGATTTAATTCTTCAAGGTGGCCCATCTAGAGGAGTGTGCCCTAGATCACTATAAAAGGAGGCCTTCCTCTCTCATTTTCATATCACATTCACATCTCATCTCAAGCAATCAAGCTCTCAAGCTCTCAAGGCATTCATTCAAGTATTCAAGTCTTCTTCTTCATCCAAGTTCTCCATTGAAGATCAAGGATTCAAGCATTCAAGCTATTGAAGGGATTTGGCTCAAGCATTCAAGATCTATCATTCAAACCCTAGATCTAGCCACCATGGTGGTGTGATCTTCCTTCAAGATCCTTTGTTCATCTTCAAGATTCATATCATTGTTTCCTCAAGGTGGATTTCAAGCATACAATCATGGAGGTTTGATAATGTTATGTTCAAGCTTTCATATCTACATATTTGATTACATTCCAAATACATTATCATATCTATTGAATTGCATAGCTTCATTGTTAGATTCATTTCTACTACTTGCTAGCATTCTCCTATTTCAATTTCAATGTTAAGGTTGATTCCAAATCAGGGTTTGACCAAGGCAAACCCCCTAAACAAACAACAAAACCATTTTTATTGCAGGTACAGGTGTGGAATCTCATATTTGAGAGCGAATTCGGATACCCTTTTCGGCAATTTTTTAGGATCTACAAACAGAATCAGAATCAGACTTCAAATAAATAATGTGGTCTTTGACCTTTTAAAAGGTCAAAGTCAACCTGTGTGAATTTGGAGAAAAGATTTCTAGGTTTTGTCCGCCTTGGCATTTCCAGTCCAGAACAAGTGACAGAATCTTCAGAAAGTTCATACAGAACCCAGAATTCAACATTTTCTAGATCTGCCCTAATTCAAGGTTAGTATTTGCACTTCAATTATTTTAGATTTCAAGCTTAATCCAACTATAGGGAATATAGGATTTATTCTTTCTTTCATATTCTTCATAGATTGATTCGATTGTGTATTAACCTCTTGGTTGATCAAATTGGATCTCTCCTTTGGGAATTTGGATTTAGGAGTGAATCTTACATTTTCCCCACACACTTACACAAATAGTGGTGATTCCAAATCATAACTATTCATTTTCTCACTGATATCAGTTGTTAAACTGACCATACTGTCCATAGCACTAACATCCAATGTGCTAACTAAATCATTTTCCTTATGTACATTTTTTTGTAATGATTCAATAATGGATATCAAAAATGTTTGGATCTCTAGAAGATCCATTATGATCTAATTTTATTCTTTTCTCAGCTCATGTTGCACTCCCATTAAGTGCCTCAACTTTTGATATTATACTTGGAAAGAATTAGGCTCAGTAGAAAATTTTGATAATTGTTCAGTTAGCTCCTTCTCAACATTTGCATCTTTGTCCTTAATATCCTTGGTGAAATTTGAAATCAAACAAATATGTTCAAACAATAAATTAATGTCTTCCAACTCTTTCTCCAGTTTAGTAGCTAACTCAGATAGAGTTACCGTGTCTAGTGCAATTGATTGAGGTAGTTCTTCAATATCTTTAGTCTCCATCTACTTCTGATGCACTTGCATTAAGTATTCTGAGGTCTCGGTACTAGGTTGGTTCATTTGGTTCACCAATTCACACAATTGGTTGTATATCTCTCCTTTTTCATTAATGTTAGCCTCTAGTATAATTTCATTCAATATCTCTTTGACATTCTCTAAAACATTAGTATTTTTCTTCTTAACAATCAATTTATCTTGTGCATCTTTTCTCTTCAGTAAGTCTCCAAACTTATATAGTTATTTGGGGCTCATGGTTGAAATATCAACCTTGGGAATAATGATAGGTTGACTTTAATCAACCTCTTTTTCATGCTTCCTCTTCTTGGTCTTTCCCTTCTCTGTAGATGCCTTCTTTGCTTCAGATTTTGAAGTAGTGGTGTCATCGATTTTCTCTTCTTTTTCCTCCTTATTCTCTTATTGCTTCTTTACCTCCTTATTTTCTTGTCTCTCTTATGTCTTCTCCTTATTTGTGTCCTCTTTCTTTTCTTGTTCAGTTGTCTTTGTAGGAATTACCGACTCAATGGTTTTCTTGTGTTCACTTTCCTTTCCTTGATCAGTGGAAGCATCACCATCTATTGGAACAACTTTTGTTACTTTTGACATCACTTCCTCGATCTTAGGAAAATTTATTATCTACTCAATAACATGATTTTCTGCCATCAATCTTGCCTTTGCAGAATCATCAATGTTCATTTCTTTAGTTTCTTTGGCCTCGGTTTCCATTATATCTTCATCATCTTTTATTGCCTCAATAGGATCTTGATATATGATATCCTCATTGATAACTTCATCTTTATTAGATGTCAAATCAATTGGATATGACTTACCTATTTTCTCTTTGATCTCTTTATCAATCGGTTGATCAAGAGAAAATATTTTTCTCCAAAGATTAATAATCTCATTTTGTACTTCTTCTAACTTACCGACCATAATTTTTAGTTCTCTACTCTTCACTGAGAATCTCTTGGAGTATTCTTTTAGAGTATATTTGATTCATATTTTAGATAGGTCTGGTACAATAATAGCTATGGATCTCTCCCTCATTTTCTTCTTAGTTGCTAGAGCATATTTCCATCTAGTATCAATCTTTTGGTATAGCTCATTTTCCATATTTGGTGCTACTTCAATTGGTGTAGTTTTGAATTTTTGTAAGGTAAACATAATAGCCTCTTCAATTTTTTCTTTTTCTTCATAATTCCTCTTCTCATATTTGAAATGTTACCGACCTGAATAAACTCCATATTTCTTGAGTGTTTTTAGAGACTCGTCAAGGTCTTTAAGTTTTGGTATTTGAATTTTCACTACCTTGAATTATGAAACATCCTCATATTCGGTTTCACTATCTTCTTGTAGCCTCAATTTTCTCCTAGGCCTCCTAGTATCTTTCTTCTCTCTTGAGTATGTTTTAGTCTTTGTTGATTCAATTTATGCTTTCTTTTTCTCAGTTGATGTGGAGGAAGATCTTATTGATGGTCTAACACCAATTGGACTGGGGATCTCTTTTGTCATTTTTCTCTTCTTCTTCTTAACCTCTGATGGTTCAGCTTCATCTTTTTCAATAGGGACTCCCAAATTCTCTAAAAATTTACTAATCATCCTTCTATTCTTCCTTAAAGCCTTAGGTATCAAGATACCTAGTTTGATTTTATCTTTGACTTCTTCAAAAGTAGGATACTAAGTTTCCATTCTGTCAACTAGTTTCTCTAGTATTCCTTTAATCTATATAGAAGTGGCATCTATATCCATTTCATATCCCATAGGTTCCAGCCACATAGTTCTCAACTCTACATCTCTCACTATACAAGTATATGTATCTACCTTAAAACATAAATCATCCTTATATTGTTCCACTAGCTGGGGTGGAATTTGGAACCTCTTATGCATCTTAGGTTGAAACTTAGCAAAACAATCATTCATAACCATATCAAAATTGTCTCCTATGTTTGAATAAATTCATTGATTTGAAAAATAATCGATTTATGTTCTTTCCACACTACTTCACCAATTTTCGGAAAGAAGTTATGAAAATAAAATAATATGCATACCAAAAGTGAGATGAACTTTAGTGTGTTTTTTTTTGCCTTCCTAATTGTGTTCATGTTTTCATCCAATTGCTTCAACAAGATCTCTCGCAAATCTATCTTCATGTCTTTCTTTTTAATCTTGTATGCTATATCAACTACTCCACAAGGTACATTGTCTACTTGATATGACTAAAAGATTCAGTAGGATATGATGTTGCTTGAGAATCTCAGCTTGGGGTCATCAACAGTAGATAATTTCAGACCTCTACCATCCCATTTAGCTTGAGTAAGCTCACATAGTTTGTTCTTGTCTATTTTTTTGTATGCCCTCGATCCGTCACCAATCGAATATCTAGTGACAATATGAAATACATATTTGGTAAACTTCACTAGTGCATCAAGCCACATGAACTGATCATATACTTGGCTTAGAACCCTTCTCATCTATTCTTGTTTGAAAATTGTCGGTACATACATAGCATGGACCAAACCCTTGGTTTCCAAATACGTGTGGTCATCTTTCAACTTTCCATTAACACATAGGTTCCTGTAAGATGTATCATTTTTTTCTTGACAAATATCTTCAACCTGTTAGGAATAAGGTGTCTCAACCTTGGATAATTACTATTCTTATTATTTGTTTTGTAAATGTATTTTTTGCAAATAATGTAATTAAGTGTGAGTGTACATGTCTAGTTGGCATGTTGATGTGTCACTCCACTTAATGTGTCAGCATCTTGTGCGTAAGGAGATCATGACTGAAATGGTCATGATGGATTTCTATGACGTGTAAGAACTATTTAAGGAATGTGCTATGATAGGTGTAAGAGCATCTTATGACTTGGGCCTATTTGGGCACCCAAGAAGAAGTGGTTGGTGTGTGTAAGAGAATATGCCAAAAATAGGTTGGTATGACAGATTCTCTTACACTTCTCTTGTGACCGTTATTTTTGGCAGATTCTATGACAAGCTGTCATAGTCTATTCTAGGGATGGATGCCTATTCTTGGGATTACATGTAACAACTGTGTACATGTGGCTTTGTGCATGGGTCTTGGTGGTTGTGCCTATTTTTGGGTCTAGAGGAGTCTATATATATGATGTTGCTCCTATGGGAGAGATATAACAGAAATTTAAGTCTTGTTGGCTTTATCTCTCATTTCCTGAAAGAACTTGCATTGCAAGTGTATTGTAATCTTTGTGTTGAAGATAATACATTGTGCAGGTTTTGGAGTGCTGGGGTTTTTTACCGAAAGGTTTTTCCCAGGGTATATCATTGTGTCATTCTCTATTTTTTTGTATGCATTGTATGTGGTTGCAATATCTTTGTTAAAGTAGTTAATGAATCTAAAATTGTAACGATTTATAAGAATTTGCACAATACTCTCCTATAGAAATTAGTGTAGGAAGCTGTTTCCGCACCTGAGTTTCCTTAGAGTGGTATCAGAGCTTGATCAAATTTTGATCCTAGTTGTTGGGTAGGGTTTTTTGGGCTAATCTCAAGTTTGAGTGGGAGTTTTTTGCAGAGCATTCTAAATCTTATTTGCAGATTGAGATGGCAAGTTCATCATATGGAAGAATGGAGGTGGAGAAATTTAATGGTACTAATTTCAAGTTGTGGAAACTCAAGATGGAAGACATGTTGGAAGATCGTGACCTATGGGAAGTGACTTCAAGTGCTACAAGACCAGAAACTATAGCTCAAGTAGATTGGGATATCAAAGACCGTAAAGCTAAGGGTCTCATAAGACTCTGTTTAACCGATGCAGTCCTTCTGAATGTTCTCAATGAGAAAATCGCAAATAGTTTGTGGGAAAGACTTGCGGCCATGTACCAAGCCAAATCTCTAGTGAACAAGTTGTTCCTAAGGAAGAAGTTGTACTCTCTGTGAATGGAGGAAGGTGGATCCTTAACGGGTCATTTAAATGCATTTAATCTGCTGGCTGCACAATTGACATCAGCTGGTGTCAAGTTAGAGGAGGAGGATCATTTCTACACACTTTTGTGTTCTTTACCAAATTCATGGGACCATCTTTTGATGGCTCTCAAAAGCACTTTAGTCACCTTCAAAATGGATGATGTGGTGTCTTCACTGCTATCAGAGGAGATGCGGAGAAAGGCTTCCATTTCGGAAAAAGAAGCCCTTGCTGTTCGTGGGAGATCCACTGAAAGAGGGAAGAAAAATGACAATAAGTCTGACAATAAGGGTAGATCCAAATCCCATGGGAAGTCAAAGACTTCCAATAAGTCCAAGGCAAAATGTTGGAACTGTGATAAATCTGGGCACTTCCATAAAGACTACAAAGAGCCGAAGAAGAAGAAGAAAGGTTCAGATTCAGCTTCAGAAAGATCTCAAGAAGATGGCGATGCATTCATCATAGCTTTGGCAGCCCATGCATCTGATGATGTGTGGTTGGTTGACTCAGGTGCATCTTTTCACATGACCTCTCATCGAAACTGGTTCTCAAAATATGAAGAGTTCGAAGGTGGAAAGGTGTACTTGGGTGATGATTCTCACCTAAAGATAGTTGGACACGGAAGGGTCACTATCAAATTTCCTGATGGACGAGTAAAGGGAATCAACGGAGTTATGCACATTCTAGGTTTGGCATGAAACCTATTATCTATAAGTATGTTGAATGATGTAGGTGTGCAAGTTTTTTTTTTGAAAGAAGGATGCAAGATGATGAGAGGATCGATAGTGCTTGCAAGGGGTACTAGGAGAGGTACCTTATTTCAGCTAGATGCATGTATTCCTCTATGTAATAGTTCTTCATCCTCACCATCTAAACAAGCAGTGAAGAAGTTTGTGGCTATTGGTTTCGATGGTAGTGCAAATACTTTGGAAGGTAAGCTTCCTGCAGAAAAGACAATGTTGTGGCATATGAGATTTGGCCACATTGGTGAAAAGGGTCTCAGAACCCTGAAAAATAAAAATCTCAGTGAGGGGTTAAATGATTGCAATCTCAATTTGACTTCTGCAAACACTGTGTCTATGGTAAACAAAATCATGTTCATTTTTACTCTAGTTCTCACAAATCTTCTGATGTTTTGGATCTTATTCATTCTGATGTATTTGGTCCTGTAAAAGTTCCTTCAATCTCCAAGTCTGTATTTTTTGCATCTTTCATAGATGATTACAGTAGAAGGACATGGATTTATTTCCTCAAAAGTAAGACACAAGTCTTTAGTCAGTTCAAGGAATTTAAAGCTCTTGTAGAGAATCAGACTAGTAAGAAGATTAAGTGTGTGAGAATTGACAATGGTGGTGAGTTTTGCTCAGCAAAGTTTGAATAGTTCTATAAAGAACAAGGTATCGAGAGGCATAAGACAACTCCTTATACCCCATAGCAAAATGGAGTTGTAGAGAGAATGAACAAGACACTGATGGAGAAGGCTAGGAGTATGCTTAGTGGAGCTGGTTTAGAACAAAGGTTTTGGGCTGAAGCTGTGGCCACTGCTTGCTATCTGGTTAACAGATCTCCTACATCAGCCCTTGTTGGTAAGACACCCATGGAGGTGTGATCTGGTAAGAAGCCTTCAATTAGACATCTTTGTGTTTTTGGTTGTGAAGCTTATGCACATGTTCCAAAGGAGAAAAGATCTAAGTTGGAAAACAAAGCTGTTAAACATATTTTCATCTGATACAGTGCTGGTGTGAAAGGATACAAGCTTTGGGATCCTGTGACTAGTAAGGTGTTGTATAGTAGAAATGTTATTTTCAGAGAGCTAACATCTTCTCCTATTGTGCTACAACCAGATGAAAAAGAAAAGGAAAAAGATGTTGTTCAGTTGCCTCCTACCCCTGAGAAGACTGAATAGAGAGACCATGTTGGGTCTAATGATGAGGAGAGCTCTAACAGCTCTGATAGTTCAGAAGAAGAGGAAGAACAACCTCAACCATAGCCCTTGAGGAGATCCATGAGAGAAAGAAAGCAACTAGAAAGGTTTGGTTATTCTATGTTAGATTCTAGTTGTGCCTTTGCTTTGATTACTAACACTGATGAGCCTAGATCTGTGAAAGAGGCTTTGGGCATGGAAGATGTAGGTTCCTCGATTGAGGCTATGGATGATGAGATGGCTTCATTGGAGAAAAACAAAACTTGGGACCTTGTACCTTTTCCTAAAGGGAGAAAATCTATTGGCTGTAAATGGGTGTTCAAGAAGAAATTCTCTGCAGATGGTAGTGTTGAAAGGTATAAAGCTAGATTGGTTGCAAAGGGGTATTCACAAGTAGAGGGAATAGATTATGGTGAAATATTCTCTCCTGTTGCAAAGTTGACATCCATTAGATTTCTATTATCTCTTGCTACATCATATGATTTAGAGATAGAATAGATGGATGTGAAGACAGCTTTCCTTCATGGTGATTTGGAGGAAGAGATTTATATGTCACAGCCTGAGCACTACATTGTTAAAGGTAAAGAATCCTTAGTTTGTAGATTAAAGAAATCTCTATATGGTTTGAAGCAATCTCCTAGGATGTGGTACCTTAAGTTTTATGCCTTTGTGTTGTCAATTGGATTTGTAAGATCAAAATCAGATCATTGTGTTTATTTCATAATTGAAAATGATCACCTTCTTATTGTTGCATTATATGTTGATGATATGTTGTTGTTTGGGAAGGGTAAGGGTATGATTTCTGATTTTAAATCTCAGTTGTCAGCACAGTTTGAGATGAAAGATCTTGGCGCAGCTAGGTACATCTTGGGTATGGAAATCAGTAGAGACAGGTCTAACAGAAAACTTTGGTTGAGTCAAAGTAAGTATGTGAAGTCTGTGTTGGATAGGTTCAGCATGGCAGATTGTAGACCACTATGTGTTCCTATTTTTGTGGGAACAAAGTTATCTATAGATGATTGTCCAAAATCTCCTAGTGAGGTGGAGGACATGAGTAGAGTACCTTATGCTAGTGCAGTTGGCAATCTTATGTATGCTATGGTCTGTACTAGACCAGACATTGCCCAAGCAGTGGGAGTCCTGAGTCGGTTTATGGCTAATCCTGGATGGGTACATTGGGATGCAGTTAAGCGAATATTCAGATATTTGAGGGGTACATCAAATTACTCCATATGTTATCATGGTAACTCTTCTGGATCTTCGCATTTAGTTTGTATTCATGGGTTTGTGGATTCAGATTGGGCAGGTGATATTGACAGTAGGAGATCCACCAGTGCTTATGTGTTCACTATGTTTGGTGGTGCCATCAGTTGGATGAGTAAGCAAGAACTTGTGGTTGCTTTGTCCACTACAGAAGCTGAGTACATGGCTGCTACTCATGCTTGTAAAGAAGCCATTTGGCTTAGAAGATTGTGTTCTGATGTTGGTGTTGATGCAGAACAGATTACTATTTGGTGTGACAGTCAGAGCGCTATTTGCCTTGCAAAGAATCCAACTTTTCATGCCAGAACGAAGCACATTGATGTGCAGTTTCACTTTGTGAGAGATATGGTGGAAGATGGAAAGGTAAATTTGGAGAAGGTAGATACTGTGAAGAATGTTGCAGATGCATTAACAAAACTAGTGGGCACTAAGAAGTTCAGATGCTTTTTGGAGTCTATGGGCCTTTTGGCCTATAGTGGTTAAAGTTCCTATTATGTTCTTGTTGCTCTTACAAGGTGTTCGACAAGTGGGAGAATGTTAGGAATAAGGTGTCTCAACCTTGGATAATTCCTATTCTTATTATTTGTTTTGTAAATGTATTTTTTGCAAATAATGTAATTAAGTGTGAGTGTACATGTCTAGTTGGCATGTTGATGTGTCACTCCACTTGATGTGTCAGCATCTTGTGCGTAAGGAGATCATGACTGAAATGGTCATGATGGATTCCTATGATGCATAAGAACTATTTAAGGAATGTGCTATGACAGGTGTAAGAGCATCTTATGACTTGGGCCTATTTGGGAACCCAAGAAGAAGTGGTTGGTATGTGTAAGAGAATATGCCAAAAATAGGTTGGTATGACAGATTCTCTTACACTTCTCTTGTGACCGTTATTTTTGGCAGATTCTATGACAAGCTTTCATAGTCTATTCTAGGGATGGACGCCTATTCTTGGGATTGCATGTAACAACTGTGTACATGTGGCTTTGTGCATGGGTTTTGGTGGTTGTGCTTATTTTTGGGTCCAGAGGAGTCTATATATATGATGCTGCTCCTATGGGAGAGATATAACAGAAATTTAAGTCTTGTTGGCTTTGTCTCTCATTTCCTGAAAGAACTTGCATTGCAAGTGTATTGTAATCTTTGTGTTGAAGATAATACATTGTGCAAGTTTTGGAGTGCTGGGGTTTTTTACCGAAAGGTTTTCCCTAGGGTATATCATTGTGTCATTCTCTATTTTTCTATATGCATTGTATGTGGTTGCAATATCTTTGTTAAAGTAGTTAATGAATCTGAAATTGTAAGGATTTATAAGAATTTGCACAATACTCTCCTATAGAGATTAGCGTAGGAAGATGTTTCTGCACCTGAGTTTCCTTACACAACCTTGCAGTGTATGAAGGTGCAAACATCTTCAATAAGTATAACTCTTGGTGAGATCAATGATAAGGCTCCAAATTTATCGACTTCAGCAACAATGGTAGGTGGAAACTTGAATTTTGGATTGATAGGGTCAATCTTCTCTACAATAATGGGATTTTGAACATTAGGTGCCATTAGATTCTTAAAAATAATCTTTAACTAATAGGGTATCACCTGAATAACAACTCTATTGATCTAATACAGCTTGGAAAACACTATAAATACCTTAAATATGTTTGACAATACTTGGAATTTCTCGAATGATTGCTTGAATTCGCTCAGTGGTCTCTTCTCTATTAAGTGCTTCAAATTATCATGAAATTGTAAGGTGAAAATGAAATAATATGACTTCTATTTATATTTTTTCTTTGATTAGGGTTTCCAACAACTATAATTTTAGCATTAAATACTCTTTACCGACTCCCTTTTCATTGATTACTAAATACACTTTCACTGACTAGAACAAAATAACTCATACTTCTTACCAATCAAAATATGAAATGTCAACTTCAATCATATATCTAAATGCATCTAAATATACTAATATGGATCTTTTCTCAAATTCTAAGAACCCATTTAAGATAGAATCTAGGTTATCAACTCCTACATACCCTTTGACCGATTAAGTAAAGATAGGTGCACCTGATCCAAAGGATGTTGTGCCATCAATTGTTCCAAGTTTAGTTCCATCATCTTGTGACTTCTTTCTCCATGTCCTATTCATCTGATCTCTTATCTCATTAATGTTAACTTGAGCATTTTCAATTGATTGTTCCTCGGTTGAGGCTTTTCCTTGGTACTTGCAATCTCTAGCTAGGTGGCCGACCTTCTGACAATGAAAAAAAGACATCCCAGAGTTTCTCCATGAACTTTTATTATTTATATCATGCATCTAAAATAAATTTGCAGCTATGTGACCAAATCTCCCACATGCAGTACAAGTAATTCTTGTATTGTAATCCCATGGTATAGTTGATCCTTATCGGTTGTTTGTAGCATTTTGTCAATTAGGGATCCATTTCACATTCTTTCTTTGTGACTTGTATTCTTTAGATTTGTGACCATATCTATTGCAATTGTTATAGTAACCATTGAAGCTTGGCTTCCTTGAATTGTTAGCAACCCTTGATCTACACTCAAATGCCTTATGACCGTACTTATTGCAATTGTAACATTGACCATTAAACTTAGGAGTACTTGTTGGATTACCTCTTTTTCTCCTATAGACATTTATTGTGTGTCCTAGTTTCCCATTATGATAACAAGTAGGCTTCTATTTCTTTGGTTGAGTAGCAACATTATCTCAGTTGGCTGCTTGTTTAGAGGACTCACCCTTCTTAGTAGTATTGTTTGCATTGTATCCAACTCCATAAGTATCTCTCAGTTGTCTCTAACCTCTTATTATTTCATCCAATATCCTCAGTGATTCTTCATTTCTTTTCAAGACTTCATTAGCATCTTTTTCAGATTTTAGTTCATTCCTCAGATGTTCATTCTCAGATCTCAGTTCAGCAATCTCTCCAAATTTTCTTGCAACTTCTTTATTTGCACTAAGTAGTTGGTTTATCAAGTTGTAGTGAATTTTTTCCAACCTCAGTATTTCCTCATCGTTCTCATTCAACCTTGTATTCATTTGTCTTCTCTCATCTTCAACCATTCTTTTCCCATCCCCAGTTTTTCTCTTTTGTTCTAGGACTTCACACATTCTTACCGTTTGAGATTCTTGTTCTCTTTTCAGTGCATTCACCTGATTAGCTAGGTTTTTTTTCTTTTTAGTTAGCTCTGATATTGCAGCTTCATATTCATGAGACATACTTCCCTCTGACAATTCTTCAAGTTCTTCCACCTGATCTTGAGTGTCCTTCAATTTTTGTGCTAGCTCCTTTCTCTTACTGAGTGAATGATTTAGTTTTCTCCTCAATTCATCAATTGTCTCATTAGCCATTCTCAATTCCACATTGATTTTATCAATCACCCTTTCATACTTATAACTTTCCATTCCTTCAGATCTTTCCTCTCAAGTGGTTAAACTTCTAAATAAGAGACTAGTCTGTGATGCCAATAGTTGGACTAAGCATGGAAAGGTGAGTACTAAGAGAGGAGGAGTGAGTCAGTAGTGAAAAAAACTTTTAACTGTCCTTTTTAACCATTTACCAAATTTACAACTTTTGCATGTATCACATAAAACATACAAAGCATTAACAATAAACATAACTCATAACACACTCATTTTGGTATCGCAAAAATCCTCGTTAGAGGATAAAAATTGTAGTGGGGATGACACCCACAAAAATTCACTACTGCAATAAAAAAATTTCTCATTTAGAGCTACACTGTTAGCTATTTCTGATAGCTTACCTTTTTAAGAGTATTAACCCAGTTAAGAGTCTTAAGACTAGTTAAGTCTACCTTGCTGAAGGATTTTACAATTATAATCTAAGAACTATACCCGATTAAAGGATTTACATTGTAAGACCTGTTAAGATCTTCTCAGTTAAGAGACTTTATAATTATGATTACAAACTTAATCAGTAACAAATATGTCTTTAGTACTTGCATCAATCATATGCTTATCAGGATCAATGTGCTCATTAAATGATTATCTCATACTATTCTTTACTTACAATATTAATTTTGTACTCGGTAGATTCAACTCTGAATCATAATTACTCTCTTCTCTTTACTGCTATATTACTCAGTTTCTTCTCTTCTCATCACCTTCTTTCTACATTTACTCCTTCACACATGAAACCTCTCATACTCTTTCCCTAATCTACATATTTTGATCTATTTATATACAATTATAGAAGCATTGGAAATGTTCTAGAATCATCTCTTCAAGTGGTGCTAGCATTGGTTACTCCTACAATGCATTGTTGGTAGGGGGAAATGTCTCTTGTAGGGTTCGTGACATGGCTTAACTGCCTCATGTGTCTTCTATAAGTCTAGTGGTTGTATCAGGCATTAACAAGTTGATCTTTTGGTGCAACAATAACCACTACATGTAACAAGTGGTATCAAAGCTTGGTCACGGGTTCAAATCCATGTAGGTCATGGTGAGTGACGCTGGGAGGGGGATTTATAGTAGTGGTCCAGCATCTCTCGCAAGGTTCATGACATGGCTTAACTACCTCTTGTGTCTTCTATAAGTCTAGTGGTTGTATCGGACATTAACAGGTTGATCTTTTGGTGCAATGACAACCACTACTTGTAACATGCATACTTGACATTTAATTCTTATTGGTGGATCTCACCTTGTAATCATACAAGATCATTATGTTTGAATCTCCAATGCTATGTCAGATAATATCTTCATGATTTGTAAACTATTTTTTTCTCAGTGTCTAGATTCAATGTATCTAGAGATTATCCTTGTGTTAGCCTATCATGCTCGATAATACATTTTTTCCTCGGTAACTATATCATCTCTTAGTTTAGTGGTTATTGTAGCTCGGTACAACTAGGTTTTTTCTTCTCGGTTATGCCTTTCTTAGTGACTAAAATTCCTTTTTCTTTACTAAAAACTACCTTTCTTATATTTCCTTTTACCGAATAGCTTGTGTTCTTTACCGACTTGACTTTCCTTACTTACCGAATGACTTTGAAAATCATTGTGACTTCATCATAACTAATGATAACTAAATAACTTAGGAGTATCACTCTTCTAGTTGACTCAGTAAACAATCCTTCTCATTGATATGAGCATCAAGAATAATTTCATGTATTATATCCTTTACACTTTCTAGTACATTAGTCTTTTTATCCTTAGCCAACATTTTGTCTTGGGATTCTTTCATCTCCAATAGATCTCCAAATTCAAATAATTCTTTTGGACTAAGTGAAGAGATGTCTACCTTAGGTATTATTATTGGTTGTCTCAAATCAACTTTAGCTTTCTCATGTTTTCTTTTTCTTGTCTTCTTCTTCTCAACCTAAATGCTTTCACCAGTAGAAAATTTAGGGGAACGTGATACCTTCAATGCATCAGATGTGGTCTCAGTTGTATTTTCTTCTTTTTGTTTCTTCTCTTTTCTCTTCTTGCTTTTCTTCTATATTTTTTTCCTCTTCTTTCTCCTATTTTCTCTCTTCTTTTTTTCCTCTTTCTTCTCTTCTTATTTTTCTTCTTTCTTCTCTTCTCATTTTTCTTCTTTCTTCTCTTCTTGTTTTTCCTCTCTCTTCTCATTTTCTTGTTCTTGTTGTTGTTAATGTCCTATATGGAGGTAATCTTCTCAGTATTCTATTTTTTATTTTTCTTAGTTTCCTTATTTTCCTTGGTTGTTGTATGTTCTATCTCCTTCCATTGTTCGCTAGTCTTATCATTGGTATCTATAGGTATTTCTTTAGAAACTTTAGAGATAACTTCATGAACCTTGGAATGATCATGAAATTGATGTAAAAATGGATTTTCATCCATCAACTTTGTTGTAGCAATTGTATCATCTTAAAATGGAAGCGCTTCCATGATAAGAATGTTTATCCCTATGAGTAAGTGGTCTGGGGTCATGTCAAGCACATTGAATAGGTCTTTGCATGGATCTAGCTTTTTCTCCCTATTTTTCTTCTCTCCCCACTTATTTCCATCTTTTTCCTGGCAACTGGTCCTGAGAACTTAAGATCTCAGACCTCAGGGTCAAAGTCAACCTCCTGGGTCAAGGTTGACCTCGACCCTAACCTAGGGTAGAGTCAACCTCAACTCTGACCTAGGGTAGAGTCAACCTCGACCCTGACCCTCAGTCTAATTTTCAAGTTCCAAAGGTTTCGGGAATATCAAGCTTCAGAAAGTTTTATTTTCCCACTTCCAGGTCAGTTGTTTCGGATTTCAAAATGGTAAACTCTTAAATTGTATTTAATATAGGTCCATTTCTATGGGTTAAGGTTAATTGGGATTTAATTCTCCAATGTCGGCCTCTCTAGAAGTTTGTCCTAGATCACTATAAAAGGAAACCTTCCTCTCTCATTTTCACATCCATTATCAAGAAAATTTTTGACATCCACCTTTCATGATCAAGCAAGAAAGAAGGAGAAGGAAAGAAAGAAAGCATTCATTCATCTTCACTCATTCAAGCATTCAAGATCCAATTCATCAAGGAGATCTATTGTTAGCCATTGAAGGATTCAATCTCTTTGGAGCCCTCTTGTTGAAGATTTGTCCATCCACATTCATCCAAGACTCTTCCTATGCTAAGATCCATTCAAGATTGGTGTTGAAGATCTAATTCCATTGATTTGAGACATCCTACATATAATTCTACATTCATTTGGAGCATCCCTACTTGTGGATTCAAGGATTCAAATCCTCCACAAGGATTTCAACATAAGCAAGGTGAATATTTCCATTTACTTTGTTTATATATTGCAAATTCAATTGCATTTCAAGGTTGATTCCAAATTGGAGTTTGACCAAGGCAAACCCCCCATCCAAACAACAAAAACCCTTTTTCTTGCAGATATAGGTATAGGACAGCAAATTGAAGTTCAGATCTGGATACCCTTTTCGGTGAACTTCTGAGATAACCATGAACAGAATTTTTGTCAAAGTTGTTTTAGGTCAAGGTCGACATTCAATGAGGGGTAAGATTGTGCCTTGCTATCTAGGTCAAAGTCAACCTGCCTCCAAAAAGTCAAAATTTTTCTGGGTTTTCTCTGTCTTAGCATTTCCAGTCCGGAGCAGGTTGCAGAATCCCCCAAAACTATACACAAACACCAAAAATCAGCATTTTCCAGATTTACCCTATTTTGAGGTTAGTATTTTCCTTCTATTCATTTAAGATTTCAAGAATTTAGTTTCTATAGAAAATTATAGGATTTCCTCCTTTCTTCATATTCTCCATTGTTTGATTCATTTGTGTATTGATCAATCCATTGTGATTAACCAATTTGGATCTCTCTTCTTTGGAATTTGGATTAGGATAGATCTTACATTTCCCCCATTTCTCACATAGATACAACAATGTTTTTTAATAAGGGTAAAGATAGGTCTCCTACATCTTTATCCACCACTACATTTTGGTGAACCCGACAAGCTTACCCCTTTTCTTTTGTGGAATTAGATGCCCTCTAGTGTTTGTGGTGTTAAATTTCTCTTTATATCTTTTTGGTGTTAGATTTTCCTTATATGTTAAATCTTGCATGCTACTTTCTATTTCAAAAATACAAAAAAATTGCAAAGATCTCTTTAAAATAAAAAAATATTCATTTGTTCATGCTTTGTGTTTGCCTAGTTTAGTTCATTTACGTTGCATTGGTATATGAGCTTTACTACCTCTAGTCCTACTTATAACATTTTGGTTAGAAGAATTCATAGACTCATGGGTGCCTTTGATCCTGAATCTTCCTCTCCTTTGCTTAGGATCCTAGATGACAATTTGATTATTCATGATTCCAATCCTATAATGGAGAAAAAGTCTTCTCACTCATTTCATGATGAGGATGATGCTTTAAGAGTTCCTCCTAAACAAGTCCAAAAAATTTCAACTGAACTTGATAAAATGGGTAATTGGCTTATTCAAGAAAACCATAATCAAGATTCTATTCAGGCTATAGAGGCTCTTAAGAAAGTTCTTTGTGATAGTGATCAAGGTGTTAATCTCTTGCATGGTATGACTTATCTTGTGCATTAAAATGTTAAACCTTTAGCTCAAGAAGCTCAAGATTTAGGGTTGATTCCTCTGATTACTAGTATAGAACCTTCTTTTGTTCCTTTATCTAGTATTCTTACCTATACTCCTTTGGTGACTATGATGGTTCCCTCTATTCCTACGAGTGTTCCTCCTGTGTCCCTTCCTAAATCACAACCTTCTTATCATAATGTTCCTTTTACTTATTATAATCCTCTTCCAACTGTAGTTCCAAGTGTTCCTCCAGTTGTGTCTTCCATTCCTGCAGCTTCATACACTTTACCTAGTGTTTCTAATATTGCTACTCCTATTTCTTCTAATGATTCAGCAATCATCAGTTTGGCTCAAACTGTGTCATCCTTACAACAACAACTTGCATCCTTTACTCAAAACAAGTTTAGCATTCCTACATGTGACATGGGAATTCCTTTGTCCTTAAACATCATTCATACTCATGTTCCTCAGCAAGTCAATATGCCTCATCTTGAGAATTACAACAGAAAAGGAGACCATGTTCATCATGTTAAAACATTTCAAATCCTTTGTAGTGATTACGCTCATGACCATAGGATTTTAGCCAAGTTGTTTGCTAGAACTTTTCATGACAAGGCCTTACAATGGTATTGTTTCTTACCTCCTTATTCTATTGATTCATTTCCACAACTTGTCAATGCTTTTATTCAACAATTTCAAAATACCATTGGTCCTTAAGTGTCTTTGACTGATTTGATGCATTGTAAACAAAGTGCTAAGGAAAAATTGACTGAATTTATGGGTAGATTTAAGCATTTGCATGCTCATATTTCATATCATGTTCCTGATATTGATATTCAACGTATGTTTATTTCAAATTTGCAAAAGGATATTAGAGATAAGATTATGCTTACTGAATTTACCTCTTTTCAACAACTTTGTGCAGTGCTTCATCATTATCAATTACAAGTGAGTCAATTTGAGAGAAATACTCCAATGGCTCCTATTCAAATTGATAAGAGTGATTTTTCTCCTAATCCAAACAAATTTCAAAAATTCAACAACTATGTCAAGATAAACAAACAAGCGAATGCAATTGCTGATCAAGTTGTTGTTGCATCTTATAATGCCACTTCTGCATCCACTTCTTTTCGATTAAATTGTACATTTACTCTTCTCTCTGAATCTTTATATTCTATTATGAATAGGTTGTTAACTACTAATATGATTACTTTACCTCCTATTCAACCTCTTTTACCTGCTACGATTGCATCTAAATCCTTTGATCCTAAAACTTTTTGTCAATATCATCGTCAAAATGGTCATGATATTGGGAAATTCTATTCTTTAAAACATAAGGTTCAAGACTTAATTGATTCTAATTCTTTATCTATTGATAATCTTGATAGTAGCAGGAACAAATCTATCTCTCCTCCTAATCAAAATCTTCAAATCTATACGAATCCTTTACCTACAAATGATACTAATACCATTGCCCAGCCATCTTCTATGGATATTGTTTATGATTGAAAGATGGATGATCTTAATCACATTGTTAATCAAGTCAAGCATGTTGTTCAATCTGTATCCCCACCTCAGCCTCAACCTCAGCTTCAATCTCAATTTCAATCTCAACCTATACCAAAACTGCAGCCTAAATTGAAAATTCAACCTAAACCTCGAAAACAACCTAAGAATAAAAGACCTCAGGAACTTTTGATTACCTTTGACAATTTTGAGACTATTAAGGCTCCTGATGATCCCCTTTATATTTATGCTAGGATTTCTCAGATACCTACTCGTGGTTGTCTTGTTGATCCTACATCCTTAGTCAATGTTATTACTGAAGAAAATCTTTTTATGAAAAACTTGCAATGTGATTCTTATGATACATCTAATGTGTGGACTCAAACTTGTAATAGTTTTTTGTATCCATCATTTTGTTCTATTAACTTGCTAGTTGAACTTTGTGGTAAAATTGTGAACACTACCTTTACTGTTGTTCCTACTTCTGATCAGTTTCAAGTTAAACTTGGTTTGTCATGGTTAAATGCCATGCATGTTGTTGCTTCACCCATTCATAAGTGCCTTAAATTTGTTCATGATGAAGAAATGAAGATGATTAATCATAGTTTATATCAACCTTCTAGGCCCAAGATTTTCTACTCTTGACTTCTTTTGGCCTTCATTACTTAATTTGTGTCCTTCTCGACCTGATAATCTTTTCTACTCATATCAATCCTATAAGCATCATAATATTCTCGAGTTAAGCATACCTCCTATGGATCTTAATCGCGGTCTTTTTCCTACACCTTTCATACCTCCTTTATCCATGGCTTCTACATCTGTCAATCAAGCTCCTACTATTTCTTCTGTCTGTTGATAATCCTATTAATCCTCCTATAGAACCTGTGAAGGATCCTGTAATTGTTTCTCCTAGTTCTCAAAATATTTCAAGTAAAGCAAAATGTAATCAATCTACTAATGAATGTCATAAAAAGCATCATGCTCAAGCTAAGGCTTGTAATTCTATTCTTCAAAATTCTTTACCTTCTTTAGATCAGCCTATGCGTGATGTGTTAGAAGAATTTGTTTCTAATAATGATGTTAAAATGCAAGATTATGATGATCCTATTCGTATCTTAGATCCTATTTTGATTAATCTAGATGAAGAAGATACTCTTGATGATTTTAATGATGAATATGAAACTATTTACATTGACATTGATTTACCTAATATGCTTTCATCACAATTGACAATTACACCTAGTATCGAGCATTATGATTCTCAAGAGGATCCTTGTTCAAAATTGACTATCATTCCTTCTATGTTGGATATAGTCCCTCTTGCGAGTTACCCACCTTCCCTAAATGATATAGAATGAGATGGGGAGAGTAGGTGGTGTGCTTGATCGGCTTGTCCTTTATGGTAGCTTTGTTGTGTATTTTCATGTTGTACTGTGCTTCTCCCATGATGTGTTTTCTAAATGTTGTTAGATTCTTTTATATGACCCTTGTTACTTTGTTGGTACAAGGTAATGAAGGAATCAAATCTATTGTACAATTCCTCTATATGTATCTTTATTCTTCCATATGTTGGTTCATGCTATGTTGTACCTATGCTATTGTTCATAAATGTTTCCTTGTGTAATCTACTTGGATCTGCGAATTGGTAGCACTAATTCTTTTTGGTCTCTAGGTTGTGGTCCGAAAAGATTCTTCTTCATAATACTTATGTGATCTTTCCTCCTTTGTGATTGTAGTTCTACTTTCTTTAGGGAATGATGTCACTTCATTTGCAATAATATCATATATATATTATCTTATGATCATAATGACCCCACAACAGGTAGATCCCTTATGTGTTCTCTGTATGTTTATGTGGTATTTCCCTTGATTTGTCTTTGTCTGGGGGCATCTCATAGTGGAAACATAATCAGTAGAGTTGTTTATGTTTTTGTTAAAGCCATTGCTCCTATTAAAGTGTTAGTAATGACTTTAACGTGGGGGCATACGCGCTACTCACCTATTGCACACACGCACTTTTCGATATACATATATTATTTTTCAAGATACTTTTCTCTCTTTATAGATTAGTGACTAATCCTTAAAGCATGGATTTTTATTTAGGATCTCTTGATCCCTCCAATTTCAAATTTTTGATCCCTTAAGGTCGAAGGTTTCCTTAAGACTGGATCTATTTTTGGGGGGGTTTACTCTTGTGGAATAGAATATTCCTGAGGGTGAATCTTTGATGGGTTGACTAGTGAGTAGCCACATTCACTAGGTGGTTCAATTCCATCTTTCCAGTTGTGTTGTTTCCTTGAGTGGTTCACAATGGCACATAAGTTCTCATTGGGAAAGATAATCACACCCTCTTCTCTCTCTTATTGTGATCTTGGAGTTGATGAAGACTTGAGTCCCTAGGAGCTTGAGGATCTCTTTGTCCCTTTGATTTCAATAAGATTATCTTTTCATTATGATCTCCTTTACCAAGAGTTTGCATCGAGTCCATACTCTTGCTAAAGTGGGGGCTTAATGTATCATCTTAAAATGGAAGCACTTCCATGATAATAATGTTTAGCCCTCTAAGTAAGTGGTCTGGGGTCATGTCAAGTGCCTTGAATAGGTCTTTGCATGGATCTAGCTTTTTCCCTTGTTTTGCTTCTCTCCCCAATTATTTCTAGCTCTTTCCTGGCACCTGGTCCTAAGAACTTAAGATCGGAAACCTCAAGGTCAAAGTCAACCTCCTAGGTCAAGGTTGACCTCAACCCTGACCTAGGGTAGATTCAACCTTGACTCTGACCTAGGGCAGAGTCAACCTTGACCCTGATCCTAGGTCCAATTTTCAAGTTCTAGAGGTTTCGGGATATCGGGCTTCGAAAAGTTTTATTTTCCCGCTTTTGGGTCATTTTTTTCAGATTTTGGAATGGTAAACTCTTAAATTGCATTTAATCTAGGTCCATTTCTAGGGGTTAAGGTTGATTGGGATTTAATTCTCCAATGTCAGCCTCTCTAAAAGTTTGTGTCCTAGATCAATATAAAAGGAAGCCTTCCTCTCTCATTTTCACATCCATTATCAAGAAAATTTTTGACATCCACCTTTCATGATCAAGAAAGAAAGCATTCATTCATATTCAAAAATTCAAGCATTCAAGCATTCAAGATCTAATTCATCAAGGAGATCCATTGTTAGCCATTGAAGGATTCAATCTCTTTGGAGCCCTCTTGTTGAAGATTTCTCCATCCACATTCATCCAAGCCTCTTCCTATGCTAAGATCAATTCAATATTGGTGTTGAAGATCTAATGACATTGATTTGAGACATCCTACATACAATTCTACATTCATTTCGAGCATCCCTACTTGTGGATTCAAGGATTTGAATCCTCCACAAGGATTTCAACATAAGCAAGGTGAATAGTTCCATTTACTTTGTGCATATATTGCAAATTCAATTACATTTCAAGGTTGATTCCAAACTGGGGTTTGACCAAGGCAAACCCCCCATCCAAACAAAAAAAACCATTTTTCTTGTAGATATAGGTATAGGATAGAAAATTGGAGTTCAGATCTGGATACCCTTTTCGGAAAACTTCTGAGATCCATGAATAGAATTTATGTCAGAGTTGTTTCAGGTCAAGGTCGACCTTTAGTGAGGGGTAAGATTGTGCCCCACTATCTGGGTCAAAGTCGACCTGCCTTTGGAAAGACAAAAGTTTTCTGGGTTTTCTCTATCTCGACATTTCCAGTCTGGAGTAGGTTGCAAAATCCCCTGAAACTGTACACAGACACTAGAAATCAACATTTTCTAGATTTACCCTATTTTGAGGTTAGTATTTTCCTTCTATTCATTTAAGATTTCAAGAATATAGTTTCTATAGGGAATTATAGGATTTCCTCCTTTCTTCATATTCTCCATTGTTTGATTCATTTGTGTATTGATCACTCCATTGTGATTAATCAATTTGGATCTCTCTTCTTTGGAATTTGGATTAGGGATAGATCTTACATTTCCCCCATTTCTCACATAGACACAACAATATTTTGTAATAAGGATAAAGATAGGCCTCCTACATCTTTATCCACCACTACAACAATATCATCAATTTCCATATACTCTATGTCCTTGTTCTCAGTATCCATGACATCTTCATCTTGTCTAATTTCTTCTGTCAGATCTTTCTTTGTGATGTCTTCAATTATCACCTCATATTTTGTCTTCTATTAAGTCAATTGGATCAGACTTACCTTGATGTTCCTTAGTCTTGGTTAACTGGTCTACAAAGTATATTTTTCTCCATGTTTCATCAGTTTCTTTTTGTACTTCTTCCAGTTCTAAGACCATGATCCTTAAAGATATTCCCTTGACAAGAAATATTCCAAAGTTCTTTTTCAGTGCTTCTTTAATCTTGGGTAAAGAAAACTTGGGTATAGTTATTTCTAGGGATCTTTCCCTCATCTATTTCTCGTATGTCAATGCATACTTCCATATTGCATCAATTTTGTTATAAATATTTTCAAGTAGTTAGTTGGAAACTTCAATAGGTATTTTCCTAAATTTGTGCAATGTGAAAATAACTGCATCCTCTATCTTTACCTTGTCTTCATCATTCCTCGTATCATACTTAGCATATTTAATTCCTCCAAAACCTTTGGATACTTCTTAAGATTCTCAATAAATACATCTAAAATTTTCAGTGTTGGGGGATGGTTCTTCACAACTTTGAATTGACTCAGATCTTTTGAATCATTTTCACTATCCTCTTGCAATTTTAGTTTTCTTCTCAATTTGGTAATTATTTTCTTTTCTCTTACATAGGTTTTTGGTTTTGATTACTCAAGATTAGGTTTCCTCTTCTCCCTCTATGTAGTTGTAGACCTTGTTAGTGGACTTGTTCCTTTGGGGCTCAGTGATTTCTTTTCCACCTTTGGTCCATCTTTATCTTCTTCAATGCTAAATCCAAGATTTCCAGATAGATCAATAGTCATTCTTCTTGTTTTCCTTTGAGCCTTAGGTATCAAGATACCTAGTTTTATCGTCTCCTTGACTTTCTCATAAGTTCCATACCAATTTTATCTCTTATCCACAAGTTTAGGTAGTACTTAGGGATTCATTTTTTTGTGATGTTGTATCAATGTCAATCTCATAGCCCATCGGTTGTGGCCAAATATTCCTTGGCTCAACATCTTTAACAATGCAAGTGTCAGTATCAACCTCAAAACATATATTATCTCGGCATTCTTCCACTAGCTAAGTTGAAATTCTAAATTTCTTATGAATCCTTTCTTGAAATTTGGTATAATAATCATTCATGAAAATATCAAAATTATCTCCTAAACTCTTGATATACTCATTAATCTAGTAGATAATAGGTTTCTCCACATTCCAGATCACATTACCGATAGATGGAAAGAATTTTTGAAAGTAGAAGAATATACATTATAATAGAGAAATGAACTTCAATGTGTTGGTCTTGGCTTTCTGAATTCTATTCATGTTGTCACCAAATTTATTCAACAAGATTTTACATAGATCAATCTTCATGTCCTTCTTGACAATTTTGTATGCTATGTCCACAACTCCACATGGTACAATGTCCACTCGGGAAGATTGGAAGATTTAGTATGATATGATATTGCATGTGAATTTGAGTTTAGGATCTTCCACAATAGATAATTTAAGACCTCTTCCATCCCATTTAGCTTTTTTCATTTCACATATCTTGTTCTTATCAATCTACTTATTTGCATTTGGTCTATCACCAATTAGGTATCCAGTCACAATGTGGATAACATACTTAGTAATTTTGAATGGTTGATCTCACCACATAAACTAATTCTAGACTTGGCTTAAGATGATTCTCATCTAGTCGGTCTTGAAAATACTCATAATATGTAGGGCATGCATTAAACCCTTAGCCTCTAGGTGGATGTGTTCATCCTTCAATTTCCCATTTTCACACAAACTTTGGAAAGATGTATCAATATCCACTTGACAAATTTCCTTGATTTTGCAATGGATAAAAGCATGGATGTCTTCAGTCAAAATGACTCTTGGTGGAATAGATGATAAATATTGTATTTTTTCTGGTTCGACAACTTTCATGGGAGGAAGCTTGTATTTAGGGTTGATAGGATCAACCTTCTCAACAACAACGAGATTTGGTACCTTAGGTGCCATTGATTCAGGTGTATCATCGCTTGATAGAAGTATGGTTTCATGTGAAAAACCTCGGTCTCACTTATACAACTAGATCACACACCATAGATCACTCAAATATGCTCAATAGTGCTTAAATCTATTTAGAATTACCTCAACAATCGCTCAAATGCTCCTCAAATGACTCGACTCTACAATTTGCTCAAATACTCTTTGAAAATATTAGGTGACAATGACTAACAAAAGAGGTCTATTTATACCTTTTCATCAATTAGGGTTTCCAAGGGCTAGTTTGGTAGTAATTAACGTTGTCACTGACTCCCTTTTCACCAATCATCAAACTATGTTTTATTTTACCTAATGAAATAAAATAGTATTGTCTTTCACCAATCAAACATGAAATGTTGACTTTACAATATATGTCCAAATGTATCTAAATATTCTTATATGGATCTTTGCATAGTTGTTAGGAACCGATTTATGATTGAAATTTGACTCACAGTTCCTATTCATACCTTTAACCGATTAGGTGAAGATAGGTACGCCTGATCCAAAGGATGAGGTGCCATCGACTGTTCCAAATAATGTTCCATCATCTAGAGACTTCCTTCTCCATATTTTATCATCTGGTTTCTTATTTCTTCAACATTCACTTGTGTTGTTTCATTTGTCTTTTCCTTAGTTGGAGCTTCACCTCGATACCTGCAATCTATGGCTAGGTGACCTACCTTGTGATAGTGGAAACATGTCATTCCAGGACTATGCAATTTTATGCAATGTATCCATATCTCCCACATGTTGTACATGAAATTATTGTGTTGTAGTCCCATGGTATTGTTGAGCCTTGTCAGTTGTTTGTTATATCCTATCGGTTAGGTAACCATTTGACATTCTTTCTTTGTGACCTACAATGTTCAGACTTATGACAATATCTATTGTAAGTATTGCAATAGCCATTGAATTTTGGCTTCCTTTTATTTTTATCAATCCTTGATCTACACTCAAATTCTTGATGTCCATACTTATTGTAGTTATAATAATAACCATAAAATTTAGGAATGCTTAGTGGTTTACCTCTTTTTCTCCTAAAAATATTAGTTGTATGACCAGGTTTCCCACAATAATATAAAATAAGATTCTTTGTCTTCGGTGGGGTAGAAGTGTCTCAGTTGTCAGCTTGGTTTGAGGACTCTCCCTTCTTAGTGGTGCTATTTTTAGTGAACCCAAGTCTAGTTGTATGCCTCAGTTGTCTCTGACCTCTAAGTTGTTCATCCAACTTCTTTAGTATTTCTTCATTCTGTTTCAGTACTCCATTTTCTTCCTTTTCCAATTTCATTTCCCTTATCAATATTTCAACCTTAGACCTAAATGCTTGAGTCTCAGATTCCTTCCTCACTATCTCATGATTTGAATTCACTAGTTGGTTGGTCATAGCATTATGTTCTTGTGTCATTCTATTGATCTCATTATCCTTTTCAATTAGTCTTGCCTCAACTTTTCTCTTGCCTTCTTCTACCATTCTTTTTGCATCTTCAGCTGATCTCTTTGATTCAAGTATTTCACCCATTTTAATACATTGTGCTTCTTGATATTTCTTTATCAAATTTAGCTACTCGGTGAGTTCTTTATTCTTTGATGCAAGGGCATTCTTGGGTCCTCAGTCAATTTGCATGGTGGTGTGTTACTTGGCTGGTGTTACTCAATTGCAGCCTTAACTGATGGTCTCGGTTATTGAAGGAAGCTCGGTCACTGAAGGAACTCGATGATACTTCTTGTGCTCATTGGAACCAGTGCTCGGTAATGCCTGTGTTTCTTGGTGTTGCTTGGCTTGGTCAGCTATTTCACTGGTGCTCGGTTGTTTCTCTGGCACTCGATAGTTCTGGTTTACCGACTAGAGTTCTTGAAGATTTTCTTGGCCAGCTTAGTGCATTTATTGTTGGTAGTTGTTGTTACAGGCTGACATGTTGAATTTATTAATTGTAAGGCTATTTGAGAGCCGACTTGTATTGCATTTAATATTTTTTAGGAGGAGTTAATGGTTTCATCCAGCTGACTTGTGGCTGATGATTAGTATTTAAGGGATGTTTGGGGTAGTTGTTTAGGATGACTTGGAGAGATCATGAAAGTAGATCTGAGGGTAGCAGATAAGTGAAGTTATGGAAAAGATCCTATGAGATCTTGCAGATCAGATTGTTATCTGATAGTTTGTAATAGCAGAGCTAGTGGTTTGCATACTTGGAGACAAGGAGGTTGCTTCGAGGCTTGTGAGCTCAAATTTAAATCTTCCTTAGGGTTTCCATCAGTTGCTGATAGTTTTCAAAGCTGAACTAGTTGGAATTGTCTTGGATCTTGTTGATCTTACAGAATTACTTTTTAATTGCCCCTAACTTGGAAGGCCTTACAATCGGGCATGTTAATGAAAAATATGTGTTGAAGCATATGTTGTTGTGTTATTCTGATTTGTTGTTCTAAAGCTGCAAGGTTTGGACTATCCTTAATTTGATCCACCATCCTTGGCTACGTCAGGTGATATCAGAATTGAGTTGATCTTGTGGAGAGAAGGTTGACCTAGCAAGGTTGATCTTGCAAAGTTAATCTTGTTGGTGAAGATATCATATGATTTGAGTTGCACATTTGGAGCACTAAACTTGTGGAATCTTACCCTAGTTGTTTGTGCAAGGTGGCAGGCTGATCTGACTTGCATACAACTTGGAGATTGTCACAAGGTGGTTAGTGTAGGGTTTGTTGCAGAGGGTTTCTCTTATCTTTAAGGATGCCTCCAAGAAGATTGGACCCTAGAGTGATTGCTAATCTCTATGATACTGTGGAATCTAGGATTATAGAGAAGGTGAAATTAGATTTTAGATCTGAGATGGAGTTGATGAAGAATGACATGGTCGCTGAGATCATGAGAGTTGTTACTCATGTACCTCAAAATGTTGGTACTGAAGATGGTTATGAGGAAGCCGTTGAATACTTTGAAGTTGTTGGATCTAGTGGTGATGATCAGAGGGATAGATCTGGTGAAGACAAAACTGCTCAGTTGCCTAGATCTGGAGCTCGGTTAAGTAATGGCTACCGAATGGAAGTTTCTACTTTCTCTGGTACTTTGAAGCCCAAGAATTTGATTGATTGGATTGGTGAGCTTCAAGATTTCTTTGAGCTGGAAGAAATTGAAGATACTCTTCGAGTGAGGTTAGCACAGACAAATTTGAAAGGACATGTTGCTCTTTGGTGGAAATAATTACAAAGAGATAGAGAAGGTGAAGGTGAAATGAAGATCAATCAGTGGAGGTTTATGGTGACTAAGTTGAAAGCTAATTTTATACCTATTGAATATGAGCTTGACTTGTTTAAGAAGTTGTAGAATCTAAAATAGAAGAATCTGAATGTTGAAGATTATACCGAGGAGTTCTACAAACTTACTATTCGGTCTAGACATAGAGAACTTGGTAAGGAAAAGGTGGTTCGGTATGTGAATGGTTTGAGATTCAATATTCAGGATGAGCTTGGTATGCTGAGGATTGATTTTGTTGAAGATGCTTATTAGTATGCTCTGAAGGCAGAAGATAAGTTGAAGAGGAAACAACATAGTAATCCCTGAGGGAAGGAAAAGATTGATCACTTGGTGAAGGATAAACTGATTACTATAGAAGATGAACGGAAACTTGTAGAACCGAAGAAGAAGACGGGTAGAGTTATCTTTAAGGGAACTTGCTATAACTATGGAGAGGAAGGACACCATTCTTTTGAGTGCACACAGAAGAATCTTGGTGACCAATGAACTATTGTGGTGAATGAGAATTTTGAGAATGAACCTGAATTTGAGAACTTTTTGATTCGGAAAACATTGCTCGATACAAACGAGGAACCTTGTTAGAGGAGTAACTTATTCAAAACTCGGTGCAAGTCGAGAGGTAAACTTTTTGATGTTATTGTTGACAATGATAGTACTGATAACCTTTTTGTTGAGGACATGGTTCAAAAACTTGGTTTCAATAGAATGAGACATCCACATCCTTATAGGATTGGTTGGTTGCAAGATGATCATGCTCTAGAAGTAAGAGAACATTGCTTTATTGATGTTCAGATTGGCTAGTATAAGGATCTTGTGTTATGTGATATTGTGGAGATGAATAGTTGTCATATATTGCTCGGTAGACCTTGGCAATATGATTGTAGAGCTATGTATGATTGTGTGAAGAATGTGTTTACTATTGAGAAGGATGACAAGAAGTTCTCCCTGATGCCTTTGTTGGATACAACACTCGGTAGGAGGAGTTTGAGTATTGGTAGCCGAGTTGAGTTGGTAGATCCTAAGAGAATGAATGATCAGTTTGGAGAATAGACTTGTGTGTTATCAAGGAAAGATTTGAAGAGATAGAGGAAGCTGAAGTGGAAGAGTTTACAAAGTGAAAAGGTAGAGGACTTGTATGTGCAAAACTAGTTAGAGGTTTATGTGCTAAATCCTAGAAGATGTTCTTCTCACATATGAACATCTTTTCGAACCTGGGGTGTCTGATGCAGGGGCATTCTTGGGTCCTCGGTGAATCTGCATGGTGGTGTGTTACTTGGCTGATGTTACTTGGTTATAGCCTTATCCGATGGTCTTGGTTATTGAAGGAACTCGGTGAGACTTCTTGTGCTCGGTGGAACTGGTGCTCACTAATTCCTGTGTTGCTTGGTGTTGCTTAGCTTGGTCAGTTGTTTCACTAGTGCTCAGTTGTTTCTCTGGTGCTTGGTAGTTCTTGCTTATCGACTAGAGTTCTTGAAGATTTTCTTGGCCGACTTAGTGTATTTATTGTTGGTAGCTATTGTTACAGGCTGACATGTTGAATTTATTAATTGTAAGGCTATTTGAGAGCTGACTTGTATTTCATTTAATATTTGTTAGCAGGAGTTAATGGTTTCATCCAGCCAATGTATGTCTGATGATTAGTATTTAAGGGATGTTTGGGGTAGTTGTTTAGGATGACTTGGAGAGATCATGAAAGCAGATCTGAGGGTAGTAGATAAGTGAACTTGTTGAAAAGATCCTGTGAGATCTTGCAAATCAAATTGTTATCTGATAGTTTTTAATAGTAGAGCTAGTGGTTTTCATACTTGGAGACAAGGAGGTTTCTTGGAGGCTTGCGAGCTCAAGTTTAGATCTACCTTAGGGTTTCCATCAGTTGCTGATAGTTTTCAGAATTGAACTAGCTAGATTTTTCTTGGATCTTATTGATCTTGCAGAATTACTTTGTAATTGGCCCTAACCTAGAATGCCTTATAGCCTGGCATGTTAATGAAAAATATGTTTTGAAACATATCTTGTTGTGTTATTCTGCTATGTTGTTCTGAAGCTGCAAGGTTTGGACTGTCCTTAATTGGATCCACCATCCTTGGCTGCGTCATTCTTTTCCATCAAGTCTACAATAGATGTTTCAGATTCATCAGTCAAACTCCCTTCAGATGATGTCTCAAGCATCTCAACATGTTCTTGTGTGGACTTCAACTCATCATATAAATACTTTCTCGCTCTTAATGACTTTTCCAATTTCCATTTCATATCATCAATCATCTCATGTGCATTTTCCAATTCAAACTCAAGATTATCAATCTACTTATCTTTCTTGTAACATTCCATAACTATGATCTTTTCACTCTCAAGTGGTTAAACCCTTATCTCAAGAGTCCAAGGTTTGATACCAATTGTTGAATTTATAATAGAAAGTTAAGTACTGAGAGGGGAGGGGTGAATAAGTACTCCAATTTAACTTTTATCAACCTTTTTCTTAGCTTGATTTGTATTTCTATCATATATTCTGATCATTTACTGAATTGTAAACCTTGCATGTAACACTATAAAACATAGAAATCAAAACATGAAAACATAACTCATAACACAATGATTTTTGGTCTCACAAAAACCCTTGGTCGAAGGGAAAAATTGCGTTGGGGATGGTACCCACAATCCTTCACCACTGCAATAAAAAGGGTGCTTGGTTAGAGCTATAATGTTTAGCTACTTCTGATATCTTACCCTATTATGAGTACAAAAAGACTTCTATAGTCTACCTTGCTAAAGGATTTTACAATCTCTAATCTAAGAGATGTATCCCATTAAAGGATTTACAAACTAAGACTTGTTAGTACATACACAATAGTGGGATTTTATAATTCTGAATACAATATAAATCAATACTAAATTTTTCTGCAATAATGTATCAAAAAATATTTTTCATAACCATTATGGTCAATAACATCTTTACCTCATTCTATACTTTACTTCCTTTCAATCAAAACTTAGCTTCAGTACTCGGTAACCTCAAATTTGATTCACCTTCTCAATTTTGCTCTAACTATTCTATACTCTGTAACCTTAATTAGCTTCACATCACCATCACAATAGTTTCACATCCTTCTCTAACTACTCATCATCCACATCATCTCACACCTTTATGATCTTCACAAACTATTATTTATATACTTTATTTAGAAGCGGTGAAAACTTTCTAGATTCTTCTCCTTAAATGGTGGTAGCTTCGGTTACATTTCCAATTAATATATTCCTTTTATTTTCCATTGATGGATCTTACCTTGTAATCATGTGCAATCATCTTTTTAAATTCCCAATGTTTTACCAAACGATCTCCTTGAAATCAGTAACACATTTTTCTGCTCAATGTCCAAGTTCAATGTATCTGCCATGATATGTTATGTCATCATGTGTTACTCAGTAGCATATTTTGTTCTTTCTCAGTAACATGTGGTCTTGGCTTGGTAACTACCATGCACTTCTCGGTGCCTATCTTTCTCTTCTTAGTGTCTATCTCTCATTTTCCTTTACTAAAATTATCTCTTCCTTTACTGATTTCTTTGTTTTCTTCACCGATTGAGTCCTATCACTCCTTTTCCCAATAGAATTTAACTATCCAATATGACTTTCAAAAACCTAATGACAACAAAATAACTCTTTAGGAGTGCTAGCTTCTTCCTCCTTTGGAGGGGTGCTCTTAAAGCCACCGCTTCTTTATTTTCTTCCTTCTCAAATGGTAGACCAAATGGGGTTGCCAGGGAGTATTTTGGAGCACCTGGAGGCTGAGATCCTAGTGGGGTAGCCCCAAGACTAAATGTGACACTGACTCTTGCTACTTCTACTAACTTCTGGAACCATTCCACCTATTCATTCAACTACCTCATGAGAGGCTTTGGCACTAGGTCTAACAAATGGGAGGGTTCACAAACCTTTTGTTTTCTATGGGCTTTGGACTTCTCCTCTTTTTGGGATCTGAAAATGGTAGTTTCCTTTGGAAATGCATCTAAGAGAATTCTCTTCAAACAAACTCTTTCAAAATGAGTGTGACTTCACTCAATATTAGTCCTGGACATGATCTCAATGCTAAAAATCTTTGGGGAATCACAATCCACCAGAGGGAGACCTAACTTGACAATCTTTGTATCTTTCTACTCAAGGTCTTCAAGTGACTTGTTTTAAGAAAAATTTCATGGGAATGACCGGATCCTAAGATGTTCCATAATTCCCTTTGACATTCTTACATGATGCATGTATTAGATGATTTAATCATCCTAGTAGTCTTCCTAGAAATTCTCTAGGTCCGTCTCATGGGGTTGAGATCCCCGGGGCATTTCTTTCTCGAGGTGGCCACGTGGATCATAATTGCAGTGCCTAAGTGAAAACTTACCAAAATTTAAACCAATTAAATCATTTTTCATCTCTTGAGATATTGCAAGGGTGGAAGTTTACTTGTCACATGTGATGGGGAAGGTGACATAGGTAATCTTCTTTGTAGCCAATAGGGCATGCACCTCTAGAATTTGCCTACAAAATTCTAATAAAATGATCTTGTCTTTGCAATGCTTGGGCAACAAAAATGGGTTCCCAATGAACCCGATGACCTGGATGTATGTGTGTTGTGAAAATTAGATGAAATAACATCCCCATGGGTTGACCATCACCATCACATATGGAGTCAACTTGAACCCTACATCCTTTTAAGTAATGTCTTTACCCAGTGAAAAATGAATGCACCATTAACTCTACAAAAATTCTAGAAACATTCATCACATTAGATCTTGGGAAAATAATCCCATGGGGGAGAATGCTTCATCTTTGTATAGTGGACACCTATTATGTTAAGTCCTTGAATTCCACTATGGTGTCGAGCTAGTGACCATAAAAAAAAGAGGTCATATAAAAATGGCTATCCCCTTCTACTTTCCTCATCTAAGCATCCACATGGTTGGAAATAATGGCCACCCAATCAAGACATTTTCGGTTGGTAGTCATACAATAGAGGATTTAGTACATCCATGGGGAGAATTCCTAGACATGGGGCTCACCAAAAATCTTGCACAAAAATATAATCCCTACTTGGATAAAGTCCTTGAAATCAGAGCAACAAATATCTATTTTCATCTTCTTAAAATCTTGACAGGGGATTTTCAACCAATTTATATTCAAGTGGCATCAGGCTGCCTCTTCTTCCCCTGTAAATTGTGCCATGGAGGCTTCTCGGGTCATTATGTCTACATCTTTAAAGAATATAATTCTCTAGGTAGTGGCAATAGTATCTTGGTCCAAAGAGGCAATGGGGTCTTTGGGGGATGTGACAGCAGCTCAAATGGTTGTGTTGTAATTCTTTACCAAGAGTAATATTAACTTCAAAACCTTGATAGAGTTTGGGAAATCTACTACTTGAATGACCCTAAAAGTGGCTAGATTTATGGACACTGGATCATTGGCTCACCTTAATTTATGTATGGTTTGTTGGAGACCCTTTAATTTGGCCTAGACCCATGAAAGTCAAAATTTAAAATTTCCCAGAGGGTTGTCTCAATTCAAGATCAATGGATTATCTCATCTTTCTTGTACTTCATCACCAAAGCAAGTTTCTCCAAAGCCCTTTTTGCCTTAGACTTCTTGATCTAGGCCACAGAGGATCTGGGGAGTTGTAAGCTTCTGGGAGGGGATCCTGCTACTGCCATCTTTTTTTATTACATCCTGCAAGATCAAACGACCGTCAAAAAGATATAAATGACATAGAAAGATTAATACAAATTTTGGGTCTTGGGACTCTGGAGACTGCACATTCCATTACTTAGGAAGATAAAAACACTTTTTACCAATGAGAGATATTGGGGAAATTGTTTCTTCCATGAGAAAACTGCAAGTCACATAATACATGAACAAAAGAAAGCTAGAGTTTTGATGATGAAAACTTGGTGAAATGTTGATATTTTAACAACCACACACATGTTGAGGACCACAAAGATGTCCAAAGACTCAAACCCTGAAATGACAAAAAGTACAAAAGATATTTGATGGGAAATTATTTTAATGACAAGTCATTTCCCAAGCTCGATACATGTATGCACACATGCACAAAGTTATGACATTTAATTTTATAGTTAGCACGAAAAAAGTGGTATTAATGGCCAGATAGGACAAATTTGAATGTTAGCTCATGGAAACCTATGCCACCATTAAGGAGAGCATGACAGAGACAAAGGGAAACTTTGAGAACTAGCCACCTTGGCCTTGTGGACTTGACCTTGTGACTAAGGTGAGTCCTGCAACTCATGAGGACTCGCCTCTTAGTGACAAACCTATGACTCAGCCACTCGACATAGAGTCCAGGAATAAATTATTGATAGTGTGTGGATAATACACCTAATAAAGAATTTAAATTTGAAACTATTTACACTCACACCTAAGCTTTACAACCTGTACACAACTTTACCCAAAAAGAATAGAACCTGTATACATGGTTACACACGAAGGGCACAACACTATATACAAACATTTACAGAGGAAACTATACAAGATTTGCAATAGTCTACATTATTCTACACCATTTTTATAGCAGTATACATGGCTAGACCAGTCACGGAAGACAAACACGACAGAGCTGACACATGCCCAAAAACTATGAACTAGCCCTATTTACAAGGTGGAATTACTAGGTGACATGAACAAAAAGCAAGAAAGAAAACACAAAATTGAAACAAAACAAAATAGAAAAGAAAGGAGAACCAACCAAAGCAAAGCCAAGGGGAACCTACCTTAAACAAAGAACACTGGGGGTTGAAGACCGTTCACCCACTACTTTTTCAATGTGCAAATTAGTTAGCTTAGATACCGAACACACAAATACCAGCACTTGAATAATTCTCTCTATGAAGGATCAAGCTTGGGAAATGCTTCACACTTTGTAGTTAATCACTCATAAAGTAATTTTTCTTCCGATAAATGTAAAAATGAGGGGGGTTAAAATCCTTTTATAATGCCCAATGGAAGCACATTAGTTATTTATTGGAGTTCTAAGGGCAAGTAAGTTCTAAAGTTTGGGTCCCAAGGCACTCGATGCTCACTTCTTCAAATGAAGACATAAATGACAGCATCAAAAACCAAGAGTCTGGAATCCTTAGCAAAGGACAAGAAGAAACTCTAAGATCCTGGATCCCAAAGAAACAAAAGATGAAAAACAACCAAGGACACAACAAAAAAAAGAAACAAAAAGACAAAGGGGGACCTGACAGTCTTCCTTCACAAAATGTAGGGATGGGTATGTAGGGAATAACACTTTTCTTATCCACTATTCTTTGTGGGTTTGTATCTTTTGTAAGGTATTATCCTTTTCTTGCATGGATTTGTTGATTATATCCCTGATTGAAATCTTATATTACTTGCATTAAAAGTGCATATTTATCTTTAAAAAACTTATCCCTTAGGATTTATATTGGATTTTAATTCTTTTATTGGGATCCATTATCTCTTTACTTATCATCTTTTTTGTACTGCAATGTCCTTCCATGTATGAACTTATTGTTTAAATCTTTCTCCTTGTTGAGATAAGTATCCTCTTTATGATTTTTCTTTACTTGAAAGTACATATTTTATATAATTAGATCACTAAGTAGATATTATGTGGCATCCTTCCTCTTTTCTTTTATCTCTCTATGGTTTGCATTATTTTTTGACACATTCCTTTTTGGTATGAGATACATTGTTACAAGAAAGATCCTAACATCTTTGTCTATTAATCCTTTTTATGCCTTAAAATGGCATGTTGTTCATTCAATAATCATTCATAGTATCATTCTTTCTTTTCTTTCCTTAATGTTTAGCTTACTTTATATGTGATGTCTTTTCTAGAATATTTGTTTTTTCTGGAGGCTTCTGTAGAATACAACTTATTTTTCTTGCAATTTTATATCTTTTATGAAGTAAATATCATTCAAGGTGTTTTATATATTATATCTTTCCTTCACACTTGGGGGGCATGGTTGTTTCCACATTCTTCCTATTTTCTCTAAGGATCTACTTTCCTTAGTATAGTGGCATTTGTTTATTATGTGATATTATTTTCCTATAAGGAATGGTTTTCTTGATTGGGATTCTCTCTTATAAAAGAGGTGTATATCCTCAATCATCACCTCTTCTTTATTTTCAAAACTATGTTCATTATAAACATCTTCCCATACTATGTGATTCAAAGTTTGTCATCCTTCATCAAGAATCCCTTTTTTTATATGGAAACAAGGAGTTAAATGGGTGCATTCTTGTTCTTCTCCTTCTCTATTTAATGAAGATATTATCTTTGTTCAAGTGCTCCTCTTAAAGGTATATTTAACGTAAACAAGATCTCTTACTTTCAAGGGTCGCTTCTCATAAGCGAAATATCCTTTCCCAATTATAAATTTTATTAGCTCATAAGAGTCAACACTCTTAGCTAATATTGTGGCATAATTTTTTGTTTTAAGGGTATCTCCTTATTGATGGATGTAGGTATCCTTGATTCTCTTCCTTATAATGTCTACTATGTAGACATCATAAGGAGGGGGCATACATACACCCTCCCTTGTACAATATTGATGTATTTTATTTTATTTTTGCAACCAATCCCTAATGGGTATAAGTGATCTTTATCCATCCCTAGGATGCACATTTACATACACTTATCTCTATAGATAATAGAACCTAATCCATTTATAGCACAATCACACCCCATGGTGACATACAAATTGATCTGTGAGGTGCACACAAAAATTTCTCATAGATTTAACAAACCTTGGTCCATTCATGAGGAGAACATACACATGCATGTAAGCCACTAGAAGGAACAAGGTTTTTGATAGGATTGACTAGCATAGCACACAAACCTGCTAGACCATTCAATTATATTTTTGTGTGGTTCATGGTAAGACACATAAATCTTACTCGGCAAGGTAATCACATCTTTTGTGTGGTTCACAATAAGACACACAAATCTTACTGGGAAAGGTAATCACATCCCTCTCTCTCTCATGCTAGCTATATTAGATCATGGATTTTATATCATTATTAATGGAGCTCTTTTTATTCTTATGTGATTATTTATGCTCTTGAAAAGGCTTTCCAGACATGATATTAGTGGATAAGGAATTTATGGCCGAGGTCTTTTTCACTAGTTGATTTGGAGTTTGTCTCAGCACTAACCCCTTTTATGTTTTTGCTTTGTTTTTCATTCCCTTATGCATGGATGTGGATTTAGGATCCTTAGTTTTGGGGCTTATGTCCTTAGACTTAGAGATGTATTATCATTTTGTGATTCACCACAATCATCTCATCTCTTCTTTGTCTTCCTTTCTTGTGAGTATGAGATTGCCTCATACTCCTGCTAAAGTGGGGGCTAAAAGTACCATCCTATAAAGTAAGCACTTACTTTTATACACTTTTGGGACCATTTTAGCCCTCCTTAGTGTTTTTTTATCATTAGGACCTCCTATTGCATTTAATTATATAGATAATACATAATTTAAATCAAGATCCTTTTTCCTCTTCTAGTCTTGCACAAAACTCTAGGTTGGCTCTCCAATCATAAAATTCATTTTCCTCTTAGATCCTATTTAAGATTTAAATGCATTTACGACCAATTTTCCCACACATTCTGATGCAGGAGCATCCTAGGATTCTTGGCAATCCTGTATCAACCAAAAATATGTTCATCTTTGAAGGTAGATTGGTAGTTTTGATCTTGGTTTGGTGGAGTACTTGCTCGATTTGAAAGACTGGTTGCTCGGTTTATGTGGTTACCGGGGTACTCGGTCTCTAAAGAATGCTTGGTAACTAAAGGCATCAGTTATTTCTGGCGCTCAAACATAATTGTGTTCCTCGGTCATGCTTGGCATGGTTGGTGTCTGGCACTTAGTTATTTCTCTGTTGCTTGGTGTTCTTGCTTACCGACCGATTTGGTTGGATGGATCAACTTAGCCGACTGGTGCATTTAATTTGGGTCGTGCTCCTCGAGTTATGGATTGATTGTTGGATATATGGGGACCTAGATCTAGTGTGTTGCATTCTTCTATGTAGATCTGATGACTGTTGGGGCCATCTTTGAGAGTTCATTTATTTTGGTAAGGCTATGTGAGAGCCGACTGAGGTTTTAGCATTTAATATTTGTTTGTGAGGGTTTATTGTTTCATCAGCTAACTTGTGGTTGGGAATCAATATTTATAGGGTTCTTGGGTAGATGTTTGGGGGATCAGATTGTGGGAAGGAAAGTTAGTAGTCTGCGAGCTTAGGAACAGGAAGATTTCTTGGAAGTTTGAGTACAAGTTTAGATCTTTCCTGGGTGCCTACTAGTGTGTTGTGTATTGCAGACCTGGGCTAGCTAAATACTGATGTTGTGGAAAAGATTTGGATCCTGCGAGATCTTGTGGACTATTATTTTCTTTGTATCTGGCCATAACTGGGAAGGCCTTACAGCTCGACACATTGTATGTAATCAGTGATTTGATGAATAAAGACTTCAGTTTTATTGCAGATCTGTTGTTGTTATTGTGTATTTTCACTGCATATTGGTTTGGCTGCAAGGTCAGTCAATCCTTAATTGGATCCACCAGCCTTGACTTCATTAGGTGGTATTAGAGCGAATTTTGTTCCTGTTTGAGAAAAGTTTTTTCTTGTTGGAGCTGAGTGGATCTTGTGTGTTTGCACCTAGATCTTGATTTTAAGATGCCTCTGAGGAGAAATCATGAGGCCTTAGAAGAAGAAGAAACTACTAGAGAATTCAGTCTTGATGATTTTAGGGCTTTGCAAAAACAAGTGCAAGACCTACAAGAGGAATTGAGAAAGAAGAAGCCTACCTTGAAAGAGGATAGTGATGATGAATTTGAGGAAGATCATTTTGAAAAAGTTGTAGAAGAAGCTAGAGCTACTAAAGAGAATCAAATTCTGAAAGCTATGTCTAAGATTGGGAAAAGACCTAAGATTGAAGTTTCTGCATTTGCTGGGAGCCTTAGGCCAGAAGAATTTCTTGATTGGATCAATGAGATTGATGAGTACTTTGAGTATGAAGAAATAGAAGATCCTGATAGGGTTAGATTTGCAAAGACTAAGTTGAAGGGTCATGCAAATATCTGGTGGAGAGAAGTTTAGTTGGAAAGAGGTAGAAGAGGAAAAGAAAAGATCACTAAGTGGAACCAAATGGTTGACAAGTTGAAGGAGAAATTCATTCTGGTGGATTATGAATTGGACATGTTTAAGAAGATGAAAGCTTTGAAGCAGACTAAAAAATTGGTATAGGAGTATACCAAGGAATTTTATAGAATCCTGATTAGGACTGGTCATTCTAAAGCTGATAAAGAGAAGGTTGCTAGGTATGTCTATGGTTTGAGACCTAGTATTCAGGAAGAGTTACTTACTATACATATGACAACAATCGGTGATGCTTATTAGATGGCATTAAAGATTGAAGAGAAGCTGAATAAGAAGTATGAAGGAAGACAGAGCAATATGAACCGAGGTGGTAAAACTAGTGAAGCAATTGTTGAAAGTAATGTGACAGAGAATCCTAAGCCTAATGTGGGATCTAGTAGTGGTCAAGTTACAAAGAATGCTAGAGAGAGAGGAAGGTGGAAGAATGAGTTCACCGGTACTTGTTATAACTGTGGTGAAGCGTCACAAAATTTTTTATTGTCCTAAGAAAAGAGTGGCACTGGCTGCTAAAGAAGATATTGTGAATGTTGCAGAAAAAGGTGAGACACTGATCAGTAGAAGGTTAGCTGCATGTGTCCATGAACCGGTGCAAAGAAGGAACTTGTTCAGAACCAGATGTAAGTGTAAGAATAAGGTATGTAATGTCATAGTTGATGGTGGTAGTTCTAAGAACTTTGTTTCAGATGAAATGGTTAGTAAGTTGATTTTGGAAAGAAGGAAGCATCATAATCCTTATCAAATTAGTTGGATACAAGATGTTTCTAAGGTTAGGATTGAAGAACAATGCTTGGTTAAATTTTAGATTGGATCTTACCATGATAAGATATTGTGTGATATATTGCCTATGGATGCTTTTCATCTGTTCCTCGGTAGACCTTGGCAATTTGACAAAAATGTGTTGTTTGATGGTCATGCTAATACCTATGTGGTTAGGCATGAAGGAGCTCAGCATAAGATGATACCTTTATAGGAAATAAGGGTTAAGGGATGTGGAGTTATCAGGTGTTGTCCTTATGACAAACCTCAGGAGAAAAGGATTGATGAACCTATTCCTACAAAGCCTAGTTTGAAGGAGAAGGAGAATGATATATCTGAAGAGCTAGTTGAGATTAAGAAATAGATGGTCTTGCTGGTAGAGATGGTACAAAATATGGTGACATTTGTGACATAGAGAGATGTAGATGATACTGAGTTGGTTGAGGAGTTTGGAGAGGATGAACCTTATCGAGGCACTAATGTGATCGATAGTGGTTAGAATCAATTGCTATCAGTTGCCGACCGGAAGGATAAGCAAAGTGGAAAGTAGAAGGACTTTCTGCATGAGACAATGAATGAAGTGAAGACTAATTGGGATGAAGGACAAGAGGAGATATGGGTTAAGAACATATTTGGCATACCTGTTCTGATTCCCTTGAGACATTCCTGATTTCCTTATGAGAAAATCTTTCTTACCTGGGGTGTCTGATGCAAGAGCATCCTAGGATTCTTGGCAATCCTGTATTAACCAAAAATATGTTTGTCTTTGAAGGTAGATTGTTATTTTTGATCTTGGTTTGGTGGAGTACTTGCTCAGTTTGGGAGACTAGTTGCTCAGTTTATGTGGTTATCGGGGTACTCGGTCTCTGAAGAACACTCGGTAAATGAAGGTGTCAGTTGTTTCTGGTGCTCAGCGATAATTGTGTTCCTTGGTCATGCTTTGCATGGTCAGTGTCTAGCACTCAGTTATTTCTCTGTTGCTCAGTGTTCTTACTTACTGACTGGTTTGGTTGGATGGATCGGCTTGGCCGACTGGTGCATTTAATTTAGGTCGCACTCCTCAAGTTATGGATTGATCGTTGGACATGTGGGGACCTAGATCTGGTGTGTTTCATTCTTCTATGCAGATCTGATGACCATTGGGGCCATCTTTGAGAGTTTATTTATTTTGGTAAGGCTATGTGAGAGCCAACTAAGGTTTTAGCATTTAATATTTATTTGTGAGGGTTTATTATTTCATCAGCCGACTTATGGCTAGGAATCAATATTTATAGGGTGCTTGGGTAGATGTTTGGGGGATCAGATTGTGGGAAGGAAAGTTAGTAGCCTGTGAGCTTAGGAACGGGAAGATTGCTTGGAAGTTTGAGTACAAGTTTAGATCTTTCCTAGGTGCCTACCAGTGTGTTGTGTGTTGTAGACCTGGGCTAGCTAAATATTGATGTTGCGGAAAAGATTTGGATCCTGCGAGATCTTGTAGACTGTTATTTGTTTTGTATCTAGCCATAACCGAGAAGGCCTTACAGCCCAACACATTGTATGTAATCAGTGATTTGATGAATAAAAACTTCATTTTTATTTTAGATTTGTTGTTGTTATTGTGTATTTCCACTGCATATTGGTTTGGCTGCAAGGTCGGCCAGTCCTTAATTGGATCCACCATCCTTGACTGCATCACATTCACCATATTTTCTCTAACCCCCTCAATACTTCTTGAGATCTAGGACATTTGTCTAGAGTTTTGCACCTTCGAGTATAGGTCAACCTCGACCCATATCTAGTATAGGTCAGCCTTGACCTATACTCAAGGGGGTGAATTTTGATTGGCCCCTTATCCTGATGTAAAGTATTAGCCTTTTCCCTCCTTGTGTAGTCGAGCCTTTCAATTTTGATGCCAAAAATAGGTGTAAAAGGAGGTCTTCTCACTTCATATGATCATCTACGAATTCACTTAGGCATATGCACAAGAAAATCACTCTCAAGAAATCAAGTGAAAGAAGTCAAGGTCTTTTGGTGAATTCAAGCAAGTGTACCTTCATTCATCCATCCATTCAATCAAGAATGCATTTCTTTCTATAGATCTAGCATCTTTGGAGACAAAGGAGTTGGCCATCAAGGGAGGAGATCTATATACATACATTCATTCAAGTCATTTTAATCATTGAGGTGAATTAAAAGCATCCACTTCATGAGGGTTTGTCTTACATGATTTCCTTTTGGTCTTTTGTGTTGAGTCAAAGCTATTGCATTAACATACTTGACCACATATATAGCATAATTACATCTACATGGTATGATATACTCCATTGTTTAGATTCAATCTTCACAACATGCTAGCATTTCCTTTATTTCAATTCAAGGTTAATTCCTAAATTGGGGCTTGACCAAGGCAAGCCCCTCCCCATCAAAAAAATTTCCCATTGCTTGTATGTGGGAGAAGATTTACAGGTTTTCAGGATTGAAATTGGTAGATCTAGAGTTATAGTTTCTAACAGACATTCACATCTCAGATTTTAGATAGTGCAAGTACAGGTTAACCTCAACCTGTACCCAAGTTGACCTATACCCAAGAAATCAACATGTACCCAAGAAGTTGACCTTTTCCTAGGACCACCATATTTTCATAGTGTACAAGTTCTAGCCTCCTAACCTTCATTCTAGCTATGGTTTGGTTTCTAACTCAGTCTGATAGCCTATTTTTTGATATGAAGTTTCAAGGTGAGTACTTTGCCCCTTTTCCATTTCATAGAACTTGTCTCTATAGATTAGATTTCATTATATTTATGATTCCTTCTCTTAGGGAAATGAAGATCAAAACCCAAGGCTCTACATTTAGAAAATCATGAATTGGTACTTTTCCTTGTGCTAAATGGATTTCCCTTATGGTTAAGTCTTGGTCCTCTTCCTAAATGTACATTTTGATGAGTGATCTATCCAACTTACCATTTTGTACATTACACACACACACACATACATACATATAAAATAATGAAGGGGCATTCATACAAAAAAAACACTCATCAAAGAAAAATTTCAAATTAGAGATTTTGTCATTCATATGAATATAAATAATCAGAATAATTAAAAGAAATTGGAAGGAACGTTTCATACTAAATGATTGGAAATTTCATCAACACTTCTTATAATTTTACTAGCCTACATTTAACCTTTTGAACCATGATTTAAAAAGTAATTAAACAACTCTGATATAACATAGGATGAGTACTAGAAGTTTGGTCCACTCATTGGCCAAATGATATAATATTTTTCCTTGAAAGTGAATATTTTTTTTAGTTGGATTAATACTTTAACGTGTACTTACATATAAAATGTTGAGCTCCACCTATTAATAGAAATAGATACTTTATATTTGGATGCTACTCTAAGATACTTTGCTTGATTCTAATGATATGGGCATTTGTCTTATGGTTTGATCTTGACTATATTTTTTTATTAGGGGAAATCAAGTTTTAATGGGGCCTGAAAACCCATTACAAATAGATTTTGGTAGGATTTGGAACCCAAACAAACCAGCTGCAAAGAATAGTTCTACCCAAACAACCAGTAGTTGTACCATCAACTAAAAATTAGTAGCCTAACATATAGGAACAAGAAATGACTCCAATTGCATCAAGACAAAAGGTTGAGGACATACACAACAAAGATTTTCTTAACCTTAATTAATAAATCATGGGTTTTTATAGTACCCATAACCACACATCTTGGGTTTTGACAAGGCTCCCAAAACCTTAATGATGAAGGGTGCTCCCCTTAATAGCACAAACAAAAAATAGAAATAGATAAAAAATAACAATTTGCAAGAACAGAAAATGGGCTTCTTATTATCTCCACAAATGTAGAATTACAAATTTTAGAATTATAATATGCAAAGCCACATGGGCATTTACCCTTACAATATTATGTTGGACAAAGCCTCAAATCATTACCCAGATCTACCAAGAACTACTCTAAACTGCCTAGACAATACTACGGCCCTTCCTCATATAGGCAATTTTCCACTGCCTGGGAAGGTTCCAGAAATTTAGCCATTAAGGCCGACTTCCCCTAGAATTATTTATTTTTCATAATTTTTATAATAGGGTCGGCTCAAAAGAATTACAAAATATGTTTGTAGGTAGCCCAACTTCTGGAGGCCATAACGTTTTAACCATAGCTCTAATTTTCTATTATAGCCATTTTTCAGAAATGGTAGGACCTGATCTACAATGCCTGACTCGCGTGAGCTCCAGTCAATTGGGGCTCGATCGTGATCTAGAGCCTCTAAGGCCTTAAAAATTGAGCTCAAAGATTTTGTACCCAAAAACCTCAATAACTTCACTGATACATATGATATGGAAATGAAACTCAACTGGTAGGATGATATGACTAAGATGAACCTCCACTTGTGAAATCAAAACATTTTGAGATCGTATGACCAACTTACTAAAAATAGTAAGTTTCCATAAATAACATCTCTACACAAGATAACCCTTATTGAAAAGAAACCAAAAATATTTTTGGGTGATGCAAGATTGCTCTTACACCTAGGATGCTCCTGCATCAGACACCCGGGGTAATTTGAGAAGTGACCATGTCATGTATCATGTGTGAAGAGGAAAAACAAGATAGTTAATCTCCTCCCTTGTCAACCATGACAAATCTTCAACAGGTCATCATTTCCATTTGACCAGATATTCTTCAAATGTCATGTTCCTTGTGCTTCTACCAACATGACTATCTAGTATATCCTCAATCTCCTTGATAGCTGAAGTATTTGTTGGAATACTCCATTGTGCTTCTATGATCTCATCTTCAACACCTCCTTCATGATACTCTGTCAAATTTGAAATGTTGAATACTTGTGAAATATTCAGCTCAGTAGACAATTCTACCTCATAGGCATTTCCTGAATCATGCTTCTTGGGTATCTTACATGGCCCAAACTTCTTCATTTTCAGCTTGTTATATGTACCTATTAGAAATTTCTCCTTCCGCAAATAAAGCATGACTTCATCCCCAACCTAAAATTCCTCATGCCTCCTTTTCTCATCCGCCTTATCCTTATATTGTGCATTCATCTTGGTAATGTGTTTCCTCACCTCCTCATGGATGTTCTTCAAATGTTCTACAAAATCCTCAGCTTCAACACTACTTATCTCTCCTTTATCTATCTTCCTCAACTCAAATGCATTTTTGGGACTACTTCCATATACAATCTAGAATGGTGATCTACTAGTGCTCCTGTTGAAAAAATTATTATATGCAAATTCTGCCTGTGGTAAAATCAAATCCCATCTTATTGTCTTATCCCCAACCAAACATCTTAGAAAATTTCCCAAACTCCTATTCACCACCTATGTCTATCCATTAGTTGGTGGATAATGTGATGAACTGAACTTCAAATCTATCTTTAATTTCTTCCACAATGTACGCCAGAAATATCCAACAAACTTAGTGTCCCGATCTGAAACTATGCTCTTTGGAAAACCATGTAGTCTCACCACTTCCTTGAAAAAATAATTCTACTACATGAACTGCATCATTAGTCTTCTTGCAGGGAATGAAATGTGTCATCTTTAAAAATCTGTTAACCACTGTAAAAATTGAATCATGTGCCCACTGAGTCCTTGGCAAACCAAGAACAAAATCCATACCGATATCCTCCCAAGGCTTCTCTGGTACATGTAATGGATGATACAACCCTGTATTCTGCTTTTCACCTTTTTCCATTTGACATACTCTACAACTCTATACAAACTTCTTGACATCTTTCTGCAACTATGGCCAGTAATAATTCTCACTAACCAGAGCAAGGGTTTTATCATGACTAAAATGTCAAGTCTGTCTTCCGCTATACTTCTCCTTGATGAGATTATCCCTCATAGAACTTCGTGGAATGCACAATTGACTCCCTCTGAATAGCATACCATCCAGGATGATGAAATCCAACCACTTCATTTTGTCTAGAGTAACAGGTTATGTACAAGCTTTCCAAGCTTCTCCAAAATCAAGATCCTCTGGATATAAACTCTTGAGTTCTTTGAACCCAACCACCTCAATCTACATCTCTATCAACAATAGTTGCCTTCTTCTAAGTGCATTTGCAACCTTGTTAGACTTTCCACTCCTGTGTTTCAAAATAAATGTGTAACTCTGCAAAAACTCAACCCATTTCAAATGTCTTTGATTCAACTTTCCTTGACTATTCAAATATTGCAAAGCTTGATGATCAGTATACAAAACAAACTCCTTAGGAAGAAGATAGTGTCTCCACTTTTTTAATGCCTGAACTATAGCATAAAATTCCTAATCATAAACATAATATTTTTTCTTGGCATCATTTAACTTCTCACTGAAATAAGCAACAAGTTTACCTTCTTGGCTCATAACAACTCTTATTGTAGTACCACTAGCATCACATTCTACTTGAAACACCTTATTAAAATATGGAAGTACTAAAACAGGTTGTTCTATAACTTTTTGTTTCAACAGTTTAAAATTCTTATCTGCCCTTGTAGTGCACTTTAATTCTTTTATATCTCCTCTCATTGTTTCAATCAAGGGTCCACAAATACTGTTAAAAATTCTAATAAAATTTCTCTAAAAACTAGCCAAACCATGAAAATATCTTACCTCAGTAGCACTCCTTGGAATAAGCCATTCAAGGATAGCTTGCACTTTCTATGGATCAATTTTTAGACCTTCTGCTGAAACTAAAAATCCCAGATACACTAACTCCTTCACAAAACTGCACTTTTTCAAATTAATCAACAATTTGTCTTCCCTTAACTTCTCAAACACCCTACGAATATGCATTATATGCTCCTCCAATGTCTTATTGAAGATCAAAATATCATCTAGGTAAACAATGAAAAACTTACCTAGAATTTCTTTCAAAACCTCATTAATGAGCCGCATGAAAGTGCTTGGTGCATTGGTTAGCCCAAAAGGCATGACTAACCACTCATACAATCATTCCTTTGTCTTGAAAGAAGTCTTCCATTCATCTCCTTCTCTGATCCGAATATGATGATATCTACTCTTTAGATCTATCTTTGAAAAATACACAACTCCCCTCAAACAGTCCATAATATCATCCATTTGTGGCAATGGAAACTTGTACTTGATTATGATCTTGTTTATTTCCCTAGAATTTGTACACATCCTCCATTCTTCATTCTTCTTTGGTGCTAATACTATTGGTACATGACATGTACTCAGGCTCTCTTGAATCAACCCCTTTTGTAACAACTCATGTACTTGCCTGTTCAACTCTTCACTTTCTGTTGGTGTCATTTTGTGTGCTGCCTTATTTGGCAAACTGGCTCCTGGAATCAAGTCCATATGATGACTAATCTTCCTTACTGGTGGTAATCCATCAGGAACATTATCGGATACAATATCCTAAAAATCATTCTACAAATCTGCAACTTCTATAGGTACATCTTCTACTTCCTCTTTACCAACTTTTGGAATTAAAGAAAAACACATATGCTCATGCATCATACCCTCTAGGAATTTTCTTCCATCAACAAAACTTATTCTTGCATTACCACATACCTTTTCTTTTGTGTCCTTCAATGGCTTTAGCTTATGTCACACTCCATCCTTTCTGAGGGAATAGGTATTCACACAACCACCATGTACAATATGCCTGTCAAACTGCCATGATCTATCCAATAATATATGACATGCATCCATAGGTATGATATCACATAGTACCTCATCATGGTATCCTCCAATCTTGAACTTTACTAGGCATTGTTCACTAACCATGACCTTGTGGTCATCTTGCACCTAGGCGATCTGGTATGGATTTGGGTGTTTTTGTCTCTTGAGCTTCAACTTTGTGACCATATCTTCTGACACCAAATGGTCAATGCTTCCACTAACGATAATCACATCACAACACTTATCCTTAGACTTGCACCTGGTATGAAACAAGCTCCTCCTTTGCTCAGGTTCATTTTCACCACTCAATAGGACTCTTCTGTTAATTAGTGTTTCTCCTCTTTCAACATCTTCAAAATACGATGATCTAGCATCTTCATCTACATGTGCAACTCTAGCCTGGCCTTCAGTTCTCCTATCTGTCCTTCCTTGACATTGAGGACATTCATATGCCCTCTGACCTTCTTCTCCATAATGAAAACATGCTCCACGGAAGCCTCCTCTTCCTGATCCTTGTCCTCTTCCCCTTCCTCTCTAATCTCTATTATTCTGATCTTGGAAATAATTGAAATTGTTTCCTCTCTAATTTTGACTGCTACTTGCCTCATCCTTCTTTTATGGATCTTTATTTTGGCCTCCATAAGACCGTCTGCTGGATCTTCCACCACACCATGACCTCTCCCGCTTTGTCTACTTTCAAACTTCTTGTTCAACTTTTCCTCTACTACAGTGCTTGACTCACACAAGATCTAGTCAGCCAGGAGTCGATCGCAATCCGAAGCCTATAAGGAATTCAAAATTGAGCTCAAAGATTTTGCTCCCAAAAAATTCAATAACTCCACTGATACAGATGATATGGCAATGAAACTCAACTAGTAGGCTGATATGACTAAGATGAACCTCCGCCTGTGAAATCAGAACATTCCGAGATGTATGACCAACTTACTAAAAAAATAAGTTTCCATAAATAACAGTTATGCACAAGATAGCCCTTATTGAAAAGAAACCAGAAATATTTTTGGGTGATGCAAGATTTCTCTTACACCCATGATGCTCCTGCATCACTTAAAAAATAGACATTTAGATAAAATTTGAAGACCCTATCCAAATAAAAATTACCCTCCTAAACAAAAAACAATTGGAGTTAAAACAAGGGGTTTTGGCAAGCTCCCATAACATTCACAAGTAGCCTCAAAATATTGAATTATGAAGAACTAGCTATATATATGGGGTTTTGGAAGGCTCCCCAAACCTTCAACCAAGGGTTTTTTCCAGGCACCCTTAACATGATCTTTAGGTTTTAACAAGGCACCCAAAACTTTCAAAGTGCATTTTGAAATGGACCCCACAACCACACTCCAATCAACAATAGAAGCACTTTGCCATCCAATCCATCCTTCTATAAAACTCCTCCCCACCTCAATAGGGGACGATCGCACCTCCATAGGAACAACAAAGAAGGACAATAGAAGAAGGGATCCCACAACCACACAAGAAGAGACGATAGATGTAACCGAACCAAAAAACCAATCTTCACCAAAATCAATCCTCTTGAACTCAAAAGAAGAGGGCTCCACCTCAAAAGAAGTAGCAAAGAAAGAGAAATTCATAAAGGAAAACCTCACATGAGTCAACCTCACTTCCAAGCAACCAATAATGAAGGGAAACCACATAGAGCACTAAACTACCACTCCCACCAAGTGATTCTCCACCTCAATAAGAGATGGTCCCACCTCAAAAGGGATCATGAGAGAAGAAGAGGGAAGCGGGATGAGCCAAACCTACATCACAATAGCATGAAGAAACCCCACCTCAAAAGGATGCTTCACCTCCATAGAAACCTCATGAGGATTAAACCAAGACCAAGCAACAAGATCCGACTAGCAAATAAAACACATAAATCATTGGGTTGTAACTGTAACAAACAAGCCCCCAAAACACAATAGACCCTTAACCAAAAACATCAAAAGGGCAAAAGAGGCCCTTGAAAACTAGAAACCACTGCCCTGGAGCCAAACCCACACCAGAACCACAAACAATAGAGAGGAAACACAATACTAAAAACCACACCAAAGAACCACAAAGACCCAAACTAGAGCACCCCTATACACACCAAAAGATAACATACCCACACAAACAAAGGCACAAGTGACCTAGAGAACTACCAACATGAGGCCAAAACAAGAAGTTAAACCCCTGCACAAAGCTCGCGGAGGCCCTGTAAGAAAACACAAATGAACTAGGAAAAAAAAAGAGGCACCCAAAATAAAGTGAACACAAGAAACAACCAAGGAAACACCAAGAGTAAGGCCTACATGATCCACTCACAGGGACCAAGAGAAAACCTGAATAGGAAAAAAAACCCCAACACCAAAAAAATAGGGGAACCACGAGTACAGACTGCCAAACATCCCCCCAATGTATAGCCAAACAATGAAAAATCCCTTAAAAGGCAGGGGATGACCCAAGCGATTGGGAAAAGAGGGCCAAGTGCAAAGATCCCAGCACACACCAAGCACCAAGGCCGAGCATGGACCTCAAACTCCTACCACTACTCCACAGTCAAAAAAATAGAGACCACCTACCAACACAACCAGAGGGCCAAAAACAACCCACCCCCATCGCCATCTTCATCGTCATCAGAAACAGAGCCATCCTTTGCAACCTTCCCGCCTCTAGAAACCCTAGCCCACCCTTCCTAGCTCCTACTCCCGCTACTCCGCATTTCAAATCCCTAGCTAGTAGTTGGGTTTTTAGATCTTGACTATGCTTATGTTGCATATGTAGAATAATTTAATCATGCTTCTAGAATCACTTATACTTAACATAAATTTGAAAATACAATTTAACTTAGTTTATATGCAGTATTATCCTATAATTTGGGTAAATATTTTTAAATAACATTATCCCGCAAATACTACAAAACTCTAGATATTTTATTCTAGATAACATTACATGGACTATAATTATACATATGATGAGGCCAAAGTGCTAGTCACCCTCCTCCTTGGAGCTAATGATTAGTAAAGAGATCACCTATTTAATGCTAGGCTCTTTGCTCAAATCCATTGTTTATTTTAAGAAATCCATTACTTTTTTCTCACTATGCCTTCTCCTATTCTCTATTGAAAAGTTACTAGTAGTAATGAAAGGTTCTGAAGTAGTGGTATAAGAACTATTGAGAAAGTGGTCTCTACCATCCATTAAAAAATTTAGACCAAGAACCCCACTTAGCAACAAATTGTTCACCTCCCAATACTAGTTTTTCCACTAGTGTTTTAGCCATTTGATGAACCATTTCCTTCTCTTCTTATGGGTTGAACAACACTACCACAAAAATGGAAGAGATTATAGATTTCATCTACTATATATGCTTTGTAATAGAGAATTCCTCATTGTATATTTATTGAATAATGTATAACATCAAACTAGAGTGGTTATAAACTTCTTCTTGTATAACATCAAACTAGAGTGAGTTATAAACATCTTCTTGAATCATAAGTCTAAACATTATATCTGAAAATGACATTTGACTATGCTCACAATTAAATCTAACCTATGTATCTATATTATTGGAGTAGAAATATAAATGGATTCATTTGTAGTCCACAATATCGCAGGATCTAGCTTTGGGTTTATAGATGACTTATGATAGATTGGATTGAAATGTACTCATTGAAGAGACACCTAACTATGCTACAAACAAGATATACATACCTTAGCCCTTGGAAGACTTGAACTTATGACCTATCCTTCAAAAAGTACAAGGTCATCATTAGATAAACTAAAAGATAGAAAACAAAAATAATCATTTAACTTCTAAAATTGTCTTTCTTCTTTAATCCATCTCATCATACTCATATATAAAATAGCAACAATTTTGATTCGATCTTATAAGTAGAATGCAAATCTTCGTATTCCTTAGTATAGGAATTTTCTTTGCTTCGTCCATCACAATGGCATAAGTAATTAGTCTATAATTAGTCATAGAAAATTAGAGCAACCGGGTTACTATTTGAATTTCTTATGATAAATCCAACTGGAGATTGCCTGTAGTGGCATCGTTGAAATTCATTTTAACCCATTCAGGAGGGAAGACTGCCATTTATTTATGTTCGTACTTTATGTTAGTTGTGGAATTCAGTCCACAAACCCCATAAACAGGGATTACCAATGATGAATTGGATATTTTTCTCTTATGGTAACACGGTGTTCAAAGATCTCTTTAGTTTTTGAAGGTAGTTTGCAGGCAAAGCTATGAGCTCGAATCCGCAGGAATCAACAAATGTCTCTACTACCACATTTGAAGACTAAGGCAGAGATTACATTTGGCTGTGCATATCTTCAAATATTGCATACCTGCAGTGCCAAGAATACGATTTCACAGGGTAATCAAATTCACTCTCTTGTCCCTTACAGGGGATTGGCATATGCTACACGGATATTTTTAGAAAATAATCTTGTCAACTTATACGTCAAGTGTGGTACTCTGGTTGATGCCCGTAAAGTGTTTGATGAAATGGCAGAACGAGACGGCTTCTCATGGAATGTGATCATTGCAGCTTACAGAAGATATGGATATCCTCATGAGGCTCTGAAATTGTTTGAACAAATGCAACAAAGCTGTGTTCATCCTGATCAGTTCACATTTGCCAGCATTCTGCCAGCTTGTGCCAACGTACGAGCTTTGGAACAGGGTTTTGACATCCATCAAAGAATCAAGGAAAGCGGGCTTTCGACAGATGTTGTAGTTGCCAGTGCCTTGGTAGACATGTATGCTAAGTGTGGAATTCTACACAAGGCACAAGAACTGTTTGACGAAATGCCTCATAGAAATATTGTTTCATGGAATGCGATGATAACAGGATACACACAAAATGGAGCTCTTGATGAGGCTTTCAGACTTTTCAAAGAAATGCCTCAACGAGATGTGGTCTCATGGAGTGCGATGATTGCAGGATATGCCAAATACGGGCTCCTTGAAAAGGCCTTTGAGACTTTTAAGCAAATGAAATCGGCAGGCGTAAAGCCGAACTCCACAACTTTTGCCAGTATCCTCCCAGCCTGTGGTAAACTGCAAGCCTTGGAACAGGGCATGAACATCCATCAAAGCATTTTTGAAAGTGGGTATTGGTCGGATACTGTTTGTGCGACTGCTCTGTTAGACATGTATGCAAAATGTGGAAGCATACACGAGGCACGGAAACTGTTTGACAGAATGTATCAAAAAAATGTTATTTCATGGAATGCTATGATTGCAGGATATTTACAAAATAATGTTCTCAATGAAGCTATAAAGCTTTTCGAAGAAATGCCTCTACGAGATGTCGTTTCATGGAATGTGATGATTGCAGGATATGCACAAAATGGTGTACTTGACGAGGCTTTAAGACTTTTCAGAGAAATGCCTCAAAGAAATGCGGTCTCATGGACTGCACTGGCTGCAGGATACGCACAAAATGGTGATCTAGACAAAGCTTTAAGACTTTTCAAAGAAATGCCTCGACGAGACGTGGTTACATGGAATATGATAATTGCAGGATATGCACGAAACGGTTTTTCTGAAAAAGCCTTGGAGATTTTTAAGAATTTGCAATTAACAGGTGTACAACCTGATGAGTTTGTCTTAGCGAGCATCCTATCAGCATGTGCCAAAACGGGAGCTTTGGAACAGGGTATGGGTATCCATCGAAGTATAACCAAAAGCGGTTTTCTGTCGGACGTAGTAGTTGCCAGTGCCCTCGTGGACATGTATGCAAAATGTGGAAGTATACAAAAGGCACGTCAACTATTTGACAGCATGTCGAAGCGAAATGCACTGTCATGGAATGCAATGATTACAGGATATGCAACACATGGCTTTCACAAGGATGCTCTCTTACTCTTTGAACTAATGAAGCACTCTGGAACATACCCTGACCATGTAAGCTACATTGGTGTGTTATTTGGATGCAGTCATGCAGGTTTACTGGATGAAGGCTGTAAATACTTCAATGACATGAGCTACTCCCATAACATTATTCCTACGGTGGAGCATTATGTATGCACGACTGATCTTCTTGGCCGTGCTGGCTACCTAGAGGAAGCTCTAAACTTTATCATCAAAATGCCAATTAAACCGGTAGAGGCTGTGTGGATGTCTTTGCTTGGTGCATGTAAATCATATGAGAATATCGACCTAGGAGTATATGTAGCAAGCCTCCTTTTCGAGCTGGATCCTCACAATTCTGCACCTTATGTTCTTCTATCAAACATCCAGAAGGGCATAGGTGGGGTGACTTTCAAAAGATAAGGAGATTGATGGAAGATAGAGGAATTAAAAAGATACCTGGAAGTAGTTGTACATGCTTTTGTGTAGGAGACAGATGACGCCCACAAATGCAACTCCTACACAAAAGCAAGAGATATCCAAAATCACAAGTTGTCTTGAGAGGTTAAGGCAGCAGGGCATGATGCAGATTTTATATTGATGTGGAGAAGGAAACGGGAGAATTATTTCATTGCCATCGTAGTGATTAGTTGGCAATTGTAATTGAATTACTGAACACGTCCCTTGGAACATCCATTGCAGTTGTCAAGAACTTTTAAGTACCTGATGAATAATACACTGCAATCAAGTTTAGCTACAAGATCGGGGCAAGAGAAACAGTTGAGAGAGATGTGAAGTTGTGAACTGGAGCTATTGTTTCCAAAATGGACCACATTATTGTGGAGATTCGAAATTATTTCGTGATGCTAACTGAATCAAGCTGTAAACATAAACTTGTTATACAAGAAGCTGCATTCTGTCAAAAAGTATACTTGAGATATCACGGAATATAGCTTATTTTCCCGAAGTAAAATTTCTATAGGTTGTGAGTTCTTTAACTAAGAGGAATTGAAGCACATACTCCTTTATTCATTTAGTTAAAGGGCAACCAACTGGGTTTAAAAGAAGCAGAAGATCTGGTCTTAGTGCACCAACTTGCACCTCATCATAAGAAACCTGACTACAATGATGGGGTGACAAGAAATTGGGATCTAACTCTTGAACGTACAAACCTAGATGTTATTGTTACACAAGTTGCCAAATCTATATGGACAAGGTAACTTTTACGTTTGATATGGCTAGTGTTAATGGCATTACAGTTGCTTATAGTTAAAGTGAAATTGAACCAAATGTAGATTTTGATGCACTTGATGAAGAGGAATATGAAGATTATTGACTATGGATTGTAATTTTTACTATTTATTGACATTTGATATATCAATGAATTATGAATTTGTAAGTATTTTATTTTTTGCATATTATGAGTTATTTCAATATTTGATTTACTGGCATTAATGAGCATCATTGTGTTTATAATTTTAATGTATATAAAAATCTGAACTATATATATATATATATACACACATCTGCAGTTGACCCTAGGGAACAAAATAATGTTGTATCAGCATACCTGAACCCCAAACCCATACTTGTCCCCTTACTAGGACCAGTAACATAGATATTATTGGAAAACATGCTTTGTCAAAAACGTTTTATGTTTTGAGTACTTGACAACTGACCTCATTTCAACTACACTAGAGTCAACACATACTATGGACAAGCCGTATGGAAACATATAGAAGACAAGCTAGAGATATGAATTTATATGAATTTGAGCACTTCCAATTCATGATTAGCTACATCAATCTTATATTGCTTTCAACACTTGTACGTTACCCTAATTATCTCAATTCCAACTTTGCATTACCTTTCATTTTCTTTTCAAGGTATCATACATTGCCCTGCAAAATGGACAAGTACAGTACCTTGATGATAAAATCTACATTATAATGAATACTGACATACTTCAATGAGCATCTTGGTATGCCCGTCTTCTGACATATTGCTTGTTTTAGTGGAATATGTCCATGTCAAGATCACCTCCAAATGACCCTCTACCTTAGAGTGCTTTGGGTACTTCATATCACACATGGTTCTCCTATTACTTTCTCAAAAACGCATCTCCAAAAAACCTCTTGATGGCATACCTCTCTTCCTACTCTGCCTATCATGAACTCAGTTTGACATTTCTATGGCCTTCAACTGTCCCCTTGGACCCTTCCTACCTTTTAGGCTTTCTTGATGTGTTATGTTGCAGAAGAATATGCCTCTTGGGCCCTCCCTACCTTTTGGGCTTCCTTGACATGTCCAATTGTGACTAGGTGCTTTGTCTTCTCATCACTCATAATTGGTTATCCAAAGGATATGTTTCTTTACAATGTAGGCAAGGTGCTCCTTATTTCTTGTTGCATCTCAGCAGGTGATCGAAGGGAGATACCATTGCACCAAAACCATGATAGACCTACTCTATGTTGGTAATATTGTTTTATTTGTTGTTATTTGTGCATTTACATCTTTTGGATGAACCTTTTACGTAAGTTGAATCTTCTCAATGAATTTACGAGGAGTTGCACATGTGTACTCATTCCACACAAGTATATGCTTGTTTCTATCTTGATTATTTTATACATTTCATTTGAGCCGAATATCCCCTGGTCTCTTCATACCTTTTAGGTCTCTCTGATGTATTCAACTGCAACCAAACATGTTTTTCTTTCGACCATTTTAGGTGTTTACAATGGTATCAGTAGGCCACTACTTGCCCTTCCACATTCAGTCAATCATTTGAATCTTAATATTAGCATCTTTTCTCTATCACTTACATCCAATTATTGGAAGGATGCAAGTTTTCTTACTATTCAGCCAAGGTACTCCTTGCCCCATTTTCCTAGGAATCACTATAAACCTGAGGATTGCTGCCTTTAGAAATCTCCTACCAGGACTTGTTCTCAGCTGGCCACCTAAGGGAGAGACCATTGTGCCAAAATCAAACTAGAGCTAGTCCGTGTCAGTAAAATTGTTATATTAACAGTTATGTGTATATGCATGTCTCCGACTAACTTTTTGCATAGATAAATACTGCCCAATGCATCATTGAGGATCTGCACCACTGCACTCCCTTGGACTCACACACAAGTTGTATGCTCATTTCTATTGTTATTTGTTGCCAATATTTATGCTTTATAGTTTTTAATGTTGTAGTTATGTTAGTGTTATTTGTTGTTTCGCTTAGAGATTAGGGAAGCCTTATATTGATTGCGTACCAGAATTTTAGTCATGTCAGAAAACAGTTATATTCATATTGTCTTCAATTATCAGCGAATTTCTAGAAGTTGAATTTGTAGACAGTAACCCTTATAATACATGAGACTGAGGGAATGTTAGGGCTGATATTCAGTTATGTCCATCCATCTGTTGGAGCTAGAGACCTATGCTTATTTTTCGCATATTGAAATTTTCTCAATCATCAAATTTGATTTTTTGAATTAACATATACATCACAACATAAAATCCTTTTTGTATAATTGTCTAACTCATAAACAATGTAGGTGGTAAGTCTAAGATACCAATTGCCCAGGAAAGCAGTGGAGGCGGAAGCAGATGCTGGGGGAGGCAGAAACAGGCACGGAAGCCCTATGGATACCTCCCGGATGCGTCCAACTTTATTCACATGGATTATTCTGACAGTTATAGCCGCTGCTCTCTTTGTGACTGATTTATTATATTTTTTTTTTAATCTTGTTAGCTAGTATGGACATACCATGTAAAATAGTAGGTTGGATACTGATGAGAATTAATTGGCTGTTCATATAGTGGCGAATTCGATTGCTGGACTTACTACACCAGAATTTCGTGTCATGATCTCCTATGAAAACAAAGGTTTTGTACAGGCCTACAACCACACTTGTAACATGGGTTCTTGGCCAGTGATCATCACAAGTTTTAAAATGTTGCAGGGAATCTCTCTCAAGTCAAAGATGGAGAGCATGCTCTTCTAATTTATATTATTTAACCTGCTCCTTTATTTAATTTACTGATTTGTTACGTATTCTAATTTGACTGTCCTACTATCAAATGATTTAATTTTATATATTTCTTGCATTTCTAAGTTTCTTTGCACATATATATAAATGCATCCAAACGTATCTGCGCACCCGATTCTTGCATCCGCATCCTTATCCGTACCAGAATCGACAACTTAGTGGTAAGTAAATGGAGCAGCTACAGAGAGAACAAAGCTTATGTCTTTATTGTCTGTCAATATGGTTATGCTTATTTTGTGAGATATTCTGAAGCACTTGTTTATCGTTTGGAGGGTTCCTCAAATTAATCAAAATCAGTACAACTGGTCCTTTTGTAGTTTTCTCGAAGCTGCACACGAACCCAATTTGGATGTCAATCTACAGACTGAATGGGTTTATGAAACTAGGGGAGGCAAGCTTAGCATGTGGAAGTGACACTACACATTCCCGTGTTTGCCCATGGTTGAAGAATTTATTTCAAAAGTGTTGTTTAACAAATTTGTCCTCTTTGAAATGCCTTCACAAATGACTCCTAAATACCCAAGATTTGGAAGACACAATCAGAACCAACAATTGAGTCACTTGCAATAGTAACTTGCAAGTGCTCCCTGAATTTTAATATGAAGGTACAGCTCCCTTCGTTTGATATGCAATGAATAAAATTACTGATTACGCCTTTAACCAGAAAGCAAGGAAGGTAAACAACCATCTATCCATAGCCATGAGATAGACGTGAAAAACAGATTTATAAATGGAAGAAAATAGAAAATGACACAAAGATCATTCTCTAAATATTTCCAATAAGTAATTCAAGGAGAAGATTTAAAAAAAAACTCGAATAACTTAGAGCTCAAAATCTTTGTAGTATTCACATGTATGATCACAGATAACTATGGAGAACATTGGAGAATAACTACATTTATTCACAGACAAATTTGCAGCCAAGGGACACATAAAAACACAGATTTAAAATGAATGCTCTCTTTATCTCCAATGTAAAACAAATGGTGCACAAACCATTATTTCCATGTACAATGATCAAACAATCAGAAATCTGTTCTTCCCCTTTATAATAATAAAATCAGAAAATTTTCCCCTGCTATAGCATAAGTTTCCAGCCAGAAAAAGAAAAATTAACCCTTTCCTCTTTTTTCTTTACATATATATAGTCTCCTCTTTTTCGGTGAGACTCTTTCAGTTTTAATAACTAATTCTTGATAAAGGGAATTCAAAATAATTGCACTTTAATTGTTGCTTTTAAATTGATATAAAACATCTTAAAAAATGTTTTAAATTGCTGCACATAAATAAGTGAGAAAATTTTTAATTTCTCATGCAGCCACTTTTTAATTGATTCACCACGGGTTAACCGGGAATCTTGGGGCCGTAAAAATTTGCGAGCAGTTATGATATTTAAAATTGCAGATGGGTTTTTAACGATTTTTGAATAGCTCATCAAATTGGGGTACTTCCTTTTTAAATTGGTCCTACCAATCATATTGCTGCACTGATAAAATATTAAAATAATGTCATATGAGCTCGTAGAGTCGTAAGATTAAATCTGGGGACATATAAGACCAAAATATTAGGTGGGTTGTTCTCAAATTTAAATAATTTGCAACTTTTTTTGGATGTATTTTTAGACTAGTGAATGTGTGTAGAATTGACTGTCATGTTGAACCCTTTGAACTCTTTGAACCTCTTGAACTTGTTGAAGCGCTTGAACCTGTTGAACCGCTTGCACTGGTTCAAGGGGTTCAATAGGCTCAATAATATACCGACGACTAGCTTCACAACAAAGACAGAAATTTTAAGCTCTATTTTGAAATCATTGAACTAGTTGACCCTGTTTAACCGGTTCATCAGTTCAATGGGTTCAACAACTTATCCCCTGACTTAGTCAAAATCAAACATAAACATTTAATACATAAGCAAAGGATCTCGACTCCAATTTGGTTTAAGCAAAGCTAGAAAATTTGAAATTTGAAAAACTGGGTCAGGATAACAAAAAGCATGATTGCGTTTAACAATTTCTACAATTTTTTTTGGAAGGAACAAAATGTCCTTCTGGATTTCTAGGCACTGGGTCCCTAAATATGAATTTGGATTTTAACTAAAATGAACAAAATAGGCCCAGTCCCCTGGAATTGGTTTTAAAAAATTATTTATTTATAAAGTTATGTTGGTCTTGTGCTAATAACAAATTAAACTGTTGAGTAAAAGGATTTGGTTGAAACTGTCATAGTTGTCTAAAGCCAATATAAATGTGCTAGTGCAAGTAAAAATGTCAGCATCTTGTTAGTGAGAAACACGAAGGCCATTTATAAAATTATTATTTAATTTTGTAAAGGAAGAGCATATGTTTGGAAGATGAATACATGTATTTTATTATAAAAATTGTCTGGCAGGGATACCTTACTTTCTTGTAGTGTAGAAGATTAAACGCAGCACCATCTAGGTTCTCACAGCATGGACTTTCCCATTAAACTAAGTGGGCTTTGGCTCAGCAAGGATATCTTGTTTGCATGGATTTTATTAAAGAGTGTTTAACTCAGATATATGGTTTTACACTTTCTCAGGTACATATTTATACTTATTTTGATATTTTAGTTTTTATATCGGTATGATGAAGTCTGAAAAGTTTGAATTTGTTGGTTGAATTTAAATTTTTATTAATTCCAAATGTATTTTTCACTTCTCAACACTAAACATTCTTATTCTTTCAAGGTTACCCAAGTTTCTGAGGTGGGGACGGCAGGGGGTAGGCTAGGGTGTGTTTCCAGGATGCCAATTTTTTTTTGCCAATTTTGGAGACAACTGAGGCATGGCAAAGGGGATGACTATATAAATATAGGAAAAACTTAAAATATATAGGGAAATTTGAAATAATCTTATGAAAACATGAATAAAACAAGTATATATATATATATATATATATAAATAATAGAGCCTTATCATACAATATTTGTGTCTAGGAATCAGAATTCATGGTCAAAACGTTATTAATAAGTGATCCAATGCACATCATCATTCAAAAAGTACGTGCAGTCATATGCCATTCCTTTGACAAAAAATGGTTACAACTACATTCTCTTATTCCACAACTCTATGCTTACGTTCCATAGCTTTCCACTTTATCTTACAGTTGTATGCAGTTGCATGTTTGCCCATTGTTGGAAAAGAGATATTCATATATTCTTATTGTACAGTTTTAACTTGTATGCTTTCTTTCAATGGATAGTAGTCACAATCAGTGGTTCATTTTATAGCTGTTCTGCTAATTCTATTGTTATATGCAATTCAAAAGAATTCATTATCAATACTCATAAAGAAAATGTATTTTTCTTAATTTAAGTGAGATTTTTTCAATTGGCTGCATAGCCGGGGACATGCAGCTATCCCAGGGATGGCGGAGGACATTCAAGATGTCCCCTAACCATCCTGAGGATAGCTAAAATGTCCCGACGCCAGCCAGCGCCATCCCCAAGTTCCTAGGATGTTTCCAACAAAAATATGCAGATTGAGGATGCCTAGGAGACATCCCCACACTGTCCCCACGTCCCCAGAGCACAGACAGGGTTCTTAGACCCAAAGACTCCCCGAGTGACGTAGTTTTCTTTGTTTTGTATAGTTTAAATTTACTTTGCAATGTGCTTTAATGTTTTATTCACTTACCCTTAGATTTGGATCTTTAGATTTAACTTTATTTTTAAAAGCGTGAATTTTGAATGCCTCCACCTGAACTGTGGGTTTATAAACCCCTTAACGTTGCCAGGTGATTTTCAACAGCATACTCTAAATAACTACATGTATTGGACGATATTTATCAGTCCACTAAACCATAGTATTATTCAGCTTTTATTTTTCTCCACTTTATTAGCTATGCTTTGAAAGTTTAATAAAAGTCTATGCTTTAGCACTGAATTTTTATTTTTTATTTTTCAGTAATTTCACCTTTCATGTGCTTAAAACATAATTATCTTCTCTTTTCTGGATATCTGTAAATTAGAATCTCAAATGTGTTCTTCTAGCTGTCATGCATTCTTTCTTGTAATTATTTCATGCTCCTCAAATATATCAGAAATAGCATTGCTTAATACTGTAATGAATCTTTATATATATGTTACATACCTAGCCGTGTGGTATTATGGTGCATATAGGTTATGATAATTAGTGACAATCTTGAGAGAAATTAACGCTTTCTTCCTAAACTTGTGTGTTGCGATTTCTGGCATGGAATCTAAAGTTTAACTGCTTAAAACTAGAGAATACTTGATTCTAATGACTGGGCAGTAAAGAAAAACACAAATGTGTGCTAAATCGTGTCTAAAAGTTGAAAGCAAGTTTTAATGATCCAAAAAGGTAGAGGAGTTTTCAGTCATTCAAATTTGAATTTGCAGTTCTTAGCTTGTGAATCCTAGAGACCTAATAAGATATACAAAGAACAGTATTTGCACAAATCTGAAAGTCATTTTCAAATCTGAGATATATTTGGATATTACACTTTGCATAACCTGCACAATCTTTGGAGTTAACAACTTTGATGCTACTGCACTTGGCCATTTCAATCTTTAAAATACCTTCACACCAAATATCATGGATATTCATGCGGTTTGTCACAAACTTAACAAAGGATACGAGCCATATGAATGATAGAAAAGTTAAACCAGGAAGTAGTATAGATGCATTTGTGAAAAAATTGAAGAGGTATGTAGGCATAGAAATTCTGTGGGAAACTAATTGACCACATCCTGAGCATCTGACTCTGATATGTACTTTGCAAACCAACTATAACACCTTTGTTGTTTGTTGTTGTCATCTCTCGGAATTTTGTAAATCTACTAAAGGCCTTGCCTAAATTCTTGTTTCTTGTACTGTCCCTCATCCACTTTCATTTAATTAAATTACAAGAGCTTTCAAGCGATCAAGAGCTAAAGACATGCAATTCCCAGAGAACCAAAAGTACTCTCTCCATTACCCCTATCTCCACCAGGTCCTGACAACTTTTAAATTAATGATCATTGGAATGAATGGAGGAAGGTACGATGAGAGACAGAATTTTCAAAATTAAATATAACTATTCAAAAGATCTTGATAAACTAATAGTTTTAATTCAAGATTAGTTTGTTCACATTGTAAAACTGTGTTTGATTCTTTATAAATAGTTCAATCTAAAAGAATGCGGCACAAATAAAAACATGATAATGATAAATTTATTCTTTAAGATTCACAATTCTTAATTTAGAATCAATTTATTTACATTTTTTAATTACAATTGCCAAAAACTTTTCCTTACGAAAGGTAAACATAACATCCATTACATTAATCGCAGGCAAAGCTTGCAAAAGAGCTACATTCATTTCATTATAAAAAATTTAAATAAAAAACACTTTAAAAAGCACAATTTTCTACCCTCACAATAAAGAAGTACTTAAAGTTGTTGTCTGAATACCACATTTGAGATTGCAAAATATGAAGATGTTAAGGAAAAAAAGGAAACCAATAAAATAAAAGAAGTTAGAAGATAGTTTTTCAACTTTTTTTAACAAAAGTTATATAATTAAAAGATTGCAGTTCAATTGGTTTAGTACGATTGGTGAAAGTAGTGATATGTTTCTAATTATAGTAAGAAAAAAAATACTTTTAAAATAAATTATATTATTAAAAGATTGAAGTTCAATTGATAATATACAATTGATAAAAATGATGACATATTTCAAATTATACTATTCATCAAGATTCAAACCTTAGAAATATGATATAAAGAATAAGATGAGAATATTACACCAAATGACTTTAACATACCAGATAAACTTCAATCTTTAATTCCTAATAAAAAAAATCTTCACATAAACTCATTTTATAAAAAGTTTTTCCCATAAAAATAAAGATAACTAAATTCTTCCCTAAACTAAGCCAAAATAGTTGACAAAAGATATCTTTGTAAAAGAGGAAAACTATTGTCTTAGCGTTGAAAGAACTGCAACTAAGAAAAACATTGAAATCAGCTGAAAAAATGAAAATGGCCAAAAGAAAATGTGAAAAGATTGCCAAGCACAGATGACCAATCTGGTCAATGGGAAGAAAACCAAAACGAAGAGGGAATTTTATTAGCGTAAGATAGGGAAAGTGCGATCCTCCAGCGAAGCAGTTTGCCAGGACAAAATATGTTCGCACTGGGAAATCAAGCATGAAATCTAACCCAGAAATAGAACTAGATGGCTTTAGTACCATCTTCGAGGGCGAAGACTTCGGTGATACTGGTGAGCTATAACTGCGCTAGAAGCAGAATTGAAATTCATATTAACACGCACTTAAATAATAATCATACAATGTCATCCACAGCCCGTATCAATTTCAATCCCAAACTAAGAGCATTGTGTAAAGAGAATCGGTTGGAGGCGGCAGTAGACATTGTGCTTACAACACACAACCCTCCTTCAGACTGTAACACATATATTCAACTACTGAACACCTGCATCACCAAGAATGCACTTTCACAGGGAAAACAAATCCACTCTCTCATCATTCACAGGGGATTCGCATTTGCTACACTCACATTTTTTCAAAATAACATTATCAACTTGTATGCCAAGTGTGGTAGTTTGTTATTTGCGCGTAAACTGTTTGACGAAATGACAGAAAAAGATGGCTTCTCATGGAATGTGATCATTGCAGCTTACCGAAAACATGGGTATCCTCACGAGGCATTGTCACTATTTCATCAAATGCAACTGACAGATGTTCAACCCAACCAGTTCACCTTTGCCAGTATTCTTCCTGCCTGTGCCAAAATACGGTCTTTGGAAAAGGGTAAGGTATTCCATCGAAGCATAATTGAAAGCGGATTTTTATCAGATGTTGTAATTGTGGGCGCCTTGATAGACATGTATGCAAAATGCGGAAGCATACACAAGGCGAGGGAACTGTTTGACAAAATACCACAGAGAAATATAGCCACATGGAATGCTATGGTTGCAGGATATGCACAAAGAGGTATTCTTGACGAGGCTTTAAAACTTTTCTATGAAATGCCTCAACGGGATGTGGTCTCGTGGAACGGATTGGTTACAGGCTATGCACAATATGGAACTCTTGACGATGTTTCAAGGCTTTTCAACGAAATGCCTCAACGAGATGTGGTTTCGTGGAATATGATGATTGCAAGATATGCACGAAATGGTGACCTTGACAAGGCTTTAATGCTTTTCAAAGAAATGCCTCAACGTGATGTGGTCTCATGGAATGCGATTATTGCAGGATACGCACAAAATGGACTTGTTGAGAAGGCCTTGGAGAATTTCAATCAAATGCAATTGGAAGGTGTTCAACCGGACCAGTTCACCTTTGCCAGCATCCTACCAGCCTGTGCCAAAATGGGAGCTTTGAAAAAAGGTATTGACATCCATCAAAGTGTAATGGAAAGGGGTTTTTTGTCAGATGTCGTAGTTGTGAGTGCTCTGATAGACATGTACGCAAAATGTGGAAGCATACAGAAGGCACGGGAACTATTTGATAACATGCCTCAAAGAAATGTCGTGTCGTGGAATGCAATGATTGCGGGATACACACAAAATGGTTTTCTTGATGACGCTTTAGAGCTATTCAACAAAATGCCTCGACGAGATGTGATTTCTTGGAATGCTATGCTTGCAGGATATGCGCAAAATGGTGTTCTTAATGAGGCTTTAAGGATTTTCAATGAAATGCCCCGACGAGATATTGTCTCATGGAATGCGATTATTGCAGGATATGCACAAAACGGTCTTGTTGAAACGGCTTTGGATACTTTTAAGCAGATGCAGTTGACAGGTTTAAAACCAAATCCTGCAACTTTTTCCAGCATCCTTTCGGCCTGTGCTAAAACGGGTGCTGTGGAACAGGGTGTGGCCATCCATCAAAGACTAGTTGAAAGTGGCTTTTTTTCAGATGTTGTAGTTGCAAGTGCCCTGGTAGACATGTATGCAAAATGTGGAAGCGTACACAAGGCACGGAAACTGTTTGATAAAATTCCTCAAAGAAATGTTATCTCATGGAATGCGATGATTGCAGCATATGTCCAAAATGGTTTCTTTGACGAGGCTTTAAGGCTTTTCAAAGCAATGCCTCAACGAGATGTGATCTCATGGAATGCGATGATTGCCGGATTTGCACAAAATGGGGTTCTTGATGAGGCATTAAAACTTTTCAAAGAAATGCCACAGAGAAATGTTGTCTCGTGGACAACAATGATTGCCGGATGTGCACAAAATGGTATGCTTGATGAGGCTTTTAGGATTTTCACAGAAATGCCTCAACGAGATGTGGTCACATGGAATGCGATGATCGGAGGATATGCACAAAATGGGCTTGTTGAAAGGGCTTTAGATACTTTTAAGCAAATGCAGTTGGCAGGTGTCGAACCTGATGAGTTCACCTTTGGAAGCATACTCCCAGCCTGTGCCAAAATGGGAGCTTTGGAACAGGGTATGGCAATTCATAAAAGCGTAATTTCAAATGGACTTTTGTCAGATGTTGTAGTTGCGAGTGCTTTGGTGGACATGTATGCAAAATGTGGAAGTATAAAGAAGGCACGCAAATTGTTTGGTAGAATGTCTCGACGACACGCAGTCTCATGGAATGCTATGATTGCAGGATATGCGATGCATGGCTTTCACAAGGATGCACTCAAACTCTTTGAACTAATGACGCATTCTGGAACATACCCTAACCATATAACCTTTGTTTGTGTTTTATTTGCATGCAGCCATGGAGGTTTAGTGGATATTGGGTGTAAATACTTCAATGGCATTAATGATTCTTATTGCATTATGCCTACAATTGATCACTATGCGTGCATGGTTGATCTTCTTGGCCGTGCTGGCTATCTTGAGCAAGCTTTAAACTTCATCATCAAAATGGCTATCAAACCTACAGTGGCTGTATGGGTGTCTTTTCTTGGATCTTGTAGATCACATAAGAACATAGTGCTGGGAGTATTTGCAGCAACTCTCCTATTTGAGTTGGATCCTAAAAATGCCTCACCTTATATTCTTCTGTCTAACATCTATGCAGAAGTGGGCAAGTGGGATGATGTTCACAAAGTAAGGAGATTGATGAAAAACAGAGGAACAAAAAAGATACCTGGATGTAGCTGGGTTGAAGTCCATAGAATGGTACACGTATTTTGTGCAGGAGACAGATCACACCCACAAACACATGAAATCTATGCAAAACTGGAGAGCTTGGCATGGGAGATGAAAGCGGCAGGGTATTTTCCAAATTCAGAACAATTACTGAATGATGTTGAGGAGGAAGAACAAGAATTATTCCTTGGCCACCATAGTGAGAAGTTAGCAATTGCATTTGGATTGTTGAACACATCTCCTGGAACAACTATTACAGTTGTCAAGAATCTTCGAGTATGTGTTGACTGCCACACTGTGATTAAATTTATCTCCAAGATCGTAGCAAGAGAAATTGTTGTCAGAGATGCGAACCGGTTCCATCATTTCAAACAAGGACAATGTACTTGTGGAGATTTTTGGTGAACCTAAGTAAAGAAAGCTGTAAAAACTAAACATAGGTTTGCACCATGGCAGGGTGTATCATGACAGACATGCAGTGACAAGGACGAATCAGGTTTTGTTTTGTTTCTCACAACTGTTTTTAAAAAGTGTTTGGAGAGTTAGACCATGCATTAGAACTTGTAAATTACATGCGTAGCATGCACCACTGCCTATACAAATTGATGCGTTATTTGTAAATTGATGTTTTAAAATACCATGGAGGTGTCATGACAATTAACTACTTTTCAGGATGTCCGAACATCTCTGGAATGAAGTCTGGAAGAAGTGGAACAGTGGCAGAACAAAACGAGTGAGGAATGCTAGAAGGAAATAGCAAGATACCCGGCCAGAAAGTAGACAGTGAGTAAAGCATCTTTTAGTAGTTTTTTTATTTTGTTTCTACTAACTGGATTATCTTGTGTTCAGGTCAGGACTGTCATTTGGGAAAACCAGATTATTTATGCAAATTTATACATGCTCGTTGGTTTTTGGATTGTTCGTGATTAGGGATTATCAATGTTTCTTCCTATCTTTTTGTGTTTTGGGAGATCTAACATGTGTGAACTAAGCTTTTTATTTTTTAATACGTTGACAGGATTGCTAGGGATATTGCAGTTATAGATCATAACAAAGTTGGATCTTTCTTCCGGAGCTATAAATTGAACAAATGCTATTAAAGATTAAGTTCTAGATGACAAGACATAATTGGAGATTTCCATGTGCAGCAGACCTAGCAAGGGTATGCAGTGCATAATATTCAAAGACTTCTATGAGCAGCGTGACTAACCTTTGTCATTTTGCTGATTGGAAAAATGTTGGGATGTCATAAGCATACACCTTTGTATTCAACAGAACAATAGAACATTACTTCTGGAAATGCAAAACCTTTTTTCAGATAATGAAAATGCATTTGATATAATGAAGGAAAAATAGAATTCAATTTTCAATTTACTATGATTTTTAATATTAAGTGAATCTTGTTAAATCACATTATAAAGAGAAAATTTGTGATGTATCTTTTATTTTATAGTAGGATAACCATTTTCTCACTAGCTCTAAGATTAACACCCGAGGTCCTTATCAGTGCTCTAACTAGTTCTATGTATTTTTTAAAGATGGACTTATAGAACCTTTTAGCACCAGCATATCTAGTCAAGCTAATTGATCAAATGATGATTTATAATCAAAATATATGTAGATTGAGGAGTGAGTACAATCTTTACACAATCTTTGTTGAACTTGACAGGGCTTCTCCTTGAAAATGTTCCTAGCTTGCTGCAAACAACAATTAAACCTTAAATGACATAGGAGAAGTTGATTTATTTGATACTTAACCTTTTTTCTTATTATAGCTAGAGATCTTTATACAGATTTGTAAACAATTAATCTACAAGCATATGTTAAATAATTTCAAAATGATTGTATTGATTCTTTATATTCTTAACAACTAATCAATTTAAGACACTAGAAATTACAACAAAAGGTATTCATTTGATTCTAAATCATTTGATCGATCACTGCTTCGGGATCAATGTGTTCTTCCTTTTTATCTTGTTAAAAAACTTGATTTAGATCCAGGAACCATAAAGGAAAAAGGTAGGGCAACAATGCCCAAAAATACATAGCCAATCTGCACAAAGACCAATCAAGACCAAAAAGGCCTAGGCCGCACACAATCCAATAGTTCTGAATGGGACACAAGCAATCAAAAAACCCAATCGAACAAGCAAACCAAAGCCATGCCTATACGAGCAACCAACCATGCACTGAACAAAGCTACTCAATTAGGGGTCTGCTATTTGATTTCATCATATATCAACTTTACTGATTCGAAAAGAAAATCACTCTGTCATCTTTTATTTTGATTCTCCCAATTCCTATACAAGTAGACTCCAACATTTGATTCCTAGTCAGCTACACGATTTCCAGTCATTTTGATATGAGTGAACTTAACTTCCTCAAAATCTTTGATTGGCCACTTGGTGCTTACTAAAATTGCTTACTAAAATTGCTTCCTATATTGCACCCATGCATTGAGTTGATTTTCAGGCTTGAGTCTCCTTCAATCCATAGTTTCTTCCATCCCTTCTCCCTGTCAATCATCCTCCTGCACAACATTATTCTAGAAGCTGTCATATTATTAGACTCGAAACCCAATTCCAAAGCAAAAATACCACCAGGCTAACCATGCCTATCTCTAAAAACCCCACCTCCACCCGCTTTGCTTAGATTACACTTCGCTACACCATCAAAATTACAAAGTTATTCAAAGCATGGTAAGCTATAACTTGATAACTTCTAACAAGAATTTTAGATTCAGGATATTGAGTCAAGAAATCAGGAGTTTCAAAAGACATGTATGCTCCTAGAAAGTGATAGATAGAAGAAAGTGGTGAAAAGAAGAAATGTTTATGAGATGTTAAAAGAAGGTTTTTAAGTTCTTTTGTTTAGCTTTTTTGTTTTCTAAACACAATGCTTTTGCAAATTTCAAATAAGATAATCAATGTAAGCATGCAATTAATTAACTATCTAGGTAGTCAAATGCAACATGACATACAAGAAATATTAAATTATTGCAAGGATAAGCTAAAACGATGTGTGTGAAAGGTGATCCTAGACAAAAATGTACATTAACCTAAAAACATACAAATCATTAGAAGGGTGTGAATGGGCTTGAAAATAGTCCTCAAGAGAGACACAAGTTATCCTTGATCTACACATTTCTATTAGAGTTTTATATGATCATGATCAATTAAATGTGCACAATGAAGTAGACTAAAATAGACTAAATTGAATATGTTTAATAGAATGCATGAAACTCCATTTGTGTTTCCTCCACCTTTGTGAGCTAAAATTTGGGTGAAGAATCTTATACCTAAAGTTAACATCTCTTCCTGAACTCTTCTTTAGAACAAACTATTAACTGTTGATAATCTATGCAAGAGCCGTTTCGCTTTACCAAATAGATGTTATCTATGTCTAGTTGATGTTGAGACCTCTTCCCATCTCTTCCTCCATTGCATTTTTACCTATGAAATCTGGAATTGAATTTTGTAGCTTTGGAATCTAAGCTAGGTCTTCTCTAGTTCCATTCTGGATTTCTATTCTCAATGGAAAGCTCCCTTTTCCAATCGAGCATTGAAGTTGTTATGGTCTTACACCTTTCCTCATGTAGCATGGGGGATTGGGAAGGAACATAAACAATGGACTTTTTAGAGAGGTTTCCCTCTCTTCGGACATTGTGTTTGAAATTTTTTTCAAATCCATTGTAGAGAACTTTAATAGCCTAAATGCTAATTCTATGATCAAGGATAAGAAGATATGCTTGGACTATGAGTATAGGATAGCTACCTCTTGGCAGATTAGAATGGATATTGTAGATGTTTTAAGACCAAATAAGAAGCCTAGAGATAGAGTCTTCTGGATTGTTCCTGGGTCGGTTGGGTGTGGGGGAGTGGTTAGGGATGAGAATGTCATGTTTCTTTCAATAGTGACACTCCCCTTGGGTTGTTAGACAAACCATCTCAGTAAAGCCATAGAGGCATATCATGGATTAAAACTAGCTTATCTCCTTAATTGTAAGAGTATGGCTCGAATGAGACTCAAATAATATAATACAATGTTTGAAAGGGGCCTATAAACCATCTTGGACAATTGACATTTGGGTTAGGAAATCAATATAAATTATAAACTCCTTTGGTAAGGTTTATATTTCCCATGCTTATCAAGAGGCCAATAGAGTGGTTGACTATTATGCAAACAAAGGGGTCCATGCCAAAGGATGTATTATGTGGCAAAAGGGAGCCAAACTGGATGATGAGGCCATTGCCTTGATGATCTATGATCAAATTCATGCAAGAGACACTAATATCATTGCCGATTAATTTTGATGTTGTCAATTAAGGCTTTTTATACCATTATTATTATGAGTGTGAGCCAACGGAGATATTTTTTTCAGATTTTATGCTTCTCTCATATTTTCTAGGTATTTTGGAGGTCGTTCTAGTTAAAAATCTTTCTATGGTTATCTCTTCTCAATATCATCATTGCTAGCAGAATTGGGAAAATGGGAGGTCACAGAAGGAGAGTAGAGCCTATGGACTATGTTGAGATAAAAAACAATGCCACCATTTGGAGAGTTCTAGAGAAGGGAGGGTTAACACTGTTCATTGAAAAGCTTCATGGTTGGGACCCTAAATTTATGGAGATCTTCACCAGAGGCTGGAAGTATTGAAAAATCTCATTATTTGGCAAGAATTTCACTATTGACAAAGATTTGGTGGACAAGGTAATTGGTCTTTCTACATAAGGCCTCAAATTATTTAGGGTCAAAATATGTTCTGATATAGATGTTAATAAGTTTCCAAAATCTAACAAGGAAAGGGAAAACCTTGTGAAAACCTCTAGAAGTAGTTGTGCGACTTCTCAAATTAAAAATGTTTGGAGGGAGGTTTTGAAAATTTTAATGCAATACATAACTTTGGATAGGTGGTTCACTAGGGCTTTTGGTCACCATTTCGTCCTTCTAAATATTTTAGACACCAGGTTATGATGCAAGAGCATCTCGGGTCCTTGGCAATCATGTGTCACCAAAAATAAGTTTGAGTTGTTCAGTTTTCTCGGTTCCTTCATTGACCGAGTTGGCTTGGTAGTTGCTCAGTTTCTTCTCTGACCAAGTTGTTCAGTTGGTTTGCCGAGTTATTTTCTGGCACTCGGTTAACCTTGCTCACCGAGTGGTTTATTTTGATTTCCTGTTGAGGCTGACTTGTGTATTTAATTTGGGTCGCAGAGTTAATGTTGGTATCGATCATTGGGAAGCGTGTGGACCTAGATCTGGTCGTTTCTTTCTCCAATGATGGATCTAAAGGCCGATTTGTTTCAGTAGCCTCTTGTATAAATAGAGTAGTTGGTTGTAGTTTTAGGTATCAATTTTAGACATAGAAGATAGTTTCTGAAAGAGAAATCCTTGCATGTTGGAGGACTGTTGTAATAAAATTGAATGTATTTGGCCATAACTGAGAAGGCCTTATAGCCCGACATGTATGAAATTATTTGATGAATGTCTATGATTTTTTTGCACTCTCTCTCTCTCTCTCTCTCTCTCTCTCTCTCTCTCTCTCTCGTTGTCGTGTATTTGCTTCTGTGTGTGTGATCTCTGCAAGGGGGTTGTGACTTAGGTGTGCCTTTGGCCCTTCATCATGCCTTGCCTTGCATCAGGTGGTATCAGAGAGAAGGTTGAGATCTGGATCTAGATTTGTGAATCTAGGTTGAGGGTTCCTTCTTGTTAAACCCTAGTTGATAATTGTTGTGGGGTAGCAGATTGTGATCTGGCCTGCAATTGCATAGGGTTTTCAAGATGGTTCGTGGGAGGCGAGATGCAGATCCAGGACTAGCAGATATGTTAAGGAAGATTGCTGCTAGGTTAGAAGTTGTTGAGACAACCCAACGTAGAGGAAGACATCTTGAAGATGTTAGTGATGAAGAAATTGAAGAGGAACAAGGTGAGGCTATGATGCAGGAGCATCTTGGGTCCTTGGCAATCCTATGCCACCAAAAACATGTTTGAATTTTTCTGTGTTGCTTAGTTCCTGCTTTGACTGAGTTGGTTCGGTGTTGCTCAGTTTCCTTTGTTCATCGGTGTTGGTCAGTTATCTCTCTGGCGCTCGGTAAATTTCCCTGGTGCTTGATTTCCTTGCTTATCAAGCTATTTATTTTGGATTTCTGTTGAGGCAGACTCTTGCATTTATATTTGGTCATAGATTTTATGCTAGTATCTATCATCGGGAAGTGTGTGGACCTAGATATGGTCGTTCCTTCTGTTGATGGTGGATCTGAAAGCCGACTTGGTTCGGTAGCCTCTTGTATAAATGTAGTTGTTTGGTTAGAGTTTAGGGAGTCAGTTTTTGGGCATAGAAGATAGAAGATAGAAAATTAGAGATTGTTGGTAGATCCTCGCATGTTGGAGGACATCTATACTTGATTGTAATAACTAGCCTAAACTGGGAAGGCCTTACAACCCGACATGTATGAATCAAATTGAAGATAATATATGAAAGTTTATGCCTTCTCTCTCTCACTTGTTGTGTTGTTGCTTTCGCGTGTGATCTCTGCAAGGTGGATCTGGTTAGGGTGTTCCTTTGGCTCCTCTCCCATCCTCCCTTGCGTCAGGTGGTATCAGAGCGAGGTGAGATCTGGATCTAGGTTTGCGAATCTAGGTTTGAGGGTTCCTTCTTGTCAAACCCTAGTTGATTTATTGTGGGGTAGCAGATTGTGATCTGGCCTGCAATTGCAGAGGGTTTCAAGATGGTTCGTGGGAGGCAAGATGCGGATCCAAGATTGGTAGACATGTTGAGACAACTTTCTGCTAGATTAGAAGCTATTGAAACAACCCAGAGAAGAGGAAGACATCTTGAAGATGTTAGTGATGATGAAATTGAGGAAGAACAAGTTGATGTAGAACCTACACTAGTGATGGATCAAGGTGAGGAAAGATTGTTAAAGGCTTTGAAAAATCTGAAGTCTACACCACACTTTAATCCTCCTGAGCATAGTGGAAAATTAGATTTTGATGAATTGATGGACTGGATCACCGAGATGGAAAAGTATTTTGAGTATGAAAATGTACCCGAGGAAAAGAAAGTGAAAATTCCAAGCACAAAGTTGAAAAGTCATGCATCCTTGTGGTGGGAACATCTAAAACTGGACAGAAAAAGGAAAGGCAAAGACAAAATTAAGGTATGGAATAAAATGGTGAATAAATTGAAAGGAAAGTTCTTACCTTGTGATTATCAAATTAACCTAGTTAGGCGAATGCAAAGTTTGAGGCAGAAAGATAGCTCGGTAAAAGAATATACTGAGGAATTCTATAGATTAGATATCAAAACTGGACATGATGAAGATGATGTGGAAAGAATTGCTAGGTACCTGAATGGTTTGAGATTTTCCATCCGAGAAGAAATCAGTTTGATCAAATTGGAGAACATTGAAGAGGCTTATAAATTTGCATTGAAAGCTAAGGAAAAATTGAACAAGAGACATGAGAAAAGACAAAGAGGTAGAGGTGGTAGATTCCCTAGAGGAAGAGGTAGATCTCAACCTAAAAAGACAACTCTGGATAAAGGCAAGACCGAGTGGAAAGGTGAAAGTTAATCTAGAGGTAGAGGTAGTAACTATGAAGGTGGTTATAACAGAGTTGGGTAACTTGTTACAATTGTGGAGAAGAAGGACATAGATCATTTGAGTGTACACATGCAAGCAAGAAGGTCAGTAACAGTAGAAACGCTTTGGTGCAAGAAGAGTCACCGAATGAACTTGAGAAGGAAAATAAATAGATGGTAAGGAGAGAACTTTGGAGTGAAAGTAATAAGGAAGATCCAGCAAGGAAAAGTTTGTTCAAGACCAGGTGTAGAGTTTTTGATGAAGTTTGGAAGGTAATCATTGACAGTGGTAGCTCAACGAATCTAGCATTTGAGGAAATGGTCACAAAGTTGAAGTTGAAAAGGTTGGAACATCTAAAGCCCTATCAAATTTCATGGATCAAAGATGAGCATGCACTCTTGGTAAGTGAACAATGTTATGTGAATCTGAAAATTGGAAAGTACTATGATAAGGTGTTATGTGATATCATGCCTATGGATTGTTGTCATATTTTGTTGGGTAGACCTTGGCAATATTTTAGAAATGCTATATATGATGGGAGATTGCATAAATATACTATTTAGGCCGATGGAAGAAGACAAATCTTGTTACGTTTGATTGAAGAACCTGTTAGTAATGTTTGTACATCTGTGAAAGTTTGCTTGATGGAAGGAAGAAAGTTTGTTAAGGATTTGAAGAAGAATGATGTATGTTTTGTTGTGATTCCTAACAAACCGAGTAAGAAAACAAAAGATAGTATACTTGAGGAGATTGATAAGTTACTCACCGAGTACAGTGAAATCATTTTTGATAATGTACCTAATGGTTTTCCACCAAAGAGAAGCATTGATCATTACATGGATCCAATCCCTGAAGCTATTTTACCCAATAAGACATCACATCGGTTGACACCTACTGAGAATCATGAATTGAACTGACAGATTCAAGAATTATTGTAGCAAGGTTTGATCAGAGAAAGTTTGATTCTTTGTGCAGTACCTACTATATTGGCACCTAAGAAGAATGGAGAATGGCGAATGTGTACTGATTCCAGAGAAATTAATAAGATAACAGTAAAATATAGGTTTCCTATACCGAGAATGGATGACATAATGGATAGTTTGACTGGAGAAAAGTATTTTACCAAAATTGATTTGAAAAGTGGGTATCATCAGATAAGAATCAGAGAAGGTGATGAGTGGAAGAATGCTTTTAAGACAAAAGAAGGTTTGTACGAGTGGTTGGTTATACCTTTTGGTTTAACTAATGCACCAAGTACTTTTACAAGGTTGATGAATGAAGTTTTGAAGAAATTATTGGGTAAGTTTGTAATTGTAGACCTTGATGATATTCTGATATTTAGTAAGACTAGAGAAGAACATTTGTTGCATGTTAAACAAGTATTGCAGAGATTGAAAGAAGAAAAGTTGCTGATAAATCTGAAAAAGTGTTCATTCATGAAGGAGGAGATTGTGTATTTGAGATTTGTGATTTCAATTGATGGTTTGAAAATGGATCCTGAAAAGGTCGAAGCTATTTTGAATTGGCCTACACCTGAGAATGCTAGCGAGAAGGTTGCTGAATTGCCTGTGTTGGCATTGCCTAATTTCAATAAGGTATTTCAAGTGGAATGTGATGCAAGTGGAAGTGAAAATTGAGCTGTGTTGAGTCAAGAAGGTAAACATGTTGCTTTCTTTAGTGAAAAGTTGAATGATGCAAAAAGGAAATATTTTGTGTATGATCAAGAATTATATGCTATTGTTAAAGCACTAAAGAAATGGAGACATTATTTGATACTGAGTGAATTTGTATTGCATACCAATCATAAGGCTTTACAGTGTTTGGGTAGTCAGAATAAGTTGAATCAGAGACATATGAAATAGGTTGAGTATTTGCAGAGTTATACATTTGTGATAAAGCATAAGAGTGGAGGCACTAACCGAGTTGCTGATACATTGAGTAGAAGGAGATCTTTGATGACCAAGATGAAAATTGAAGTTCTTGGCTTTGATGACATGAGAGATTCTTATGAAATTGATCTTGATTTTTCTGAGCCGTGGAGAAAATGTAGAGCACCTATTCAAGATCAATCGAGTACTAAATGGGAAGAATATTTTATTAAAGAAGGTATGTTTTTTAAAGGTATTTAGTTGTGTATATCGAGAGGAGAAATAAGAACTAATTTGATAAAGGAGAAACATAATAGTGGTTTGGTTGGACATTTTGGTGTTGATAAAACATTGAATTTGCTTAAGGAGAAATACTTTTGGCCACAGTTGTATAAAGATGTTCAAAAATTTGTGAAAAGTTGTGGAATTTGTCAAGTTTCAAAAGGAGTAAGTCAGAATATTGGAATGTATACATTGATTTATGTTCCTGAAAAACCTTAGATTGACATCAGTATGGATTTTGTTCTTGTCTTACCAAAGACAGCAAGAGGTAATGATTCCATATTTGTTGTTGTGGATAGATTTTCTAAAATGGCACATTTTGTACCTTGTAGAAAGACATTAGATGTAGTACATATAGTAGATCTTTTCTTTAAGGACATTGTCAGATTGTATGGATTACCGAGGAGTATTATCTCTGACCGGGACAATAAATTTGTTGGATGCTTTTGGAAGACCCTTTGGAGAAAGTTTGGCACCGAGTTAAAATATAGTTCTACATTTCACCCATAGACCGATGGACAGACATAAGTGGGTATGTGCAGGATCATGAGGGGCCAAACTATGCCCTTAAGTGGCAATGAAAAATTAGAAAATCAAGATTAGTCAACTTGACATGAAAAAATGAACTAGTTATCTACCTAATATCAAAAAGTTGTAAGAACATAATTTGTAAGAAATTGAATGTAGTTTCTAAACTACTAAGCCTTTTTTGAAAAAAAATTAATATGATTGGTAAAAAGTATAGATTGCAATACAGCACTACAAACATTTCAGCAAAAAAATAAGAAGTATGTGTATGTCTGACCACCCTAATCAAAAGAAAATGATAATATTTTTTTATAATATTCTATATATAAGTAGCTGACTCATGCTCGGATGTGATGCATATTTTTTGGTATTTTTATTCCAAACAAATAATTAATTATGATTTTTTTGCTACAGCGCTTTCAGAATTTAAAAACTCTTGTGTCTGACCACCTTTACTCATTGAAAAATTATCATAATTCAATTTTTAAATTTTTTTTCTTATACTAGACCAAGCATAGAATGTGATGCATCTTTCAGATTTCAAAAATGTTATACGGTTTGAAAGTTATAGCTATTTTTCCATCAGTATGTCAATCAGGACCTTAGACATAAGTGAACTAGAAAATAACTAATAAATACTTAACGAATTCAAAATCTGACAGCACTTATATCGATGGAAAGCTGACAATCATCCAAAGAAACCCTTTTCATTTTATCGAAATCGGGGTGAAAAAAAGTCATCAACCTAATGGTCGAAGTGTCGATATAAGAAAAATAGAGAAAAAACACGTTTTTTGCACACCTTCAGCGTTGACCATGGGGCTTTGGTTTCCAAAGCTATTACCAAGCCTAATCGGGTACCCGATTTTGTTTGAATTTGAATTTTGAAAAGTTTCCCCCTCCCACTCTTTTTTTATTTCCCTTTAATTTTGATGTTTTTTTCTTTCACCCTGACAATCAATAATTTATATATTTTATATTTATGTTTTATATTTTATGTTTTATATTTTATATTATATAATATATATATTATATATATATTATTTATTTATATTATATATTCGATAATATCAATTTAAACGACCTAAGTATATAGTCTGTTCAGATTTATATTAAATGCAATATTTTTATATTATAATATAAATGTTACATAATATATATATATATATATATATATTATATATTAAATATTGTTGCACGTATATAATATAATGTCTAATATATATAATATATAAAATGAATAGGACATTAATATATTGTATATTTGATAATATATATTAAATGTAATATCTAATATATCTTATAATATATATTATATATTTAGTCTATTAAATATTATATTTTTTCAAATATTTTATATATTATTTTAATATTTAATTTAAGTTATAACAGATCCTCTCATAAGACGACAAGTCGAATCGGGGTCGCTAGATGTCTTAAGGGGTAATTAGGGTTTGTGAGGCAACTTCGGATGTATAGTGACCATTTGGAAGGCAATAGGGCATGTCCAAGGACCAATGTACCAAATTTTAATGACTTTTTCCTAGTCAAACTTGAAAAAGGTCCATGGGGTGCTCTCAGGAGACCACATGTCCAATCAGTGTCGCTAGGCGTCTTAAGGGGTCATCAGGGCTTGTGAGACAACCTTTGATGCACGGTGACCATTTGGAATGCATTAGGACATGTCAAAGGACCTAACTCCACAATTTAGATGAATTTTGATTAGTCAAACTTGAAAAGGGTCCATGGGGTGCTCTTGGGAGACCATTGTGCGATTTAGGGTCGATAGGTGACTTAAGGGGTCATCGAGGTTCCAAATGAAACTTTTGATGAATGGTGATCCTTTGGAATGCATTAGGAAATATCAAATGACCTACGTACCAAATTTGGATAACTTTTTCCTAGTAGAACTCGAAAGGGGTCCATGGGGTGCTCTTGGGAAACCACATGTCAAATCGGGGTCGGTAGGCCTGTTAAGAGGTCATTAGGGTTCCAAATGAAACTTAAATGGAACAGTGACCCTTTGGAATGCATTAGGATATGTCATAGGACCTATGTACCAAATTTGGATGACTTTTGCCTAGTAAAACTTGAAAGGGGTCCATGGTGTGCTCTCAAGAGACCACGTGTCGAAATGGGGTCGGTAGGCCTGTTAAGGGGTCATTAGGGTTCCAAATAAAACTTTGATGGAATGGTGAGCCTTTGGAATGCATTAGGACATGTCATAGGACCTACATACCAAATTTGGATGACTTTTTCCTAGTAGAACTCGAAAGCGGTCCATGGGGTGCTCTTAGGAGACCACATGTTGAAACAGGGTCGGTAGGCCTGTTAAGGGGTCATTAGGGTTAAAAATGCAACTTGGATGGAATGGTGACCCTTTGGAACACATTAGGACATGTTAGAGGACCTATGTACTAAATTTGTATGACATTTTCCTAGTAGAACTCAAAAAGGGTCCATGGGGTTCTCTGAGGAGACCACATGTCGAATCAGGGTCGGTAAGCCTGTTAAGGGGTCATTAGGGTTCCAAATGTAACTTTGATGGAATGGTGACCCTTTGGAATGCATTAGGACATGTCAGAGGACCTACATACCAAATTTGGATAACTTTTTTCTTGTAGAACTCAAAAGGGGTCCATGGGGTGGTCTCGGGAGACCACATGTCGAATCATGGTGTGTAGGCCTATTAAGGGGTCATTAGGGTTCTAAATGAAACTTCTATGGAATGGTGACCCTTTCAAATTCATTAAGACATGTCAAAGGACCTATGTACCAAATTTGGATGACTTTTTCTTAGGAAAATGCAAAAGGGGTCCATGGGGAGCTCTCGGGAGACCACATGTCGAAATGGGGTCAGTAGGCATGTTAAGGGGTCATTAGGGTTCGAAATGCAACTTATATGGAACCATGACCCTTTGGAATGCATTAGGCCTCCCTAGGGGTCAAAAGGGGTCAGGGGGACTCCCTAGGGGTCCTAACGTGTACTACGACCCCTAGGGAGTCCCCGTGACCCCTTTTGACACATTGAAATGCTCAAGTGTGTCTTAAGGGGTCCTTTTGACTCCCTAGGGTTCCTAACACGTGATAAGGCATACTAGGACCCCTAGGGAGTCATCGTGACCCCTTTTGACACATTCAAACGCTCAAGTGTGTCTTAAGGGGTCCTACAACCCCTTAAGACACACTTGAGCATTCCAATGTGTCAAAAGGAGTCATGATGAATCCCTAGGGGTCCTAGTACACTTTATCACGTGTTAGGACCCCTAGGGAGTCCCTGTGACCCCTTTTCACACATTGGAATGCTCAAGTGTGTCTTAAGGGGTCCTATGACCCCTTATGACACACTAGAGAATTCCAATGTGTCAAAAGGGGTCACGATGATTCCCTAGGGGTCCTAGTATGCTTTATCACATGATAGGACACCTAGGGAGTCCCCGTGACCCCTTTTGACACATTGGAATGCTCTAGTGTGTCTTAAGGGGTTTTAGGACCCCTTAAGACACACATGAGCATACCAATGTGTCAAAAGAGGCCACGGGGACTCCCTAGGTGTCCTAGTACGTGTTAGGACCCTTAAGGAGTCCCCCTGACCCCTTTTGACACATTGGAATGCTCAAGTGTGCCTTAAGGGGTCGTAGGACCCCTTAAGACACACTTGATCTTTCCAATGTGTCAAAAGGGGTCACAGGGACTCCTTAGGGGTCCTAGTACACTTTATCATTCGTTAGGACACCTAGGGAGTCCCCCTGACCCCTTTTGACACATTGGAATACTCAAGTGTGCGTTAAGGGGTCCTACGACCACTTAAGGCACACTTGAGCATTCCAATGTGTCAAAAGGGGTCAGGGGGACTCCCTAGGGGTCCTAACATGTACTAGGACCCCTAGGGAGTCCCCGTGACCCCTTTTGACACATTGGAACGCTCAAGTGTGTCTTAAGGGGTCCTTTTGACTCCCTAGGGTTCCTAATGTGTGATAAGGCATACTAGGACCCCTAGGGAGTCACCGTGACCCCTTTTGAAACATTGCAATAGTCTAGTGTGTCTTAAGGGGTTGTAGGACCCCTTAAGACACACTAGAGCATTCCAATGTGTCAAAAGGGGTCACGGGGACTCCCTAGGTGTCCTAGTACGTGTTAGGACCCTTAGGGAGTCCCCCTGACCCCTTTTGACACATTGGAATGCTCAAGTGTGCCTTAAGGGGTCGTAGGACCCCTTAAGGCATACTTGAGCATTCCAATGTGTCAAAAGGGGTCACGGGGACTCCCTAGGTGTCCTAACGCATGATAAAGTGTAATAGGACCCCTAAGGAGTCCCCGTGACCCCTTTTGACACATTGGAATGCTCAAGTGTGCCTTAGGGGGTCCTACGACCCCTTAAGGCACACTTGAGCATTCCAATGTGTCAAAAGGGGTCATGGGTACTCCCTGGGTGTCCTAGTACGCGTTAGGACCCCTAAGGAGTCCCCTTGACCCCTTTTGACACATTAGAACGCTCAAGGGTGCCTTAAGGGGTCGTAGGACCCCTTAAGACACACTTGAGCATTCCAATGTGTGAAAAGGGGTCACGGGGACTCCTTAGGGGTCCTAGTACACTTTATCATGCGTTAGGACACCTAGGGAGTCCCCGTGACCCCTTTTGACACATTGGAATGCTCAAGTGTGCCTTAAGGGGTTGTAGGACCCCTTAAGACACACTTGAGCATTCCAATGTGTGAAAAGGGGTCACGGGGACTCCTTAGGCATCCTAGTACGCTTTATCATGTGTTTGGACACCTAGGGAGTCCCCATGACCCCTTTTGACACATTGGAACGCTCAAGTGTGCCTTAAGGGGTCCTTAAGGCACACTTGAGCGTTCCAACGTGTCAAAAAGGGTCACGGGTACTCCCTAGGTCTCCAAATGCGTGATAAAGCGTACTAGGACCCCTAAGGAGTCCTCGTGACCCCTTTTGACACATTACAATGCTCAAGTGTGTCTTAAGGGGTCGAAGGACCCCTTAAGACACACTAGAGCATTCCAATGTGTTAAAAGGGGTCACGGGGACTCCCTAGGTGTCCTAGTACATGTTAGGACCCTTAGGGAGTCCCCTTGACCTCTTTTGACACATTGGAATGCTCAAGTGTGCCTTAAGGGGTCGTAGGACCCCTTAGGGCACACTTGAGCGTTCCAATGTGTCAAAAGGGGTCACGAGGACTCCCTAGGTGTCCTAACGCGTGATAAAGCGTACGTGTTAGGATACCTAGGGAGTCCCCGTGACCCCTTTTGACACATTGGAATGCTCAAGTGTGCCTTAAGGGGTCCTACGACCCCTTAAGGCACACTTGAGCATTCCAATGTATCAAAAGGGGTCACGGGGACTCCCTGGGTGTCCTAGTACGTGTGTAACGCCTCGCCAGGGAACCCAAGAGATTAACACTAAAAGTTATGCTAAGTTATGCGACCAAATTTTTTTTTTGTTTACTAATGTTAACAAGCACATTGAATAAAGCATCACATTGCTCTACATACATCAGTTTGAATAAACACATCATTTCTTTTTCATTCTCAAGGGTCCCTGACGTAGTATTACGTCGTCTAACTAACACTATGCTAACAAGATCAAATGCTAAAGAACTTTTAAGTACATAATAAAATTAAATACATCTCTTGAACCAATATAACATTACATCACATGATCACCTACATCCACTACACATATCGTAGGGTATGTGGTGATATTTAATATAATTTACAAATATCAAAATACATCATGGATCCATGTAGGGATCATTATTAATCAAATGAAATCTCCTACAAGTACAAGATAATATCTTCTAATAATCGGGTACATAAATCTGCAACAAATGTGATAGACTGGTCCAAGTGTACAATCAGGTGAAGAAGGGTAACCGCAACAGTCTCAATGGTGAAGATACACTACCTCCTGACCATGTGGAACCCAGAGGTCCACCCCACTGTGCTAGGGAGATAACACCAGGCCCACACACACACTAAGGACCAATCCCTAATCATCACCTAGGAGAATATATCTAATACAAGAGGGTATACGGGTCACCAGAGGCACTAACCTATGTAGGATATCTACGGTGTGAGTAGGAAGGTGTCATCACGTAGATCCACTCTTGAGTTTAGTCCTAAAGGTTCCTCACTGAACCGACGGCACTCAAGTGATCATACGCGGCATCGATATCTCTCATGAAGACAAGTATATCGATGATGCATCTAGCATCTTCCCGCATCCATCCTTAGTCTATACTAGCACTCAAGGCATGGGTGAGGTATCTCAAATTATCTTTTTAATGTTCTCCTATCTAGATCAATTTTTTTTTTATAATGTTATCACTGGAATTAAGAAACTTGACAATGGATGATCCGTCAGCCACTTGCGGGCCTCGGTGATCCATTGCAAGCCACCCCCTACATCACATCTAGATAACCTACCCTAGTTTTCAACCAACACCCATCCTGGTTTGTGGCCACATAGATCAATATAAGCCCCAATAAATAGATAACCAAATAAATCATACTTACAAATCAAAACATTTACTCACTTGGCCACTAACTCAAATTAATCCACCAGGAGGTAATAATCAAAAAGATCAAATAGATATCCCAACCATGATCTCACATTTACACTTTCTCCATCAAGCAATAGAAAACAGAATTCCACAATGCATCATAAAACATTCAACAACATAGATAACTGATATCCACAACATATACCCGGCCTTTGGATTTCACCCCCTAATTGGTCATCTATCCCATATGCAGATTGACTACATCAATAATATAATTCACATGCACGTACAATTTACACAGTAAGAGAACATCGTAACACAATGAGATAACATTTCGTAAAGAAGACAACATTACAAAAATCATTTAACAAGTAAATTTTCCTTTTGCTCACAAAGATAGCAAGTTCATACTTATGTGATTTTCTAATCTACTTTATAAATATTTTTCAATGTCCATATAATCTGTTAAAAAGGATGAAAATGGAACATTGTGATTACAAAATTTAAGACACCATGCCAATCCCACTTAATAATTTCAATATATTATCTAATTAAAAAGAACTAGCTAACCCAACAATCGACTACGACAAGCTATTACTAATCTCTTCCTATTATATATATATAATTATTGATTATAGAATACGTTCATTATCTAATTAAAAGATTATATTATGTCACTTAAGAATTATGAATATACCTTAACTCCCAATGTTACAATGTAATATTAATTGTAATTATTAATGTGTTAATTAATAAACCCCACAAATTATAAATGCATTACTCATCATTAAATAAAACATGCATAAATTAAATATATCAATTTACTACTCCACTAAAATCCTAGACTAGCATTCTAATAAGGTACCTACTCAAATTCAATTAGGCTCTAATAGATTATAAATCTTGCTACCTCAACAAGCAATAAACAAATAAATTAACCTTGAAATATATCCCCCCATACCTTATTAAATACCTTCCCCTAAACTAGCACAAGTGGAGGGAGGTCTTGTCTTACATAAGGTTTCAAACCTTGGGATTGGTCAAGAAGGTACTTGGGCTGACACATCATCAAAGCCCCTTCACTTAATGTCTTCCCTTTATGTCTTCATCAAAACCCACGCAGGCTTGCCCATGCTTTGAAATTAAACACAAAAGATTAATGAAGTTACTCCTTTATGATATGACATGGGAAAGGAGTGGGATCCACTTCCCACTACCTTTCCTTGTCTTCCCTCTTCCCCATGCAAGTAGGCGCAGGTCTTTGGGAAGAGCATTTAAAATTTGTTGAAAATTACCTCCCTCCATGCACGTGGGTCTAGGCATTCACTTCCAAATTTTATTTTTTTAAAAACTTGTTTATTCCTGCCCTTTCATGCTTGCGTACCTCTCAAGGCATGGGGTATTGTGTTGGAGGTGGGACCAAATCTTCTTGTCCCCCCCTCAATCTCTCTACCCCTTAATGAGGATTGCTTTTGAGTTTGAAAAATTAATTCCTTCAAGCCTTGTCTTGGACGTAGATTTGAAGTGGGGGCCTCCAAACATCATTGCTTAGGATTTGACTCTTCCCCTTGGGGCACATGGATGCTAGGTTAGGTTTCTAATATTTTGAAATTATATAATAAATATTTCATGGAGATAGGTGGCAACAAATAATAAAATAATGTCTGTGTGTTTAGAAAGTGTATGGGAGTTATATCCATACTTTTTCCAGAGAGCTGGAAATGTCTATTGTTCAAAGACTTCATTTATTTTTTTGTGTTTGCTCTCATCCAAGACTTGGTTGATATTGTTTTTTTTTTTGTTTTTCTCCATTGAAACACTTAGTTTACAAAGGTATATTGTTCCCTCTTACAACACTTAAATTGTTTTTGCTTCCCCATGCATAATGTTATTTGTTTCCAAATTAGATTGTCAATTTAATTTACTAATTCCTTCCATTTAGAATTCTTATTTGATCTATTAAATGAATATTGTGGAAACATTGGATCAAAACATAACCAATTCTGTTGTGTTAAGAACTAACCAGTTTTGTCTATTTCAAATTTAGATTCACTAATGACTAAAATTTAGAGAGGTTTGTATGTTTGTGGTGTTAAAATCTCACATTGAAATCTAAAATCTCATTTATTTATTGCTTCACACCACATTTGAGAAGATAAGTGTATCCTCTTATTTGATGGAAAGATTGAGAAAACTAATTTAGAACATATTAAGGGAACTCAAGTCCTACCTGGTTCAACAAGCAGGCTGATGAAGTCCAGCCGAGAATACCTCTCCAATCCACAAGCTTGAACCCTCAGTTGCTTCCAAATCAGCTCCTATCTTGCCTTCAACTCTTCCTCTCTTCTCTTCCTCAATCCTTCACTTCTCCCTCTATTCTCTCCTCTAAATTTTGCATATCAAAAGTAATGACAAGTCTCTCTCCCTTTTCCTCTAAATTGGCTTGAAAAGTAGGGGAGAAATATTTTATTATTTTCCCCCTACTATTCAAGTCAACCTCCCATTTATGGGAATAAAATATATCAATTTTTAAATTATAAATTTCTTTTCATTTTATTTCCTCTTATGAATTAGGTCATATCACTCTAATATTTCAAAATTACATGATAAGTTGTATCCATATAAACATATATATATATAATTAATATATATACAATTAATAATATTATTATTATAAAAGACTTAGTGAAAACATATATATCTGATTATGCTATACCATACTAATAACATTATATTTACCAATATGCCAACATAATATAAATAGCTATCAGAAATCAGACATCAATCCATAAGGTCAAAATACGACACCAACATGGAACAACACCTAAGATCAATATCATGCTCAATCGGGAAAATATATATCGGATTCGTTCTGCTAGAACGAATTCGAATTAGGTAAGTCAAGTAAGATTCCGTCCGTGGTTTTAGGACGATTAGGTTAGGCTAGGGAATTGGCCTGAGTGCTAACTCCCCTTCTCTGCCATTGAGACATAATAAGGGCACGCTCATCCTGTCAAGCCAGGGAAGTCGATGCCCGGTACCTGCAACCTACATAAAACCACTGCATGTACATGTGCATATATAGACATAACAACAGACAATGGTAGGGATGGCTGGGACGTGTGGACCCGACTCAATGCAGGTAACTACGCCTCCTCCTCTACCATACATGCACGTCAAACAGAAAAGAAAAATAGACATGATACCATACACATGCGGGTATGGGATGAGTACCAGATAAAAATAATCATCTAAATTGCATCAATTAACACATGCATTAGAAACATCATATAAAATTTATCATTGCTAAATTTATCCATCACATAATGTCTTGGTCAAGTTCAATCATGACAATTAACATCCAAAATATAATTGTTTAATCACACACCACAATATAAATATAACATATGGAATATGTCTGATCTAATCAACTGAGATAAACAGTATCAAACTAACATAGTCTCAATAGTAATAAGCTGTGAGGGGTATTACAACGCGTTAGGACCCCTAAGGAGTCCCCCTGACCCGTTTTGACACATTGGAACGCTCAAGGGTGCCTTAAGGGGTCGTAGGACCCCTTAAGACACACTTGAGCATTCCAATGTGTGAAAAGGGGTCACGGGGACTCCTTAGGGGTCCTAGTACGCTTTATCACATGTTAGGACACCTAGGGAGTCCTCGTGACCCCTTTTGACACATTGGAATGCTCAAGTGCGGCTTAAGGGGTTGTAGGACCCCTTAAGACACACTTGAGTGTTCCAATGTGTGAAAAGGGGTCACGGGGACTACTTAGGGGTCCTAGTATGCTTTATCACGCATTAGGACACCTAGGGAGTCCCCGTGACCCCTTTTAACACATTGGAATGCTCAAGTGTGCCTTAAGGGGTCGTAGGACCCCTTAAGACACACTTGAGTGTTCCAATGTGTCAAAAGGGGTCACGGGGACTCCTTAGGGGTCCTAGTATGCTTTATCACATGTTAGGACACCTAGGGAGTCTCCGTGACCCCTTTTGACACATTGGAATGCTTAAGTGTGCCTTAAGGGGTCCTACGACCCCTTAAGGCACACTTGAGCATTCCAATGTGTCAAAAGGGGTCACGAGGACTCCCTAGGGGTCCTAACATCTGATAAAGAATACGAGGACCCCTAAGGAGTCCTTACGACCCCTTAAGGCACAATTGAGCATTCTAATGTTGCAAAAGGGGTCACGAGGACTCCCTAGGTGTCCTAATGCGTGATAAAGTGTACTAGGACCCCTAGGGAGTCCTCGTGACCCCTTTTGACACATTGCAATACTCAAGTGTGTCTTAAGGGGTCGAAGGACCCCTTAAGACACACTTGAGTGTTGCAATGTGTCAAAAGGGGTCACGATGACTCCCTAGGGGTCCTAGTACGCTTTATCATGCGTTAGGACCCCTAGGGAGTCTCCGTGACCCCTTTTGACACATTGGAATGCTAAAGTGTGTCTTAACGGGTCCTACGACCCCTTATGACACACTAGAGCATTCCAATGTGTCAAAAGGGGTCACGATGATTCCCTAGGGGTCCTAGTACCCTTTATCACGCGTTAGGACACCTAGGGAGTCCCTGTGACCCCTTTTGACACATTGGAATGCTCAAGTGTGCCTTAAGGGGTCGTAGGACCCCTTAAGACACACTTGAGTGTTCCAATGTGTGAAAAGGGGTCACGGGGACTCCTTAGGGGTCCTAGTATGCTTTATCACCCGTTAGGACACCTAGGGAGTCCCCGTGACCCCTTTTGACACATTAGAATGCTCAAGTGTGCCTTAAGGGGTCCTATGATCCCTTAAGGCACACTTGAGCATTCCAATGTGTCCAAAGGGATCACGAGGACTCCCTAGGTGTCCTAATGCGTGATAAAGCATACTAGGACCCCTAAGAAGTCCCCGTGACCCCTTTTGACACATTGCAATGCTCAAGTATGTCTTAAGGGGTCGAAGGACCCCTTAAGACACACTTGAGCATTGCAATGTATCAAAAGGGGTCACGATGACTCCCTAGGGGTCGTAGTACACTTTATCACATGTTAGGACCCTTAGGGAGTCCCTGTGATCCCTTTTGACACATTGGAACACTCAAGTGTTCCTTAAGGGGTCGTAGGACCCCTTAAGACACACTTGAGCATTCGAATGTGTGAAAAGGGGTCACGGGGACTCCTTAAGGGTCCTAGTATGCTTTATCACATGTTAGGGTACCTAGGGAGTCCCCGTGACCCCTTTTGACACATTGGAATGCTCAAGTGTGCCTTAAGGGGTCCTACGATCCCTTAAGGCACACTTGAGCATTCCAATGTGTCAAAAGGGGTCACGGGGACTCCCTAGGGGTCCTAACGTGTGATAAAGCATAGTAGGACCCCTAAGGAGTCCCCGTGACCCCTTTTGACACATTGCAATGCTCAAGTCTATCTTAAGGGGTCGAAGGACCCCTTAAGACACACTTGAGCGTTACAATGTGTCAAAAGGGGTCACAGGGACTCCCTAGGTGTCCTAACATGTGACAAAGCATACTTGGACCCCTAAGGAGTCCCCGTAACCCCTTTTCACACATTGGAATGCTCAAGTGTGTCTTAAGGGGTCCTACGACCCCTTAAGGAACACTTGAGCATTCCAATATGCTCAAAAGGGGTCATGGGGACTCCTTAGGGGTCCTAGTATGCTTTATCATGCGTTAGGACACCTAGGGAGTCCCCCTGACCCCTTTTGACACATTGGAACACTCAAATGTGCCTTAAGGGGTCCTATGACCCCTTAAGGCACACTTGAGTGTTCCAATGTGTCAAAATGGGTCAGGGGGACTCCCTAGGGGTCCTAACATGTACTAGGACCCCTAGGGAGTCCCCACGACCCCTTTTGACACATTGGAACGCTCAACTATATCTTAAGGGGTCCTTTTGACTCCCTAGGGTTCCTAACGTGTGATAAGGCATACTAGGACCCCTAGGGAGTCATCATGACCCCTTTTGACACATTGCAATGCTCTAGTGTGTCTTAAGGGGTCGTAGGATCCCTTAAGACACACTAGAGCATTCCAATGTGTCAAAAGGGGTCATGGGGACTCCCTAGGTGTCCTAGTACGTGTTAGGACCCTTAGGGAGTCCCCCTGACCCCTTTTGACACATTGGAACACTCAAGTGTGCCTTAAGGGGTCGTAGGACCCCTTAAGGCACACTTGAGCGTTCCAATGTGTCAAAAGGGGTCACAGGGACTCCCTACGTGTCCAAACGTGTGATAAAGCGTACTAGGACCCCTAAGGAGTCCCCGTGACCCCTTTTAACATAATGCAACACTCAAGTGTGTCTTAAGGGGTCGAAGGACCCCTTAAGACACACTAGAGCATTCCATTGTGTCAAAAGGGGTCACGGGGACTCCCTAGGTGTCCTAGTACATGTTAGGACCCTTAGGGAGTCCCCCTGACCCCTTTTGACACATTGGAATGCTCAAGTGTGCCTTAAGGGGTCGTAGGACCCCTTAGGACACACTTGAGTGTTCCAATGTGTCAAAAGGGGTCACGAGGACTCCCTAGGTGTCCTAATGTGTGATAAAGCATACGCGTTAGGACACCTAGGGAGTCCCCGTGACCCCTTTTGACACATTGGAATGCTCAAGTGTGCCTTAAGGGGTCCTACAACCCCTTAAGGCACACTTGAGTGTTCCAATGTATCAAAAGGGGTCATGGGGACTCCCTGGGTGTCCTAGTACGCGTTAGGACCCCTAAGGAGTCCCCCTGACCCCTTTTGACACATTGGAATGCTCAAGGGTGCCTTAAGGGGTCGTAGGACCCCTTAAGACACACTTGAGTGTTCCAATGTGTGAAAAGGGGTCACAAAGACTCCTTAGGGGTCCTAGTACGCTTTATCACATGTTAGGACACCTAGGGAGTCGTCGTGACCCCTTTTGACACATTGGAATGCTGAAGTGTGCCTTAAGGGGTTGTAGGACCCCTTAAGAGACACTTGAGTGTTCCAATGTGTGAAAAGGGGTCACGAGGACTCCTTAGGGGTCCTAGTATGCTTTATCACATGTTAGGACACCTAGGGAGTCCCCGTGACCCCTTTTGACACATTGGAATGCTCAAGTGTGCCTTAAGGGGTCGTAGGACCCCTTAAGACACACTTGAGTGTTCCAATGTGTCAAAAGGGGTCACAATGACTCCCTAGGGGTCCTAGTATGCTTTATCATGTGTTAGGACCCCTTGGGAGTCCCCCTAACCCCTTTTGACACATTGGAATGCTCAAGTGTGTCTTAAGGGGTCCTACGACCCCTTATGACACATTAGAGCATTCCAATGTGTCAAAAGGGGTCACGATGATTCCCTAGGGGTCCTAGTATGCTTTATCATGCGTTAGGACACCTATGGAGTCCTCGTGACCCCTTTTGACACATTGGAATGCTCAAGTGTGCCTTAAGGGGTTGTAGGACCACTTGAGCATTCCAATGTGTGAAAAGGGGTCACGGGGACTCCCTAGGGATCCTAGTATTCTTTATCACGCATTAGGACACCTATGGAGTCCTCGTGACCGCTTTTGACACATTGGAACGCTCAAGTGTGCCTTAAGGGGTCGGTAGGCCTGTTAAGGGGTCAATAGGGTTCAAAATGCAACTTCGATGGAATGGTGACCCTTTGGAATGCATTAGATCATGTTAGAGGACCTATATACCAAATTTGGATGACTTTTGCCTAGTAGAACTTGAAAGGGGTCCATGGGCTACTCTCGGGAGACCACATGTAGAAATGGGGTCCGTAGGCCTGTTGAGGGGTCATTAGGGTTTTAAATGCAACTTCAATGGAATGGTGATCCTTTCTAACACATTAGAACATATCAGAACACCTACGTACCAAATTTGGATGACTTTTTCCTAGTAGAACGCGAAAGGGGTCCATGGGGTGCTCTCGGGATACCTCATGTTGTATTGGGGTCAGTAGGCCTATCAAAGGGTCATTAGGGTTAGAAATGAAACTTTGATGGAACGATGACCCTATGTACCAAATATGGACATCTTTTGCCAAGTAGAACTTAAAAGGGGTCCATGGGGTGGTCTCGGGAGACCACATGTCGAATCGAGGTTGGTACGCCTGTTAAGGGGTCATTAGGGTTACAAATGCAAGTTGGATGGAATGGTGACCCTTTGGAACACATTAGGACATGTTAGAGGACCTATGTACCAAATGTCTATGACTTTTTCCTAGTAGAACTCAAAAAGAGTCCATGGGGTTCTCTGAGGAGACCACATGTCGAATCAGGGTCGGTAGGCCTGTTAAGGGGTCATTAGGGTTCCAAATGTGACTTCGATGGAATGGTGACCCTTTGGAATGCATTAAGATATGTTAGAGAACCTACGTACCAAATTTGGATGACTTTTTTCTAGTAGAACTCAAAAGGGGTCCATGGGGTGGTCTCGGGAGACCACATGTTGAATCATGGTGTGTAGGCCTGTTAAGGGGTCATTAGGGTTCTAAATGATACTTTTATGGAACAGTGACCCTTTCAAATTCATTAAGACATGTCAGAAGATCTATGTACCAAATTTGGATGACTTTTTTCTAGTAGAACGCAAAAGGGGTCCATGGGGAGCTCTCGGGAGACCACATGTCGAAATGGGGTTAGTGGGCATGTTAAGCGGTCATTAGGGTTTGAAATGCAACTTCTATGGGTTCAAATTTGGGGCTTTCAAAAACACCTAAATGGTTAATTGAAATTGAGGAGAACATTATGAATAATTGGGAAGGAAAGAGGTCACATAGAACTGTTAGGTTGTGGGCTTCAAGACTTTATGATCAATTTTTTCAAAACAAGACATTGGTTGAGAAATGTCAAATTTTTGTGTAGTTGTTAAAGATGCAAAAGATGAGACCTGTGCTTGTGAAATTGAAGATTCGTGTGAACAAAAAAATGGAGAGAAATGCCATTGTTGTGAAAAATCTTTTCAATGCTCTCAATAACATTGGGAAGACTAGCAGAGAAAAAGACAAGAGAGTTGCTCGGAGGGTTATTACAACCTCCTTAGTAAGTCATCAGTTGAGAAAGGCTTGTTTGATGAGACAAACTTGTGTTGACTTTAATATAGACCGTAAAAATTTGGGTAGAGCACTTACAAGAAGAGAAAGACTTGATGATTCACTTCAAATTGATACATGGGCTTATGGTGGGAGACTTCCACATTTCAATAAGAAGCTAACAGACATTGTCAAGGATGAAATTCAACAATTTTGGGATGCTAACTCAAGAGTGTCACCAAATGTGAAGGATGTCTTGAAGTTGAGAGTTGGCAATCGAGACCGCACTCCACATCCTAAACATTATGTGGAGGTAAGTCAAACAATGTTGTATTAAAAATTTTGTGAGACACATCCAACATTGAAAATATCACAAAGGTCTTTTGAATCCGTGAAGCCATTTTATTGTGTACCCCTTAAGATTTGAAATACATGTTGTTGCAAATATCATGTTGAGTTTTCAATGCATCATGAATTATTATGGTCCATTCATTCTAAATTGCATACTAATGAAATGCTAGAGGATTGTGGTGCAAGTGGTCTTCCCAAATCATCAAGAGACTTGCTAGATCAATTTTTATGTCATAGAGATGATGGTTGTTTATTTTATAAAAAAAATTGCTTAAATGCCAAGTGATCAGAATGTGGTGGCTTGTTCAAGTTTAGAACATGTTTTCATGAGGGTTTGGAACACAATTTTGGAAAGACACTCGTCCAAAAAAAGGTATATGAAATAGTGAAATATACATTGAAGAGTGGAGGTGAAGGCTCTAGATGTGAGTTAGTTGCAAAAGAATACAATGTTGCTGATTTTATCTCAGATTTCAAGAAAAATCTTTTTTACAAGTATGCAAGGCATAGTCACAGGTCTCACTGGTTAGATCAACAATTCAAGACATGTAAGGACACTTTTCCCATTGGAACTATTATATCCATTGTAGACTTTGCGGAGAACTATACATTGCAGCCCCAAAATGAGACTCAAGCTCAATATTACAATTCGATTCAGGTTGCTATTTTTGTACACATCACATATAGACATTCCCCTGATAGCACAAAAGATGAGTGAAAGATAATCAGAGAGTACCATTTTTATATGAGCGACGACAGGTCTCACTCTCATGAGTTTGTTCAACATTGTTTCCAGAACTATTTTGACTTCTTGCAGGAAAATGGTATTGGTATGGATAGGCATCTCATTTGGCTGGATAATTGCACTGGTCAATTTAAGAATGCCAGAATGTTTTATTGGTTGTGTAGAATGCATGTGGAGAGAGGTGTACCTCATATTTGGAGTTTTTTTGAGTCAGGGCATGGGAAAGGGGAGCATGACGGAGCAGGTGCGTGTGTCAAGAGAGCTCTAGTTAAGGAGCAATTGAGGATTTCAGGTGCTGTACTTCTTGATGCTCATTCTATTGTTGATTGGTGTACTTTAGCATTGTCACAGGGGGGACTCTTGATTCTATAGTGCGTAGATTCTTTTGGTTGGTTGAGGATGGAACTATAGGAGATAGATTGGATTGTCAAATAGTGAAAGACTCTTAAAAAATGCATTCATTCCAAAGCTCCAATAGTAGTACATGGACCATTTGGACACGAGAGTTGGCTTATTTTTGCCCCATGTGTTTTCAGTATGATTGGGATCATTGCGAGTCAAGTGAGTGGGTGGATACATGGGTTCCACAGTATCTGACTCCTTTATCTTTGACACTCTCTATAAGAAATGATGACATGGACACTTCAGTTGACTATGACCATCTTTCAGATCTTTTGAAGCCAGGAGATGTTTTTGCATTGGTTGCACCACAGGGGAATGATGAGAGGTCAGATTATTGGTTAGCACATTGTGTACAAGGTAAACAAAAGCTTGTACAACCGATGACAGATGGTGATGGGTTCACATATTCTACTGGTTCAGTTGTTGTTGTGGGAACATGGCTGCGAACATACATGATTAGAAAGAATGGAGTTCCCGCATTTGAAGACTATGAGAAGCACAAAACTATTCTTATGTATTCACACCTTGTTATAGCAACAAATGTCAAGTTGTCAAAGCATCAAGGAAGACCAAAGACAAAAGAACTTTGGACTATTACTATTGCTGATCATGAAGCACTATTGGAGACCCTGAAGCAAAGAGATGACCCTTCAGGAACACTTGACTAGGTAATAAGTTAACTTAGTGCATTATTTTCTAAGTTTGTTAAGCTTAATTTCAATACATTAATTTGACCTTTCTTAGATTGTATTTTGAGTCAATAAACTTGGTTTTGTATGTGGAATGTAACTTGTGCAAGAGCACCTATGAAGTCACCTATGGTCACCATGGATCCAATTAGAGATAGAAGGAAAAAAGGATCCTTAATGGTTAATTGAGATCTTTTGAAGCCTATAATGGCAATTTGTAACAATCAATTTGATTTAAAAGTTAAATGTCCTAAAACTCTTCATAAGGACTTATGACCAAAATCATGTATGGGTGGCCAATAGTGCCAAGAAGAGATCTTACATGTCATATACTTATGTCATTTGCATGGTTTGAATTCTTACATGTTTGATTGTTGTTTGTAATGCTTTAAGGATATTATTTTTTATCAAATTTAACAAGCTTAATCATGATTAATTTCACAGTTCAAATTTCAAACATACCACTAACAGTCAGTTGAAAGCGGCTCGTATCTCAAACCTCATGAGAGGTATTGACAAACTATTAGGTGCTATAGGATCATGTTTTTGAGATCTACAATAACCTCTCTCAGTTTTGGGCAATTCAACTTCGTTTGTATTTGGCAAGGCGATCTCAGTTGATGCCAAAACTTGTAGTGAGGGTCAGTTGAAAGTGGCTCAGCAACGTATCTTTCAAACCGTCCAGCCTGGCATTGAACCATCTGCTCCATCAGCTCTGGTTGGCCGGGTAAATGCTAGTGACAACCCCATTCTACCCACAAAGTCACGAAAATGCTCACGACCACACTCGACCCAAGTGACCCCAAGGTGCACTAAGCATGATTGGGCAGTGATCTTCTGGGGCTCGTATCTCAGACCTCGTGAGAGCTATCAACAAACTGTTAGGTGCTACGAGATTGTGTTTTTGAGGTCTACAATAACCTCTCTCAGTTTTGGGTGATTCAACTTCATTTGCATTTGGCAAGGCGATCTCAGTCGATGCCAAAACTTGCAGTGAGGGTTAGTTGAAAGTGGCTCAGCAGTGTATCTTTCAAACTGTCTGACCTAGCATCAAACCATCTACTCCATTGGCTCCAGTTGGCCAGGTAAACGCTAGTGACAACCCCATTCTACCCATAGAGTCACGAAAATGCTCGCGACCACGCTCGACCCAAGTGACCCCAAGGTGCACTAAGCACGATTGGGTAGTGATCTTCTGGGGTTCATATCTTGGACCTCGTGAGAGCTATCGACAAACTGTAAGGTTCTAGGGGATCATTTTTTTGAGGTCTACAATAACCTCTCTCAATTTTGGGTGATTCGACTTCGTTTTCATTTGGAAAGGCGATATCAGTCGATGCCAAAACTTGCAGTGAGGGTCAGTTGAAAGTGGCTCAGCATCGTATCTTTCAAACCGTCTGACCTGGCATCAAACCGTCTACTCCATCAGGTCTGATTGGCCAATTAAATGCTAGTGACAACCCCATTCTACCCACAGAGTCATGAAAATGCTCGCGACCACGCTCGACCCAAGTGACCCCAAGGTGCACTAAGCATGATTGGGCAGCGATCTTTTCGGTTGTTGGATTCATAGAGGACTGGGACTATATTAGTGGGAAAGTCAAGAGTGATTTTCAATACCAAGATGATGATGCCTTCATGACGCATGATAATGCAGTTCTTTGTGTTGACATCAGTCATGATTTAGAGATGTTGGCTTCAGGTTCACAGGGTGGGAAAATTGAGGAGGACATGCTCGCAATTGAATCCCAAAATACATATGTATGATGGCTTCGACAAAATATTTATTGGTGTCACTTGCATGAAGTGGTATGTTTGTGGAGAGCCAGAAATGACATGCTCTAGTTATAGCACCAAGCGTCCAATCAAAACACAGACGCATTAACACTTGTGTTGCAATAAGATCCAGATGGCACTATTCAGTAAATTAGTCCCTTCGTGTCTATCTTGTGTTTATGAATAGATGTTTGTAAGCCTTTATTGCTTTTAGGTTAAAAGCATTATCATTTATAGTTTAGTTGATTCATTGTAAATCCTGCACAGGGAGTTGTACTTAGATAATTCAAAGGGCGCTTACGCTTCTCAATAGTGAAGTGACCCAACTGTTGGTGTTGGTTGAGTCTTTTTGTTTGGGCTTTAAAGGTCATTTTGTAAGCGTTTCTTTCGAAGACAAATCTATTCACCAACAAGAAGTTAAACCTCTAACATAATAAGCTCCATGAACAGGGTATTCCAGAGTAAAGAAAAACAAATGTAACTTCAACAAGATATAATTTAAATCATAATGATAATCATAGTCAAGATATAACTTCACCATTCAATTCCATAAACATGAATAATAAATATGTATATACAAAAGATGACGCAAATATAACATATAAATGAATATGTTCTATATATGTATCAAAAGTATGTCCATATACAAATATGGCACATTCCATTTCAAAATGTCTACAAAATCAATGTTTTAAGGTGTACAATGTGGCATATATGCCATCTCAAAATGTGCCAAGTGTCATCTCTAAATGACCACAAAACTAAAACTGCATCCTATGCTGTAGGGGGATCATCAAAATGTAGCCTCTTTGAAGAAGTGTTGGGCTCTGATTGATCCTGCATAAAAAATGAGTTCAAACCAAAGTTAGATTGCTTACTTTATATGATTTGTACACACACACACACACACACACACACACACATATATATAATTCATAATTTTCAAACACTAATTTAATTAAAATTATAACTGAATACAAATAAATTTGTACCTGGTCTCTCAATCGCCTACCAACATCAGGTGTCCTAACATAAGTCCTGGGTAGCGAAGGGACCATGGCAACAATACCAACTCTGACCTATAAATATATATTTGCAATAATGAGATTAGTAGACTGGTGCAAACTAGAGTAATAAATCTACAAAATAGGATGATAGCATAATAAAATTACAAATTGATTGAACTAAAATTAAAACTTACATCTGGTGATCCCTCCTCTAGAATAGTGGGCTGGGTCAACAAAGAAATGAAAGATTCTCGTGGGACCTCCCTTACAGTCGGAGTAACCTATGAGAGTAAAAAGATTGTCAATTATATATCAATGTACTTCATCATAGCAACCCTAGTTACAAAATACAAATAACAATATGTAAAAGTCTACGTACAATCGGGCTATCACTCCGAATCGAGATGCCTGTAACCCTACGCCGCCGAACCGGTGTCGGGACATCATCAATAGCCACACTCTATACAATAAAGTGCAAGTAAAATATTTATTACTACACACAAGTGGCATACATATGCATGCATAATTAATCTTAAACAATTAACTACCTTTCCTTTGTCGACACCTGATGAAGGAACCCCCTCACGCCCCCCACTAACGTTGGCTGTAGCGTGCAAGAACACAATAAGATGACAATATATATTAGTAAATGTATGAATTTTATTGCTCTAATTGATAGAGATTTAAGCATGTACACCAAATGATATAAAAAAAAACTAATGGGTTCATAATTTATAATATACCGTATAGTCATCAAGGCCAAATGAAATGGCCGAAAGTGTGGACTCATCCACCTGTCTCACCTCCTCCTGTGTCATCGACTGAACATAAATGGAAAAAATATATATACATAAGTGCATGCAATCATTAAAACTAATCTAAATAAATAAATTATTTTTAAATTAAATAAGTCATGTGACAAATTTATTTATAATGTTTACTCTTACCATATCAACAGGAGTCAATGGCTCTACATGCACCTCCTGAGCACTCTCATGAGATGTAGATTCTCCATGAGGTGTTGTAGCCTTTGCAGTAGCCTCTCCTGTATCTTCCTCATCAATATCATGAAACTGATATATATTAGAATTAGTAAGCAGTCCGAGGCACATATGCCTGCACATAATGCACGTATGGGGCTCACATACATGTGAACTCCGATGAGATGTCGATGCGCCAACAACATCCACAGGAGGCAACACTGACCTAGTCTGTGTGATCAACTGATCACTCAGTAAATGAATTTCCCTAATAGTCTGTTTAGTAGCCTCTCTAATGATATCAGGATGCTGCACTGAAGGAGGGGGTGCAACATCAGTGGGGGGGACAAAGGTAGTGGCCTTTCGGCACTGGGAAGATGGCCTAGTCTGAGGAGCTCCTTTGCCTATGCCCATGTTGGGCCTCATACTCCAATAATCAACATGTTGACCAAGCACAAACTCAGCATACAATTTTTTAAGGAAATAAAATGGGACCTCCAAATTGCTATGTGGTGGTTTATCAAAAACCATCCACCAATGATCCCAAAAGTTTGTGCGCATTGCTTCATTTGTGCACCATTTTATTGATAATTTGGGATTTTTGGGGTCAACTGGTATTCCGGTTTTAGGATCAACAAAAAGGGCAGCTATATCTTCCTTAGTTATATTAAGGGCTGCAATCCCATCATGGTCAAGCCCGTCATCAAATTGGTCATGCATATCATCACGCCAATGAAGAGCAGCATTATGTTGCTGCATGAGTGTGTCAATATTTCCAATAATTGTATTTAGTGTGGTAAGCATGGGAGCTAATGTAGGTATATTTTGATACGTGTTTTGGAAACCTCGTATTGTGTTCAAATTTTCTTCTATCAAATCTTGTAAAGATTTAGGGTTTAGATATGGGAGATTGTTTTCAGGATTGTTATTTGGAGGGTTATTTTCTTCATTGTTATCAGCCATGCCTGATTAAATAAAAAACAAATCTAAGTTTCAAATATTATTACAAATATAAATACAAAACCCTATTTAAAAAAAAAACACTACATTTACAATGAAAATGAAATAAATTAATAAAAATATACAATTAACTACTTACCAAATATGCTTGAAGTCAAATTTGACGTTTCGAATATCAGGTATCCAAAAATATATCGGGTATCAGAAAACCGCGGCTAGAAAATGATAAAATCATGCTAGGAAATGAAGAATAGGGCTCACGGGTGTGGGATATATGCCACAGTTATCGGGTACCCGAAAATATTGAGTACCCGATATTTTCGGGTACCTGATTAGGAATGTGCTTTGGTGGTAGGCTTGCCCAGGTGTATTGACACCCAGGCCTACTAAAAAGTCAACAAGCGCTTTCATGCGCTTTTGGATGAGTGAAAAGTGAATATTTTTCACATCGCCACTTTTTGGCCCCTCATCTTCTTGCACATACCCAAGTTGTGAATAGAAGTTTGGGAAATCTTTTGAGATCTTTAGTTGGAGACACATTGAGTAATTGGGATTTTGTGTTGGCACAAGAAGAGTTTGCATACAATAATTTAGTGAATAGGAGTACTGGAAAAACACCTTTTGAGATTGTAAATGGCATACAACCGAGAGGTATATTAGATTTGAGGGATATTGCTGATGAAAGAAAGAGAAGTGCTGAAGGAGTAAAGTTTGTTGAGTAAATGAAGACATTGCATGAGGATGTGAAATATAAGTTGGAAATAAGTAATCAGAAATACAAAGACAGAGCTGATAGATCAAGAAGACATCAAAATTTTGCAGTCATTGATGAAGTAATGGTTCATTTGAAGAGAGGCGGATTTCCTGTTGGAACATATGGGAATTTGAAAATGAAGAAGTTTGGACCTTGCAAGATTTTGAAGAAATTTGACAATGGAAATGCATATGAGATTGAGTTACCTGATGACATGGACATATCACCTATATTCAACATTGTTGATTTGTATGAGTATCATGAACTCGATGAAGACATGACAATACTGAATGATTATCCTAAGAAACAAAAAGAAGAAGTTGAGCATATTTTGGAGCAAAGAATTGGTAGAAGTACAAGAGGAAAATAGTATATGGAATATCTGGTAAAGTGGAATAATAGACCGATTGAAGACAGTTCATAGATTTCACAATCTGAGTTGGATTCAGCTCGGGTCATACCTATTTCATGATTTGGAGAATCATTTTCAAATAACCCCAGGTGTCTGATGCAAGAGCATCTCGGGTCCTTGGAAATCCTATGTCACCAAGAACATGTTTGAAGTTTCTTGCATTGCTTGGTTCCTGCTTTGACCGAGTTGGTTCGGTGTTGCTCAATTTCCTTTGTTCACTAGTGTTGGTTGGTTATCTCTCTGGCGCTCGGTGATGCTTGTCTGGCGCTCAGTTTCCTTGCTTACCGAGTTGTTTATTTTGGATTTCTGTTGAGGTTGACTCTTGCATTTATATTTGGTCATGGATTTAATGTTGGTATCTATCATTGGGAAGTGTGTGGACCTAGATCTTCTTGTTCCTTCCATTGATGGTGGATCTGAAGGCCGACTTGGTTCAGTAGCCTCTTGTATAAATATAGTTGTTTGGTTAGAGTTTAGCAAGTTGGTTTTTGGGCATAGAAGATAGAAGATAGAAAATTAGAGATTGTTGGTAGATCCTCACATGCTGGAGGACTTCTATACTTGATTGTAATATCTAGCCTAAACTGGGAAGGCCTTACAGCCTGTCATGTATGAATCAAATTGAAGATAATATATGAAAGTTTTTGTATTCTCTCTCTCACTTGTTGTGTTGTTGCTTCCGCGTGTGATCTCTGCAAGGTGGATCTAGTTAGGGTGTGCCTTTGGACCCTCTCTCATCCTCCCTTGCATCAAGATGAACCTGCACCTATGATGGATTAGGGTGAGGAAATATTGTTGAAGGCTTTGACAAATCTGAAATCTACACCACATTTTAATCCTCCTGAGTACAGTGGAAAGATGGATTCAAATGAATTGTTGGATTGGATCACTGAGATGGAGAAGTATTTTGAGTATGAAAATATTCCTGATGAAAAGAAGGTGAATATTGCAAGCACAAAGTTGAAGAGTCATGCATCCTTGTGGTGGGAACATCTGCAGTTGGACAAAAAAAGGAAAGGCAAAGACAAAATCAAGGTATGGAATAAGATGGTAAAAAGTTGAAAGGAAAGTTTTTACCATGTGATTATTAGATTAACCTAGTTAAATGAATGCAAAGTTTGAGATAGAAAGATAGCGTAGTAAAAGATTATACTGAAGAATTCTATAGATTAAATATCAGATCTAGACATGATGAGGGTGAAGTGGAAAGAATTGCTAGGTACCTGAATGGGTTCATAATTTCCATCCAAGAAGAATTAGTTTGGTTAAGTTAGAAAACATTGAGGAAGCTTATCACTTTGCCTTGAAAGCTGAGGAGAAATTGAAAAAAAGATATGAGAAAAGACAGAGAGGAAGAGGTGGTAGATTCCCTAGAGGAAGAGGTAGATCTTATGGTGAAAACAACAGATCTGATCAAGATAAAACAAATTTGGATAAAGGAAAGACAAAGTGGAAAGGTGAAAGTTTTGCTAGAGGAAGAGGCAATAACTACCGAGGTGGTTATAGCAGAGGTGAATTCTGAGGAACTTGTTACAATTGTGGAGAAGGACATAGGTCATTTGAGTGTACACATGCAAGTAATATAGTTGGTGGCATTATAAATTCTTTAGTGCAAGAAGACTCACCGAATGAACCTGAGAAAGAAAAGAACTTGATGGTCAGGAGAGCACTATGGAGTGAAAATAATAAGGAAGATCAGTTAAGGAAAAGTTTGTTCAAGACTAGATGTAGAGTTTCTGATGAATTGTGGAAGGTAAACATTGATAGTGGAAGCTCAGAGAATTTGGCATTTGAGGAAATGGTTACAAAGTTGTAGTTGGAAAGGTTGAAACACCCAATACCCTATCAAATTTCATGGATCAAGGATGAGCATACACTATTGGTAAGCGAACAATGTTATGTGAATTTGAAAATTGGAAAGTACTATGATAAGGTGTTATGTGATATCATGCCTATGGATTGTTGTTATATTTTGTTGGGTAGACCTTGGCAATATGATAGACGCGCTATATATGATGGAAGATTACATAAATATACTATTTGGGCTGATGAGAGAAAGTAAATCTTGTTGCCTTTGATTGAAGAACCTATTAGTAGTGTTTGTACATCTATGAAAGTTTGTTTTATGGAAGGAAGAAAGTTTGTTAAGGATTTGAAGAAAAATGATGTATGTTTTGTTGTGATTCCTAACAAATTGAGTGAGAAAATAGTGGATAGAATCCATGAAGAGATTGATAAGATACTCATCAAGTATAAGGAGATCATTTATGATAAAGTACCTGATGGTTTTCCACTGAAGAGAAGTATTGATCATTGCATTGATCTGATCCCTTGAGCTAGTTTACAGAATAAGGCACATCAGTTAACAACTATTGAGAATCAGGAATTGAATCGACAAATCCAAGAATTATTGCAAAAAGGTTTGATTCAAGAAAGTTTGAGTCCTTGTGTAGTACCAGCTCTATTGGCACCTAAGAAGAATGGAGAATGGTGAATGTGTACTGATTCCAGAGAAATCAACAAGATAATAGTGAAATATAGGTTTCCTATACTAAGAATGGATGACATAATGGATAGTTTGACTATAGAAAAGTATTTTACCAAAATTGATTTGAAAAGTGGATATCATCAAATCAGAATTAGAGAAGGTGATGAGTGGAAGACTACTTTTAAGAAAAGAGAAGGTTTTTATGAGTGGTTGGTTATGCCTTTTGGTTTAACTAATGCATTGAGTACTTTTATGAGATTAATGAATGAAGTTTTGAAGAAATTCTTGGGTAAATTTGTGATTGTATACTGATGCAGGAGCATCTCGGGTCCTTGGAAATCCTGTGTCACCAAATTTTTTTTGAAGTTTGTCTATGTTTCTCAGTTCCTTCTTTGACCAAGTTGGCTCGGTAGTTGGTCAGTTTCCTTTGGTTACCGAGTTTGGCTGGTTATCTCCTGGGCAGTCGATTGTTTCACTAGCGCTCAGTGATGCTTGTCTATTACTTGGTCATCCTTGCTTACCGAGTAGTGTATTTTGAGTTTATGTTGAGGTTGACTTGTGAATTAATTATGGATCATGGATTTAATGCTGGTATCCATCATTGGGAAGTGTGTGGTCCTAGATCTGACCATTCCTTTCATTGATTGTGGATTTGAAGGCCGACTCAATTTGGTAGTCTCTTGTATAAGTATAGATGTTTGGTTAGAGTTTAGAGGGATTTTTTTTATAGAAGTTAGAAGATAGTAGAATTAAGATTGTTGGAAGATCCTCACATGTTGGAGGACTTCTGTAATTCATTATAATATCTGGCTGAAATTGGGAAGGTCTTACAGCTCGGCATGTATGAATCAATTTGAATGATAATATATGAAAGATCCTACTTTCCCTCTCTCTGCGTTAGGTGGTATCAGAGCGAGGTTAGATCTGGATCTAGGTCTATGGATCTAGGTTTGTAGGTTCCTTCTTGTGAAGCCCTAGTTGAATTATTGTGGGGTGGAAGATTGTGATTTGACCTGCAATTGCAGAGTGTTTTCAAGATGGTTCATGGGAGGTGAGAAGCGGATCCAGGATTGGCAGGCATGTTGAGACAACTTGCTACTAGATTAGAAGTTGTTGAAACAACCCAGAGAAGAGGTAGACATCTTGAAGATGTTAGTGATGATGAAATTGAAGTGGAAAAAGGTGAAGAAGAACCTGCATTTGTGATGGATCAGGGTGAGGAAAGATTCTTGAAGGCTTTGACAAGTTTAAAGTCAACACCACATTTCAATCCTCCTGAGTATAGTGGAAAATTGGATTTTGATGAATTGATAGACTGGATCACTAAAATGGAAAAGTATTTTGAGTATGAAAATGTATTTGAGGAAAAGAAGGTGAAAATTACAGGCACAAAGTTGAAAGGTCATGCATCCTTGTGGTGGGAACATCTACAGTTGGATCGGAAAAAGAAAGGCAAAGACAAAATCAAGGTATGGAATAAAATGGTGAAGAAATTGAAAGGAAAGTTCTTACATTGTGATTATCAGATTAACCTAGTTAGGTGAATGCAAAGTTTAAGGTAGAAAGATAGCTCAGTAAAAGAGTATACTGAGGAATTCTATAGATTAGATATCAGATTTGGACATGATGGGGATGATGTGGAAAGAATTTCTAGATACTTGAATGGTTTGAGAGTTTCCATCCAAGAAGAAATCAGTTTGGTCAAATTGGAGAACATTGAAGAGGCTTATCAATTTGCATTGAAAGCTAAGGAGAAATTGAACAAGAGACATGAACAGAGACAAAGAGGTCGAGGTGGTAGATTCCCTAGAGGAAGAGGTAGATCTAGTGGTGAAAATGGTAGATCTGAACCTGAAAAGACAAATCTGGATAAAGGCAAGACCGAGTGGAAAGGTGAAAGTTCATTTAGAGGCAAAGGCAGTAACTACTGAAGTGGTTATAGAAGAGGTAATTTATGAGGAACTTGTTACAATTGTGGAGAAGAAGGACATAGATCTTTTGAATGTACATATGCTAGTAAGAAGGCTGGTAGTAGTAGAAATGCTTTGGTGCAAGAAGAGTCACCGAATGAACCTAAGAAGGTAAATAACTTTATGGTAAGAAGAGCACTATGGAATGAAAGTAAAAAGGAAGATTTGGTAAGGAAAATTTTGTTCAAGACTAGATGTAGAGTTTCTGACAAAGTTTGGAAGGTAATCATTGACAGTGGTAGCTCAGAGAATCTGGCATCTGAGGAAATGGTCACAAAGTTGCAGTTGAAAAGGTTGGAACATCCGAAGCCCTATCAGATTTAATGGATCAAAGATAAGCATACACTCCTGGTAAGTGAACAATGTTATGTGAATTTGAAAATTGGAAAGTATTATGATAAGGTATTGTCTGATATCATGCCTATGGATTGTTGTCATATTTTGTTGGGTAGACCTTGGAAATATGATAGACATGCTATATAAGATGGGAGATTTCATAAGTATACTATTGTGGCTGATGGAAGAAAAAAAATCTTGCTACTATTGATGGAAGAACCTGTTAGTAATGTTTGCACATCTGTGAAAGTTTGTTTGATGGAAGGAAGAAAATTTGTTAAGGTTTTGAAGAAGAATGATGTATGTTTTGCTGTGATTCCTAACAAACTGAGTAAGAAAATAGAGGATAGTGTTCCTGAGGAGATTGATAAGTTACTCACCAAGTACAGTGATATCATTTATGTCAATGTACTTGATGGTTTTCCACTAAAGAGAAGTATTGATCATTGCATGGATCTAATCCTTGGAGCTAGTTTACCGAATAAGGCACCTCATTGGTTGACACCTACCAATAATCAAGAATTGAACCATCATATTCAAGAGTTGCTGGAGAAAGGTTTGATCAGAGAAAGTTTGAGTCCTTGTGTAGTGCCTGTGGTATTAGCACCTAAGAAGAATGGAGAATGGAAAATGTGTACTGATTCCAGAGCAATCAATAAGATAACGGTGAAATATAGGTTTCCTATACCAAGAATGGATGATATAATGGATAGTTTTACTGGAGAAAAGTATTTTACCAAGATTGATTTGAAAAGTGGGTATCATTATATCAGAATCAGAGAAGGTGATGAATGGAAGACTACTTTCAAGACAAAAGAAGGTTTGTATAAGTGGTTGGTTATGCCTTTTGGTTTAACTAATGCACCAAGTACTTTTATGACGTTGATGAATGAAGTTTTGAAGAAATTCTTGGGTAAGTTTGTAATTGTATATATTGATGATATTATGTTATTCAGTAAGACCAAAGAAGAACATTTGTTGCAAGTTAGACAAGTTTTGCAGAGATTGAAACAAGAACAATTGTTGATAAATCTGAAAAAGTGTTCATTCATGAAAAAGGAGATTGTGTATTTGGGATTTGTAAATTTAGCTGATGGTTTGAAGATGGATCTTGAAAAGGTTGAAGCTATTCTGAATTGGCCTACACCTATGAATGCTAGTGAGGTAATATCATTTCATGGTTTGGCAAGTTTTTACCGAAAGTTCATAATCAATTTTAGTTTAAATTGTAATGCTATGACTGAGACTATAAGAGGAGACAAAATAGAATTCAAGTGGACACACGGAGCTGATAAAAGTTTTGAGACCCTAAAGCAGAAGGTTGCTGAATTGCCTGATTTTAATAAGGTATTTCAAGTGGAATGTGATGCAAGTGGAAGTGCAATTGGAGCTGCGTTGAGTCAAGAAGGTAAACCCGTTGCTTTCTTTAGCAAAAACTTGAATGATGCTAGAAGAAAATATTTTGTGTATGATCAAGAATTCTATGCTATTGTTCAAGCACTGAAGAAATTGAGACATTATTTGATACCGAGTGAATTTGTGTTGTATACTGATCATAAGGCTTTACAATACTTGGGTAGTCAAAATAAGTTGAATCAGAGACATATGAAATGGGTTGAGTATTTGCAGAGTTATACATTTGTGATCAATCATAAAAGTGGAGTCACTAACCGAGTTGTTGATGCATTGAGTAGAAGAAGATCTTTGATGACCGAGATGAAAATTGAAGTTCTTGGTTTTGATGAGATGAGAGATTTGTATGAAACTAATCCAAATTTTTCTAAGCCATGGAGAAAGTGCAGAGCACCTATTCAAAATCAACCAAGTATAAAATGGGAAGAATATTTCATTCAAGAAGGTATGTTGTTGAAAGGTATTTAGTTGTGTATACTGAGAGGACAAATCATAACTAATATAAAGGAGAAACATAGTAGTGGTTTGGCTGGACATTTTGGTACTGATAAAACTTTGAATTTTCTTAAGGAGAAATACTTTTGGCCACAATTGTATAAAGATGTTCAAAAATTTGTGAAAAGTTGTGGAATTTGTCAAATTGCAAAAGGAGTAAGTTAGAATACTGGATTGCATACACCAATTGTTGTACCTGAGGAACCTTGGAATGACATTAGTATGGATTTTGTTCTTGGCTTACCAAAGACAGTAAGAGGTAATGATTCTATATTTGTTGTGGTAGATAAATTTTCAAAGATGGCACATTTTATACCTTGTAGAAAAACATACAATGCAGTACATGTAGCAGATCTTTTCTTTAAGGAAATTGTTAGATTGCATGGATTACCGAGGAATATTATCTCTAATCGAGATAGTAAATTTGTTGGATAATTTTGGAAGACTCTTTGTAGAAATTTTGGCACTAAGTTGAAATGTAGTTCTACATTTCACCCACAAACCGATGGACAGACAGAAGTTGTAAATAAAAGTTTGGGAAATCTTTTGAGATGTTTAGTTGGAGACACACCTAGTAATTGGGATTCTATGTTGGCACACGTAGAGTTTGCATACAATAATTTAGTGAATAGGAGTACGGGAAAAACACCCTTTGAGATTGTGAATATCATACGACTGAGAGGTGTATCTGATTTAAGGAATGTTGCTGATGAAAGTAAGAGAAGTGTTGAAGGAGTGAAATTTTCTGAGTACATGAAGACATTGCATGAAGATATGAAAATCAAACTGGAAAAGAGTAATCAAAAATACAAAGACAGAGCTGATAGATCAAGGAGAGATAAGAATTTTGATGTTGGTGATGAAGTGATGGTTCATTTGAAGAAAGGTCGATTTCCTATTGGAACATATGGGAAGTTGAAGATGAAGAAGTTTGGACCTTGCAAGATTTTGAATAAATTTGACAATGGAAATGCATATGAGATTGAGTTACCTGATGACATGGACATATCACCGATTTTCAACATTTCTGATTTGTATGAGTATCAAAAATTTGTGAAAAGTTGTGGAATTTGTCAAGTTGCAAAGGGAGTAAGTCAGAATACTAGATTGTATATACCAATTTTTATTCTTCAGAAACCTTGGATTGATATCAGTATGGATTTTGTTTTTGGCTTACTGAAGACAGTAAGAGGTAATGATTCTATATTTTTTTGTTATGGATAGATTTTCTAAAATGACACATTTTATACCCTGTAGAAAGACATCGGATGCAGTGCATATAGAATTATCTTTTCTTTAAGGAAATTGTTAGATTGTATGGATTACCAAGAATTATCATCTCTAACCGAGACAGTAAATTTGTTGGATACTTTTAGAAGACTCTTTGGAAAAATTTGGGCACCAAGTTGAGGTATAGCTCTACATTTCACCTATAGAATATTGATGGACATATAGAGGTTGTGAATAGAAGTTTGGGTAATCTTTGAGATGTCTAGTTGGAGATAAATCGGGTAATTGAGATTCTATGTTGGCACAAGTAGAGTTTTCATACAATAATTCAATGAATAGGAGTATTGGAAAAACACCTTTTGAGATTGTTAATGGCATACAATTGAGTGGTATATCAAATTTAAAGGATATTGTTGATGCAGAAAAGAGAAGTGCTAAAGATGTAAAGTTTGTTGAGTTCATGAAGACATTGCATGAGAAAGTGAAACATAAGTTGGAGAATAGTAATTAGAAATACAAAGATAGAACAAAGAGATCAAGAAGACATAAGACTTTTACAGTTGGGGATGAAGTAATGGTACACTTGAAGAAAGGAAGATTTCCTGTTGGAACATATGGGAAGCTGAAAATGAAGAATTTGGTCCTTGCAGGATATTGAGGAGATTTGACAATGAAAATGCTTATGAGATTGAATTACCTGATGACATGGACATATCACCTATATTCAACATTGTAGATTTGTTTGAGTATTATGAACTTGATGTTGACATGACAGTACCGAATGATTATCCTAAGAAATAGATAGAAGAAGTTGAGCAGATTTTGGAACATAGATTTGGAAGAAGCACAAGAGGAAAACAATATATGGAATATCTAGTAAAGTGGAAGAATAGACCAATTGAAGACAATTCATGGATTTCACAATTTGAGTTGGATTCAACTCAGGTTATATCTACTGCATGATTCAGAGAATCATTTCAAACAACCCCAGGTGTCTGATGCAGGAGCATCTCGGGTCGTTGGCAATCTCGTGTCACCAAAAATATGTTTGAGTTGTTCAGTTTTCTCAGTTCCTTCATTGACCAAGCTGGCTCGGTAGTTTCTTAGTTCCTTCTTTGACCGAGTTGTTAGGTTGGTTTTCCAATTTATTTCTTGGCGCTTAGTTAACCTTGCTCACCAAGTGATTTATTTTGATTTCCTATTGAGGCTGACTTGTGTATTTAATTTTGGTCATAGATTTAATGTTGGTATCAATCATTGGGAAGCATGTGGACCTAGATCTAGTCATTTCTTTCTCTAATGATGGATATGAAGGCCGACTTGTTTTAGTAGCCTCTTGTATAAATAGATTAGTTGGTTGTAGTTTTAGGTATCAATTTTAGAGATAGAAGATAGTTTCTGAAAGAGAAATCCTCACATGTTGGAGGAATGTTGTAATAAAATTGAATGTATTTGGCCATAACCGAAAAGGCCTTATAGCTCAACATGTATGAGGTTATTTGATGAATATCTATGATTTTTGTGCATTCTCTCTCTCTCTCTCTATTGTGTATTTGCTTCTGTGGGTGTGATCTCTGCAAGGGGGTTTTGATTTAGACATGCCTTTGGTCCTTCATCCTGCCCTGCCTTGCTTTAGGTTAGTATCTCTTTCTCATTCTTTTTTTTATTATCCTCAATTTCTAGTATAAGAAAATACAGAAAAAACCCTAATAAGAACCCTATTATTCATGAGGGTTTACTTCTTATGTATGAACACCTTAAAATCATGTCCTCTTTGTCAAATGTCTCTCCTATTTTGGTTTCTGATGATGATGAATCGAGAACCTGCTATTCAGAAGAAGAGGTGTGGAACACTGATATGGAGGACTCAAAATCCAAACCTAGGTAGAAAAAATGAAAAATTAGAGCCAAAAAGAGGACTTTGGTTGCCAATAAAGAGAAGTTGAAATGGAAATATAATTTTGTGTCCCCCTCCCTTGGGTTTGAGAAAAATAATTCAAAAGGGAAGAAGATTATTGTTTCCACTGCTTTAGAGAAAGATAAAATCCCTAGGAAGGACAATTCTCCTTGTGTTTTTGAGAAAGGGGCAACTTCAATTTCCCCTTCTTTGAAGTACTCTTTTAGCTCCTACCTCACAATAGATAGAGAAGAAAGACCTCAATTCCCTTTAGACATCAACACAAACTCTCATTATTTTTAATTTGATCAAGAGTTCCCAGATGACATTCTTCCTATCACCCAGATTGGTGCTATGGATTTTTTTAGGCTCATCAAATGGGTTTTCTATGAGATTAAAGAAATCAAAGTTAAGGAAAGGGCTATAAGAAAAAAAACATGACTTAGGGGTTGGTGATGACATGGTTAAGATCAATAAGAAAAATAACAAAGATGAAGAGATTTCAACTGAGTAAGAGAAGAATTTGTTGGTGGAGTGTCTTCATAAAATGGTGGAAGCCATAGAAAAATTGAAAAAGGATTATGAAGGGAAAATCGCTGATATTGAGGAGAGAAAAAAATGTATAAAGGAAAATATTCTTTCAATTGTTAATTTGAGTCACACTGTGGTAAAGAATACAACAAGAAGCCTAAATGCCATGGTAAAAAAATTGGGAAAATATGCACTAGGATAAACTAGTGGTTGATCTAGGCATGAATAAAGGCCATGACGAAGAGACTGGACCAAGTAGGATGAAAAGTTCCCTCGAGACATTTATTATTTGAAGAAAGTGACACTCAACATGAACCAACTTGAGGCCAAAATTTTTGAGACATTGAAGAATCTTTATTAGGTTTCCCTGTTCTTTCCTATTTTTTTATTATCCCTTTATTAGTTTTTTGTTCTCTTGTTCCTATCGGTGTTCTTGTTGTTTTTATTTTAGGGAAACTTTATGGTTTGTTGACATTATCGTTATATGTAATTTATTATGTCATTATATAGTTTTTTGACATTGTCCCTTCAAAATTTGTTTATTCCATAATAATGCATAATTCTCAAAACAAAAGTATAGAAGATAAAAGAAAAGCTAGAAATGGAATACAAAGAGAATCACGTGATTGAAAAAAAAGGTTGATAGGTGAAGACTCTAGCATTAGGTGCTAGTGTCCAAGAACTACATACAAATGGGAGCTGATGTAAAAAATGACTTGAGTAGAAATCTGGGTAGCTATCCTTGAAATTTGGAGTGAAAATAGGAGGGCGTGAGCATAGGGAACTATTAGGCTTTTGCATTGTTCAAAGTTTTGAATTTTTAAACATAGTATTCTATGTCTATTTGATCTATTGTCCCAATCTACTTTGAAATCCTTTAAATTTATGACAAATGTGGCCGGACATTTTGGTATTGATAAAACTTTGAATTTTCTTAAGGAGAAATACTTTTGGCCACAATTGTATAAAGATGTTCAAAAATTTGTGAAAAGTTGTGGAATTTGTCAAATTGCAAAAGGAATAAGTTAGAATACTTAATTGTATACACCGATTGTTGTACCTGATGAACCTTGGATTGACATCAGTATGGATTTTGTTCTTGGATTACCGAAGACAGTAAGAGGTAATCATTCTATATTTTTTGTGGTAGATAGATTTTCAAAGATGGCACATTTTATACCTTGTAGAAAGACATCAGATGCAGTACATGTAGCAGATCTTTTCTTTAAGGAAATTTTCAAATTGCATGGATTACCGACGAGTATTATCTTTGATCGAGATGGTAAATTTGTTGGATACTTTTGGAAGACTCTTTGGAGAAAGTTTGGCACTAAGTTGAACTATAGTTCTACATTTCACCCACAAACCGATGGACAGACAAAAGTTGTAAAAAAAAGTTTGGGAAATCTTTTGAGATATTTAGTTGGAGACACACCTACTAATTGGGATTCTGTGTTGGCACAAGAAGAGTTTTCATACAATAATTTAGTGAATAGGAGTACCGAGAGGTATATCTGATTTAAGGGATGTTACTGATGAAAGTAAGAGAAGTGTTGAAGGAGTGAAATTTGTTGAGTACATGAAGATATTGCATGAAGATGTGAAATTCAAACTGGAAAAGAGTAATCAAAAATACAAAGACAGAGCTGATAGATCAAGGAGACATAAGAATTTTGATGTTGGTGATGAAGTGATGGTTCATTTGAAGAAAGGTCGATTTCCTGTTGAAACATATGGGAAGCTGAAGATGAAGAAGTTTGGACCTTGTAAGATTTTGAAGAAATTTGACAGTGGAAATGCATATGAGATTGAGTTACCTGATGACATGGACATATCACTGATTTTCAACATTGCTGATTTGTATGAGTATCATGAACCTGATGAAGACATGATAGTACCGATGGAGTATCCTAAGAAAAAGAATGAAGAAGTTGAACAAATTTTGGAGCAAAGAATTGGCAAAAGTACAAGAGGAAAACAATATATAGAATAGTTGGTAAAGTGGAAGAATAGACCGATTGAAGACAATTCATGGATTTCACAGTCTGAGTTGGATGTAGCTCAGATCATACCTACTGAATGATTCAAAGAATCATTTCTAAATAACCCTAGGTGTCTGATGCAGGAGCATCTCAGGTCCTTGGCAATCCTCTGTCACCAAAAAGATTTTGAAGTTTGTCTATGTTGCTCGGTTCCTTCTTTGACCGAGTTGGCTCGGTAGTTGGTCAGTTTCCTTTGGTTACCGAGTTTGGCCAATTATGTCTTGGGCGGTCGGTTGTTTCATTGGCACTCGACGATGCTTGTCTATTTCTTGGTCATCCTTGCTTACCAAGTAGTGTATTTTGAGTTTCTATTGAGGCCGACTTGTGCATTAATTATGTGTCATGGATTTAATGCATGTATCCATCATTGGGAAGTGTGTGGTCCTAGATCTGACCATTCTTTCCATTGATTGTGGATCTGAAGGCTGACTCAGTTCGGTAGTCTCTTGTATAAGTATAGATGTTTGGTTAGAATTTAGAGGGAGTTTTTTGATAGAAGTCAGAAGATAGTAGAATTAAGATTGTTGGCAGATCCTCGCATGTTGGAGGACTTTTGTAATTCATTGTAATATCTAGCCAAAACTAGGAAGGCCTTACAGGCCGACATGTATGAATCAATTTGAATGATAATATATGAATGATCCCGCTTTCTCTCTCTCACTGTGTTGTTGTTGTTTCTTCCACATGTTATTGAGCAAGGTTGATCAGGTAGGGTGTGCCATTGTTTTGGCCCCTCCTCCCTCTCTTTGCGTCATATACCTAGATGATATTTTGATATTTAGTAAGACCAGAGAAGAGAATTTGTTGCATGTTGAACAAGTATTGCAAAGATCGAAAGAAGAAAAGTTGTTGATTAACCTGGAAAAGTGTTCCTTCATGAAAGAGGAGATTGTGTATTTGGGATTTGTGATTCAGCTGATGGTTTGAAAATGGATCCTAAAAAGGTTGAAGCTATTTTGAATTGGCCTACACCTGGAAATTCTAGTGAGGTAAGATCATTTCATGGTTTAGTAAGTTTTTACCAAAATTTCATTAGGAATTTCCTTTCAATTTTTAATGCTATGACTGAGACTATGAGAGGAGATAAAAGAGAATTTAAGTGGGCACATGGAGTTGATAAAAGTTTTGATACTTTGAAGGAGAAGATTGTTGAATTTCCTATGTTGGCATTGCCTGATTTCAATAAGGTATTTCAAGTTGAATGTGATGCAAGTGGTAGTGCAATAGGAGCTGTGTTGAGTCAAGATGGTAAACTTGTTGCTTTCTTTAGTGAGAAATTGAATGATGCAAAAAGGAAATATTTTGTATATGATCAAGAGTTCTATGGTATTGTTCAAGCCTTGAAGAAATGGAGACATTATTTGATACTGAGTGAATTTTTGTTGTATACTGATCATAAGGCTTTATAGTATTTGGGTAGTCAGAATAAGTTGAATCAGAGACATATGAAATAGGTTGAATATTTGCAGAGTTATACATTTGTGATAAAACATAAGAGTGGAGTCACTAACCGAGTTGCAGATGCATTGAGTAGAAGAAGATCTTTGATGACCGAGATGAGAATTGAAGTTCTTGGTTTTGATGACATGAAAGGATTGTATGAAATTGATCCTGATTTTTCTGAGTCATGGAGGAAGTGTAGAGCACCTATTCAAGATCAATCGAGTACTAAATAGGAAGACTATTTCTTTAAAGAAGGTATGTTGTTTAAAGGTATTCAATTATGTATACCCAGAGGATAAATGACAACTAATTTGAATAAAGGAAAAACATAGTAGTGGTTTGGCTAGACATTTTGGTATTGACAAAACATTGAATTTACTTAAGTAAAAAATACTTTTGGCCGTAGTTGTATAAGGATGTTCATAAATTTGTGAAAAGTTGCAGAATTTGTCAAGTTGCAAAGGGAGTAAGTCAGAATATTGCATTATATATACCAATTTTTATTCTTGAGAAACCTTGGATTGATATCAGTATGGATTTTGTTTTTGGCTTACTGAAGACAGTAAGAGGTAATGATTCTATATTTTTTTTGTTATGGATAGATTTTCTAAAATGACACATTTTATACCCTGTAGAAAGACATTGGATGCAGTATATATAGAATTATATTTTATTTAAGGAAATTGTCAAATTGCATGGATTACCAAGAAGTATCATCTCTGACCGAGACAGTAAATTTGTTGGATACTTTTGGAAGACTCTATGGAAAAATTTGGGCACCGAGTTGAGGTATAGTTCTACATTTCACCCACAGACTGATAGACATATACAGGTTGTGAATAGAAGTTTGGGTAATCTTTTGAGATGTTTAGTCGGAGATAAATCGAGTAATTGGGATTCTATGTTGGTACAAGTAGAGTTTTCATACAATAATTCAATGAATAGGAGTACTGGAAAAAACCTTTTGAGATTGTTAATGGCATACAATTGAGCGGTATATCAGATTTAAAGGATATTGTTGATGAAGAAAAGAGAAGTGCTGAAGATGTAAAGTTTGTTGAGTTCATGAAGACATTGCATGAGGAAGTGAAACATAAGTTGGAGAATAGTAATTAGAAATACAAAGATAGAACATATAGATCAAGAAGACATAAGACTTTTATAGTTGGGGATGAAGTAATGGTACACTTGAAGAAAGGAAGATTTCCTGTTGGAGCATATGGGATGCTGAAAATGAAGAAATTTGGTCCTTGTAGGATATTGAGGAGATTTTCTAGTGAAAATGCTTATGAGATTGAATTACCTGATGACATTGACATATCACCTATATTCAACATTGTAGATTTGTTTGAGTATTATGAACTTGATGAAGACATGATAGTACTGAATGATTATCCTAAGAAATAGACATAAGAAGTTGAGTAGATTTTGAAACATAGAGTTGGAAGAAGCACAAGAGGAAAACAATATATGGAATATCTAGTAAAGTGTGGAAGAATAGACTGATTGAAGACAATTCATGGATTTCACAATCTGAGTTGGATTCAACTTGGGTTGTAGCTACTCATGATTTAGAGAATCATTTCAAACAACCCCAAGTGTCTAATGCAGGAGCATCTCGGGTCGTTGGCGATCCCCTGTCACCAAAAATAAGTTTGAGTTGTTCAGTTTGCTCAATTCCTTCATTGACCAAGTTGGCTCGCTATTTGATCAGTTCCTTCTTTGACCGAGTTGTTTGGTTGGTTTGCCAAGTTATTTCCTGGCGCTCAGTTAACCTTTCTCACCGAGTGATTTATTTTGATTTCCTGTTGAGGCCAACTTGTGTATTTAATTTTGGTTACAAAGTTAATGTTGGTATCAATCATTGGAAAGCATGTGGACCTAGATCTAGTCATTTATTTTTCCAATAATGGATATGAAGGCTGACTTGTTTCAGTAGCCTCTTGTATAAATATAGTAGTTGGTTGTAGTTTTAGGTATCAATTTTAGAGATAGAAGATAGTTTCTGAAAGAGAAATCCTCACATGTTGGAGGACTATTGTAATCAAATTAAATGTATTTGGCCATAACTAGAAAGGCCTTACAGCCTAGCATGTATGAGGTTATTTGATGAATATCTATGATTTTTTTTTGCATTCTCTCTCTCTCTCTCTCTCTCTCTCTGTGTTGTGTATTTTCTTCTATGTGTGTGATCTCTGCAAGGGGGTTGTGCTTTAGACATGCCTTTGGCCCTTCATCCTTCCCTTCCTTGCATTAGGTTATTATCTCTTTATCATTCTTTTTGTTATTATCCTTGATTACTAGTATAAGAAAATATAGAAAAAAACCTAATAAGATCCCTATTCTTCATGAGGGTTTACTTCTTCTTATATATGAGCACCTTAAAGTCATGTCCTCTTTGTCAAATGTCACTCCTATTTTGGTTTCCAATGATGATGAATCAAGAACCTTCTATTCAGAAGAAGAGGTGTGGAACATTGATATGGAGGACTCAAAATCCAAACCTAGGTAGAAAAAATGAAAAATTAGAGCCAAAGAGAGGACTTTGGTCACCGATAAAGAGAAGTTGAAATGGAAATATAAATTTGTGTCCCCCTCCCTTGGTTTTGAGAAAAATAATTCAAAAGGGAAGAAGATTATTGTCTCCACTGCTTGAGAGAAAAGTAAAATCCCTGGGAGGGATAATTCTCCCTATGTTTTTGAGAAAGGGGCAACTTCAATTTCCCCTTCTTTGAAGTACTCTTTTAGCTCCTACCTCGCAATAGATAGAGAAGAAAGACCTCAATTCCCTTTAGACATCAACACAAACTCTCATTATTTTTAATTTGATCAAGAGTTCCTAGATGACATTCTTCCTATCACCTAGATTGGTGCTATGGATTTTTTTAGGCTCATCAAATGGGTTTTCTATGAGATTAAAGAAATCAAAGTTAAGAAAAGGGCTATAAGAAAAAAACATGACTTAGGGGTTGGTGATGACATGGGTAAGATCAATAAGAAAAATAAAAAAGATGAAGAGATTTCAATTGAGTAAGAGAAGAATTTGGTGGTGGAGTGTCTTCATAAAATGGTGGAAGCCATAGAAAATTTGAAAAAGGATTATGAAGGGAAAATCGCTGATAGTGAGGAGAGAAAAAAATGTATAAAGGAAAATATTCTTTCAATTGTTAATTTGAGTCACATTGTGGTAAAGACTACAATAAGAAGCCTAAATTCCGTGGTAAAAAAATTGGGAAAATATGCACTAGGATAAACTAGTGGTTGATCTAGGCATGAATAAAGGCCATGAAGAAGAGACTGGACCAAGTAAGATGAAAATTTCCCTCAAGACATTTTTTATTTGAAGAAAGTGACACTCAACATGAACCAACTTGAGGCCTTAATTTTTGAGACATTGAAGAATCTTTCTTAGGTTTCCCTGTTCTTTCCTATTTTTTTATTATCCCTTTATTAGTTTTTTGTTCTCTTGTTCCTATCGGTGTTCCTATTGTTTTTATTTTAGGGAAACTTTATGGTTTGTTGACATTGTTGTTAAATGTAATTTATTATGTCATTATATAGTTTTTTGACATTGTCCCTTCAAAACTTGTTTATTCTGTAATAGTGCATAAATCTCAAAACAAAAGTATAGAAGATAAAAGAAAAGCTAGAAATGGAATACAAAGAGAAACACATGATTGGAGGAAAAGGTTGATAGGTGAAGACTCTAGCATTAGGTGTTAGTGTCCAAGAACTACATACAAATGGGAGCTATTGTAAAAAATGACTTGAGTAGAAATCTGGGTAGCTATCCTTGAAAGTTGGAGTGAAAATAGGAGGGAGTGAGCATAGGGAACTATTAGGCTTTTGCATTGTTCAAATTTTTGAACTTTTCAACATAGTATTCTATGTCTATTTGTTCTATTGTCCCAATCTACTTTGTAGTCAATAGGGCATAGACCAAGTCCTATGAGGACATGTATCCATGAGACTGTCTCCTTAGTGCACATAGCCCTTTGAACCCCTTAGGTATATGAGTCATGGTTGAGGATATATGGACTAAATATAAAATAATTATCTTAGTCTAGAGTGAGGTGGAACATGAGGTGGAAGTATATACCTAGTCATATGGTTAGAGGCATATTAGGTAAGTTTAGAAAATTACTTAATAAGGATAAATTAGAAGACTTAGGATTAGAAGAATAAGACAAAGGGAATTAGCGAAATAAATTAAATAATTTATTTATTAATAGAAGAAAAGAAAATTAATCAAATAATAAATATTTAATTAATTAATCAAGTCAGTTTTTGGTTTATACATTTTTCCTCTCTTTGAAATAGTGCACTTGTCACATTATTTCAAAGAAAATACAGTCTTAGCACCTTGCCCATACACTACTAATAAGATGCTAGCATGCCCCCTTGGGAGATTGATCGATGATTTTTGGATTTATTTTTGGTGTTGATAATCTCATGATCAAAATGAAGCTCATTGGAAGAAAAATAGATGAAGAAGAGCTTACAAAAGGTTCATGGGTTACACATCCAAAATACATGCCCAATCAGGGTCTCATGGCCTATAAATAGGAAAGAATGGGTCAAATAAATACCATTTGGGAACTTGCCATTTGGAGATTGGAGAAAGGAGAAGATATCTAAAAGCTAGAGAAATTTTTTGTTTCCATTCCACCACCACTGCTTTGAGTGAGTCTGACGATACCAAAGGCACACCGACAATGGAGAGGTGGTAAGTACCCTACACCCACTTGTGATTTGAAGCATTTGATTCATTATTTGGTATATCAAAGCTTAGTTTTATAATCTTAGATGCACATGTGTGAAATTTTGATGCATATATTTGTAGCTTTGGAGCATATATGTGCAACTTTTGCATATGTATGTGCAGATTCAACTTAGTTTAGGTTTTTATGCATCTCTCATTTTTACCTATGCATGTATTCTAAGTAGTTGGGCATGTGTTATTTTGGCACATGTATGGTTTAAATTTGCACATGTTTGTTGTTGTGCATGCATATGTCTTTTTTGTGCATTTGTAATTAATAGAAATTTTGATAAATATGAAAAACCTATGCATATATATAATAAATTGATTATTGAATAGGATAAACTACTTGATTTTGATAGGATAGATTAAGTGATTATCTTCATTTATGATTGATTGATTTAGTGATGTAATCAGTCAATGTCTTTGCCAATGTACTAAATGACCAACTAGATAAGATAATTGACAAAATTAATAGATAGGTAATATGATTTAGATGAATCACATTAGGTTAATGATAGATAAATAGATATCACTTTATTAGTTTAAGCATTTTTCATGATAAATGCTTTTCATTCTATTTGTGTTGATAGGAGGACTTATCTGATGTGATTATGTCTCATGAGATATATTTGATCACTTGGAACCTTAGGCATGCACTATTGGATAAAAATAGGATCATGATAGGGTGCACAATTCTGCAACATGCCATTATATGCCCAAGATTATGGAAAATATTTGTATATTGACCACACTTGTTGAGCCCTAACATTCAGAGACTAGCACATTCCACCTATCCACGAAAGAGATGTCAGTCACACTTGAGGATGTCTATTGCATCCTTATATTACCTATTATTTATCCCTAAGAGGCTTACACCTAAATAAGGGTAGTCCAAAAGCTTTGTAGGTAGTGGGACAGGGTATGCCCTATAAAGAAACCTTCAGGATTTTATAGAAGTTGGCTTTTCCCTATCAAGGTTTTGGATGAAAAGGGTAAGGAAATTCATTTGCAAACAAACTAAGCTAAGGGAAGATGAAACACCAAATAAAGCTTTTAGTTGGGTCAAGAATGTGAAAGATAAAATTTACAAGAGCATAACCATTTCTGGTAAGTTATCTATATCTCCACCCAAAAGGACATGGTGTACCATAGAACCTTCATTGTTGGATGAGAGAACACAATGCCAAATTCAAGGTGACATAAAGAAAAATGTTCATATCCCAGTTGTGAGAAGCACCTGCAAGGGTCCAAATGAAGACACATAACTCCTAAGGAGAGTATAGATCCTCACACCTAAAAACACAGTATAAGGACCCTACTCATAAACAGAGGAGAAATAAGTGACACCAAGAATGTGTGCTTATTTTTGGACACAAATTGTTCTTATACAGATCTAGTAAAAGAACCACAAAACCCACAAAAAAACTTCCTAAGGAGGAGGTTGTAAATGGTACAATTCATCCTCTATTCTAGGTGCATTGTGAGGAGAGGAAATTCGTCATGATCACAAAAATACCCAGAAAAATAGAAAATGAATACACCAACATAAGAAAACTGGAACAAACCTATAAGTAATTAGCATATGATAGATTCATTAAGAAAAAATAAAAGGAAGCATAGACACAGTTCCCATGATTTATTCAGAGAAAGCATGCCAAGGCTGGAGAGCATGCCCCAGAATATTGACTTTACAATATACACCTTTGGCCAACAAGCCATGGAGTCCTTTTCCTGTAAATATTCAAACTTTGTAAATCTAACAATATTTCTTAGTTTATTGAAATGAAGTTTCCATTGCTCACTTAGGTCTAAGTTGACCAACTATTGATCAACCAACTATATTACAATGTAATCCATTGAATTTTATAGAACAACCATTTGGGATTTTTGATCATACAATGATTAGTTTTTCTATTACAATTGGATAACATGTCGGAGAATCAGGCATGGGTCAATATATCATAAAAGATGTGGATAATTGTTTCTTCACCATTGGTTGATCGCAACATGTTTTCCATCTATGACTAAAAGTGGTAGTCATGGCAGCTTTTTGGTGATGCTCATGATTGTTCGGGATAACTTAATGATGCACCTTCAAACAATTATTTAATTTTATCGTTAGCTATGTAAGTTATGCTTTGGCAATATATTCCTTGAATATTCATGGTGGTGGGACCTTCATTTATGAGAAAGGACTGCGAGCCATGTGTTACACTAGTGAACCTCACTAGTATATTTGAGTCCTTTTTTTGAAGGTCCGCTGTCAGAATTAAGACACTATTCCATTGATCACGCGACACCATTCACCGTTGCAATTTTGTAGTAAAAAAAATGACAACTACCATAGTCTTCGTAATTACGACGACTATGGCCATCATAATTTACATTCGGAGAGGGGTGGACAACATGGTGAACATACCATTGGGTCCATTTCTAGCTGTCATAATTCTGACAGGCGTGCGTCAGAGATTCTATACATGCAATGGCTAGCTATCGGATATTTCTGACAGATAGGTGTCATTTGCAGTTTGTTTCCGATGGGGATGTTGTACATGCAACAACTAGCTATCAAATATTTCCAACAGATAGCCATCATTTGTTGTTTTCTACCGATGAGGATGTTGTACATGCGATGGCTAGCTGTTGGATATTTTCGATAGGTAGTCGTCGGACGTATAGTGTTGCTGTCCAAATAATTTTCATTGTCATTGAAAAAGTGATGGATAGGCACATTAAAAAACAAACAAATATCAAGAGACCATTGTAGTTGGTCTCTTTCTTTAGTCCATATTATTGACAAAATGGTTTACCTTTCGTTAGCTCATCAAATGCGAGGATTTGAAAGAATTTAGTAGAATATTTTCATGATAACATATATTATTTAAGTTGACATTACACAAATTTATCAACTTCGTGCACTTGTAGACTACGATGACATCGATAAAGAAGCATCTCCTCCCATGGCCTACATTATTCAAGCCATGAGAGGAGATGCTTCTTTATGGTTGTACTCGTAGTCTACAAGTGCGAGAAATAGATAAATTTGTTCAGCATCAAAATAAAATAAATTACTTTAGTGATGAAAATATCATCTATTAAATTATTTCAAAGCCCCGCATTTGATGAGCTAATGAAAGGTAAAACATTTTGTCACTAATATGGGTTGAAGAAAGAGACCAACTATGATGGTCTCTTGAGCTCTGTTATCTTTAGTCCTAGCTACTAGGTAAGGCCTGGAAGACTTATACCTGTTGATCGTCGAGAATAATCACCACCTTGCCTTTATGTACACTGCACAATATTTGATATAAGAGAAGGTAGAAAATATGAATGGATAAAAGAAATGAAAGATACAATAATATTATCTTTTTGTTTACTTTATCATAATTAATCCTAGTCTTGCAAAATTAATTTTATATGATCACTAGCACATTTCGTGCATGGATGAGAAATAATATCCAAAGTTTCTAGATCCTAAGAAGAGGAATGAGTGGAGACCAAAAAAGAGATTTTTGTGAAGGTTTTATAGATGTAGGTTACTGAATCATCATCTTTGCACTGGTACTCAATCTGGAAACCCTCGTATGTATATAGCCACTCTAGCAAATGTCCGCATCTAGCAAATCTCCACAAAAATCTCTTCTGGCCTCCACTGCATATACATCTTCTCAGAATCTAAAAAACTCTCCATCATTGATTCCCGTCATTTTTTCAGCATCTTCGTGAACTGAGACCTTAAATTATTGAGATTCTCTTTGTTTTGAGAATAGTTTAACATTCTCTACTTTAGTAGGGCCAACCATGTGAAGGTGGAAGCTCATCTGGCCCCTCCTAGGATCCTCTTATGACCCTTTACGACACTTTAAGATCTCTGAGATGTATTCTTAGGGATCGTAAATGGTCATAAAGGGTCATAAGGGGTCTTGGGACACCATAGTTGAGAAACATAAATGTAGGCATCATGGTCACAATTTTTTGGAGACACAACATAATTGAATGTTATACCCAGACGATGAAACATAACCACTACTCTAGTTCTAAGTGGACACTGCGGGATCCAAAAACTAGAGATATGGAATAAATTTAGAGAGCGAAGGAGGAGGGTCATAATGACCAAAATAATATAGGGACCCTATATTATTTTGGTCATTATGGTCCTCCTCCATTCTCTAAATTTATTCCTTATCTATGGTTTTTGGATCCCGCAGTGTCCACTTAGAATTGGAGGAGTAGTGGTTGTGTTGCATCGTTTGGGTATAGCATTTAATTATGTTATGTCTCCAAACAATTGTGACCATGATATCTACATTTATGTTTTTCAGCTATTGTGATATCTACATTTATGTTTTTTAGCTGTCGTGTTTATTTTCATATTTTTTATGTGTTTGGCTTCTCTCCCTCGCATCAAAAATAATATTTTCCCACTCTGAATCGAGATTGCACATGCAACACAACCAGAATATGCATAGATATAAAGTGGAGTTGAGAAGACTACAATATGCAGGACTAAAATCAATCCCTTCATACCAAGGAGTACCATCAGAAATATTGACCATTTACAATCATGAACAGTGAACAATCAAATAGCTCATTTTTTTATCAGCATGTGTAGTCTCTGTGTATATGAAAAATGAATGAAATATCAAGCTAAAATAAAATAGTGAACAAAAATTCAAATTAAAGGTCTAATTTATCAAGAGCAACAAACTTTAGGACGAAAGAAAAATCATTAAGACTATAGAAAAATCATTAGGACTATAGAAAAATCATTAAGACTAGAAAATCAAGTTCTAGAAATCAACGACTCTAATGCTTTTCCATTACAATAATTGAGCATTAATCATTTGGTATATGAACAGGTGAAAAACATGCAAATTTGACCAAAAACCACTGGGAACGACCCAACAGCAAATGGACTTGTCATGATTTTCACAATAGTACATATGTTGCTAGGTTTTCTCCTAGTATTTGCTTAGGTGAATCCGCACATTCATCACCTATGCATATGAAGTGGCTCTAATGGAAATAAATAAGAAAAATCATTACGAATATAGAAAAATCATTAAGACTAGAAAATCAAGTTCTAGAAATGGATAGTTCTCATGCTTTTCCATTACAACAATTGAGCATTCATCATTTGGTACTTCTTGGTGTATTCCATTTAGATATGGTGTCTAATGGCCTTCAAAAATGGACCCGAGATGGAATGGATTCTAGAGCGTGTTGTCTGCCCCTAGCACATCTCTTCATCTTCTGATCCTTGAGGGTGCAATGACTTGAGGATGCATTACATGTGAATGTTGGTTACAAAATATTTGTGAGCTCTTCATGGATATGTTGGATGCATGACTTGATACCATGTCAGATGAAATGCTATGCATGGGTTCTTGCATAGTTATTTCGAGGTGAGCTGTTCTCTTGAGTATAGAATGGGTAAGCTTGTCAGATGCAATACTGATTGTTAGATAAGGGAATCATTGTTCTGAGGTGTAGCTTAGAGCTATTCTGGTCTCATTAGAGCTAGTGATGAACTTGGAATTCGGTAAAGCATGGGGCTATGCTATGCATTGGGTGCACATAGTTGAGGTGTAGGATTTTGTCTGGGACGGATATGATGAGTTAACTTGGGGCTGTGAGATGATCTAGGTGTTCATAGTTGTTAGGATTATGTTGTGGGCTAGTTTCTCATAGTTGTGGCATAGGCAAGGCTTGGAGCTAAGCTGAGGTGTAATCTAGACTACTCAGGGTAGTATGGGCCACTTTGTGTAGAGTGGTGTAGGTTCTTGTTGGGGACTTGATCCGAGGTGAAATCGATAGGGTCTAGGAATGGGAAGTTGGGGACTTGGCTAGGATAGAATTGGGAATATTTGTGAGCTGGTGGTCTAGCGAGCTGATGTTAGAACTATGTGTGACTTTGAGCTGCATTGGATGTGGGTACGTAGGAGGTTTTCATGAGATTGGCTCGTGCAGGCCACAAGTCCAACCCTGGACATAGGTCCACATCTTAAGGGTGACTCATAGGTTGGGAAGTTCTCTAGCTTAGTTCTTGAGGTGACCTATTGGATGATAAGTCTTGGAGCTAAGTCCCTTGGTATGCTGCGTTGTATTCGGGAGTGAGCTGACTTAGATTCCACATAAGTCTTATCTGTGCTTGTATGGGGAATGTGTAGTCTGTACTAGATTTATTTGTAAGCTACTCATTGATGTCTAGAGGCAGTGCCACATAGGTGAAAACTCTAACCCCGTGACATGGTATATTCCATTGAGCATTCATCTTATTAATTAGCATTCATTAACATGCATTCATTAGCATTCATAAGACTCATTAATTAGCATTCATTAACACATCATAAAATTCATTAACACATAAGATTAAAACATTGAAACATAAACATCAGTCCAACACACTTATGTTGATCAAGCGACACAAACTGATGTTGTAGTTTTGGTTTCGGTATCACCAATGGCTGGGATAACTATATATATACCTCAAAAATAACTAGACCATAGATCAGTAAGAAAAATAAATTCTCTTGAAGTGAGGAACTGAATGTTGCAAGCTCCACATTATTTATGGTGGTAATTTTTTATTATTTGATGTGCGTACCAAAAAGATGGTGCGTACATTCTTTGATTTGTTTTTTGAAATTTTTTCGCACAACCAAGATTGCCCCGCCGTCTAAAATTTAATCACGCTTCCCAATAAATGAAGTAGATGAGAGCTAAGCAATTAGCTTCCCAAGAAAAAGTTCATAAATAAAATATGTGTACCCCAATTCCTGTGACCTCTATGCATACCCAAATGATATATTTGAAATAATAAGGGTAAGGCTTAAAGAAGTTAATTTTGCATCACAATCTGTAGTTGTTGTAGTAGCAGAGCATCAGGTGCCACCTTCATCATAATATGATCACTAGATAGGTTTGTATGTTTTATGAAGTTTGGTGATCCTTACTATCCAAATTATACCATTACTTTTATCGGGGATTTTCCCTTTTGCTTCTGATGAATATACATACATACATACATACATACATACATACATACATACATACATACATACATACATACATACATATATATATATATATATATATATATATATATATATATATATATATATATATATATATATATATATATATATATATATATATATATATATATATATATATATATATATATTTGTCATACATGGAGTGAGACCTTAAATTATTGAGCTTCTCTTTGTTTCAAGAATAGTTTAACATTATCTACTTAACAGGACCAACCATGTGAAGGTGGAAGCTCATCTGGCCCCTCCTAGGATCCTCTTATGACCCTTTACGACACTTTAAGAACTCTAAGATGTATTCTTAGGGATCGTAAAGGGTCATAAGGGGTCCTGGAACACAACAACTAAGAAACATAAATGTAGGCATCATGGTCACAATTGTTTGGAGACATGACATAATTAAATACTATACCCAAACAATGCAACACAACCACTACTCTGAGTCTAAGCTGACACTGCGACATCCAAAAACTAAAGATAAGGAATAAATTTAGAGAGCGGAGGAGGAGGACCATAATAACCAAAATAATATAGGGACCCTTTATTATTTTGGTCATTACAACCCTCCTCCACTCTCTAAATTTATTACTTATCTTTGGTTTTTGGATCCCGTAGTGTCATCTTAGAACCGAAGGAGTAGTGGTTGTGTTGCATCATCTGGGTATAGAATTCAATTATGTTTTGTCTCCAAAAAATTGTGACCATGATGCCTACATTTATTTTTTTCATCTGTTGTGATATCTGTATTTATGTTTTTCTGTTGTGTTGTTTATGTGCATGTTCTTTATGTGTTTGGCTTCTCTCCCTTGCAATGGATACGCCGATAGGTAATTGATTTGAAAGAATAATGATTTGATAGTCTTTTTTTAGGATAGGCGTAATCATCCCGCCAACCTTAGCAATATTTGTGATAGATGTCACTAGTTTGAATCTGTAGTGGATATGATATCTGCAGCTAGAAACCATAGCCTACATTTACTGTAAGTTGGCATATTAATCCAACAACTGATAAGAACAAATGCTACTTTCTAAAGAAGAAAACCTTTGAAGTTTTAAAGTCTATCTATTTTCCCAATAGATCTCTTTCCAGAAAACAAATTCTTTTGTTTTAGGTTCAATATCACTCTATCAGCCTCTCCCTTGTGAGCATCCTTGTTTCTCTTCTTTGATGCCTTCTTTCCAAGTTTAATAGCTTTCAATTTCTGAGTTGAATCCTTGAAACCATCTCCTGGAACAACTTCACTAGGAGGCCTAGACCTAGATCTTGACCGTGATAACAAATGCTACTTCTTGTTTGGGTAATCAATATCCATGGCATCAACATTTTTTTCTACTCCACTGGACCTCTCTCGTTTATGGCCTAAGGATCTAGGCCTAGGCTAGAAAGATGTCTTCCCATTTTGTTTAATCCATATTCCTTGTTCTTGTCAAACTTCCTTGGTATGGTAGGCCTGCTCTTTGTAGTACTCTTCTTCAATATGTGTTCGATGATAAGCATCTTCTTCTTCTTCCTAATTGTAGCCAGAGCTTCCTTTTCACTAGGATTCAACTCCACTTCCCCCATCTCATCATCCTTGTCACCCTCAGCTGCCATCCTAAGCCCTTCTTCCCTCTCTAGTTCTTCAAGCCTCTGCAAGATATCTGGATCAATAAAGTCTGCAACATTGTGTCCATCCATGATCTTAGAAATATCATCTTCTCTCCCCTCTTCATTTTCCAAAATATACTACTTCTTCAAGCTTGCAGAGTAAACTACAGCCCCACCATTTTCATTCTCAATATCCTTCTCCAGCTTCCTAGCCTCCTTGGCAGCACATGCCCTGGCATCAAAAACATATTGAGGAATACAAGGGGGCCTCTCTTTCCCATCTCCCAACTTGGGCATTGCAACATGAATCCTATTGAGACAACTACTGATCTTATTTGACTTCATCTTAATTTCCACTCATTGCTCCAACAACCTCTTGCATGCCACATTCTTCACCGCAATCACCCCTTCTTCCTTCAAAGAACTCATAGGGAGTAGTGTGCCATCATCCCCCCCTCCTGATTCCCAAAGAACCCACCCATATTTTTCCCAGGCTCAAATCTCATCTCCACAACCAATTTTGCATCCTCCTTCAGTAGTGTCTCTAGTGGTTGCAAATCAATCTTATTACAAACTACAATAAGAGGCTTATTGGAAAACAAAGGTTTTATGCTATGAAACAGAGCTTCTTGTTGTGCAATACTATAACAACAGGACCCTAAAACATCAAGGAAAAACAAAACAACCACCTTCAAATGAGCCAAGGTAGTAATACTGAGCATCTCGATGGTGTTCCTATCCTCCAAGGGGTGGTCCAAAATACTAGGGGTATCAATAACCTGATACCTCAAGTACTTATAATCAGTATGCCCGAAAAACAGAGACTTAGTAGTAAAAGAATAAGGTTGCACATCCATATATGCCCTAGTAATCTTATTAATAAAAGAACTCTTGCCAACATTAGGGTACCCATAGATCAAAATAGTCCTGGTATTGGGGTTAATAGACAAAAACCTTGCCATATGCTGCCTCACCTATTAGAGGAAAGCCAAACTCGGTCCAATTCTCTTAACAATGGTACACATCAGTCCAAGTGCAGCAACCTTCAAAGATTTGCAGCGGTAAAGAGAATCCCCATATTTTATCAGTCTAACATAGTCTTTGGCCACTTTGGCAATGAGATTGCAAGGGCCAACTTGTTCCTGAAATTATACTACACCATTTTTTCTCTCTTTCTCTTTGCTTGCGCCGATTCTTCCCCAAATTTGATCACTCAGTTAGAAAATAGAATGAGCAGGGACCCACTAGCAACAAGCAGTAGTCATGATGTTTTTGGTAACTTAAATACTCTCCAACTTAGAATAAAATTTTGTCACAAATAATACATAGATGAAGAGTAATTTTTGCTGATTTTGAGTGCCTTTAATTGAATATATGATAAAGGATGACTAAGCACATGAGCTAATTTGTAGTCCAAACTTAATAAGAAACATATCCACAAATGCCTTGCCTAAGAAATTTGGCCCATAAATTTTTTTGAAAACCACAAATTGTCTGCATTAAAAGAAACTATACTACAAGCTTCTATGATGGATATCTATACTGCAAGCTTTTATAATGAAAATAAAATTTAAAACTAATTACTTGCAACTACAACATCAGAGAAAAGTTGAATTTTATTTATGTCTTGATGGATATCTATACTGTGTCATAAATCTTCCATTTTGACATAGGATAAGAGCATAGTGATAGAAGATAGATCCATTTTGTGCATAGCCTGAAGTCATTGTATTCCATGAGAGTGCATCTTTTGAGAATTTTTTTTTGAATGTTTCAAGGGACCAGTAGTTCTACAATTAAATCATCATAACTTCCCCATTACTTAACCATCACACATGGCACAGACTCTCTTCAAACCCACAATACGTTGCATGTGTAGTACAAAACTCATGAGATTCTAAAGAAGGCCTCACTCTTTTTTCTTTTTTTAATGGGGAATGATATTGTATATTCTAATAATTTTTCTCAAAGATTAACCTTATGTTTCTATTATGTTTTATTGATTAAAAGATATGTTCCATGGATTTTCAGGGATGGAGGGACACATTTATGGTAAATTTTATATATGGCCAAAAATAGGGGACAATTGTGTGTGTGTGTGTGTGTGTCTATAATTACACACATGTTATTTGAAATATTGTGTTCATAAGTAGGTTTTGGACATGGTCAGTGCACTATGAAACCGTCATTTATGGAGTTTTATCCATACTTTTCTTCTATAAATTGGTTTGAAGCATCATTTTTCATGCTACTAGGTGGATGGAAATGGAGAGATTCAAACCTTGAAGATATTTATAAAATTTTCAAAATATATAAATTTAATATATGGTTTATTTATGTTTTATAGAACTTTTAATGACAAGATTTATGGTGAAATCGGAAAATGTCATCTCCGAGACATAAAATAAGCAACTCCAACACTTGTATGCATGCATGAAACATAGATTCAACTTAGTACCATCTTATAATTGTTAGTTAATGAAAAGTTTGAAAACATGTTCATTGGGACAGGGGTTATCTCACAACACATTCATATTATTTATAATCTTTTGGGCATAGTGTACTCAGTGGTTTTACATTTTGATAGTTTAGGTGATTCAATGGGTGGAGCCATATGGATTCGTGCGTGAATATGATTAAATTAAAAATCTAGTTGGGTACAGAGGCTATGCCTGATATTTGTAGCATTTCAAACAATTCATATTTTTAAACTTGCATTTTTTTGCAATGAAAAATAAAGATGAACAAGTTTTAGTACAATATTTTATTGGTGTAGATGTTACTTAATATGTTTTATATTTTTACTAGATTGTAAAAATTATCAAAAAGGGTAAAATGAATTTCCCAAATATAACATTAATTGCTTCGTTTGGAGTGAGTATGTGATGCATTACATTTGTACAAAAATGCCTCTTACTTTGAGCTGCCACATGATTATGGTCACCTCACAATCTACCACTCAAAGCTCATAGTCTTCATAGTTACATGTACTCACCTTAAATGGTGACATACAAATATCAATTCAATCCAAGTTATTAATTTCTCACATGCAGTTTGACAGTCATTTATCTGTACTTGAAAGGGAATATCAATATTATTATCCTATTTTTTTATTCCCCATAATCAATGCAAATATGGAGGATTAACACTTCTTTATTGATAAAAATTAGTAATATGTCGAGGAACTTTTATTGATAACATTAGAAGATGTGAAAGATTTTATATATTATATTAGTATATAATAATATAACTAATGAAGGGGAATGTATTTTAATTACTTGAAGATTTTTTGCATTATATATATACAATATCATTAGAATTAAAATTAGAATATACAATATCATTCCTCATTCTCCATTCTAAAGAAGGCCTCACTCTTAATCAGTCAAATCTTCCTTGTACCACATAAAAAATTGTGTGATAACTATGTCTACTCCAACCTTAATTGTTTAAGAATTCACCATATCAGATAAAGTATGTTTAAGAATTGTTGGGCCTTGTCCTTTGGCATGTATTAAATAGAATACAATTTTCATCATATTATTATCATTCTATTTCTTTGTTGTAAACATGCCATTGGTTTAGTTTTGTAAAAAAATTTTGTGGTCATGTCTTTTTTGTTACTTGATTCTATTGCATTGTATTGCACTGGTCTAAAGCTAGGGCATCTGTGCTAACAATCTACAAAATTAGACCTTTATTTTAAATGCATTTAACAAATTTTTTTTTTTACAAAACTGAACCAATGACATGTTTACAACAAAGAAATAGAATGATAATAATATGCTGAAAATTCTATTCTGTTTAATATGCGCCAAAGGACCAGTCCCAACAATTCTTAAACATACTTTATCTAATATGATGCATTCTTAATACAGGTCTAATTTTGTAGATTGCTAGCACGAAGGAAGATTTGACCTAGCCAAATCTTCCTTGTACCACACAAAAAACTATGTGATAACTATGTCTACTCCAACCTTAATTGTTTAAGAATTCATCATATCAGATAAAGTATGTTTAAGAATTGTTGGGAGCTCCATTAGACCTTTGTTGTAAACATGCCATTGGTTCATTTTTGTAAATTTTTTTTGTGTTAAATGCATTTAAATGGAACATTAAGCATAGTAATAATATGCTTAATCTATTAGTAATTGGTAGATTAAATGCAGATAACCCCTTTTTCAATTTAGCATGTTTAATGCATAGGTGTTATTTGCATTTAATCTACCAATTACTAATAAAAAATGAATAAAACACTCACAACCTCTATGAAATGGATGCCCTCTTCACAGCTCGCAAGAAAAATTCCAGTGCCCTCTTCCCTCTTCGCGCATGGTGCCCTCTTCGCAGCTCACAAAAATTACAAATGAGTGTTTCTTTTTCTTTTTCTCTTTTTTTTGTAAAAAAATTTACAAAACTGAACCAATGGTATGTATTTTTTAGATAAATCTTCATTGCCCCCCACAAAAAACTAAGTAATAACTACTACACCCTTAATTTGTTTAACAATGCACCATATTGTGTAAAGTAGGTTCTATCACACATGGCACAGACTCTCTTCAAACTCACAATGCACCATATTAGATAAAGTAGGTTCTATCACACAAGATTAATTGTAAACTACTAATATCAGTTTAATACACTGATATAAAGTAACAGATAAAGTCATTTGTAATTACTATTGAATTGATGGTTTAATCTGAAGTAACTAAGAATGTCATACAGATTAGATTAAGATAACTATTATCTTATAACCTAATTTAGAATAGTAATAAATTAAAGTATATGTTAATTCTTTATTTCATCACTATTAAGGGTGGAGTAGTTATTACTTAGTTTTTTGTGGGGGACAATGAAGATTCTAATAGTAAAACATTACAAGGTTATTGTCCTTCTCTGTAATTCATTGTTAAAATAATAAGGTTATTGCATTACTTAAGGTTTGAAGTAATGCATATTAATGACATATTAATAGAACTATAAAGTATATATAGAATTGTTGGGACTAGCAGTCATGTCAGGACTGGTCCTACTTAGTTAATCTATTGAATTCCCTTTTTTGTGTGGTACAAGGACCTTTCTAGTGATATAAATTACTTTATCTAATATGGTGCATTAACTATGTCTACAGATTAAATTCTATTCTATTTAATACATGCCAAAGGACCAGTCCCAACAATTCTTAAACATACTTTATCTGATATGATGAATTCTTAAACAATTAAGGTTGGAGTAGACATAGTCAATAAAGTATTAAACTAGATTAAACATACTTTGTCTGAAGTAACTGAACCTACTTTATATGCTTTAAGAGTAGACTATTGAATTAGACAATTGGGTATTAATTGTAAATTCTATTCTTTATCTGAACATACTTTATCTTAAAACTGAACCTACTTTGTTTGTCAACCAATATTTTGTAGTTCTAATCTATAAGAATTGTTTAAATAGATTAAGAATTTTTAGCATATTATTATAAGATACTAAGGAAGCCCTGCTATTTGTCAGATAAATCTTCATTGTCCCCCACAATGAAGACAATGAACATTGACCTATTACTATGCTTAATGCTTAAGAATTGATGTTTTTATAAGATTAAATGCATGATAATATTCTGTAGATTGCTAGCACGAAGAAAGATTTTACCTAGCAGTGTACAGAATTGACAAAGCTATAGATAGAGGTTTAATTCTATAGACTGCTAGGTCAAATCTTCCTTCATGCTAGTAGTCTTCTTTAAGTGTGGAGTAGTTATTACTTAGTTTTCTATGGGGGACAATGAAGATTTGTCTGACAAATAGCAAGTCTTCTTTAGTATCTCATGAATTTTTACCACATATGCATGAAATGAATATGTTATTTTTCATCTCCAATTAGTTAATGCTTTATAGAAACTCTGAAAGTATATTTAGGAGTTCCCTAGGTGACTTCTTGGAATGAATTGTAGAGAAGGAAAATAACCTTATAACTCAAAATCTTAGGAGTGCAAGGCATTTCGATCATCACTAGATTCATATGAAATTATAAAATTATCAACTTTATATGGAAAAGGAAGAAACAAAACTGATTATCATTGTAATTGTTTATAATATATATAACTGAATAGAATAGTGACCAAATTTACATCATGTATATGCCTATATCAAAACTCATGGGCCCAAGCAATGAGTAAACAAGTAATAAACAGATGCCATAGCTTCAAACTAGTGAAATACAATGAAATAAAACTAAGTCACAAAAAAGACATGGCCAAGTTCGTGCATGCAAACAAAAGTATTTCAGTCAATTCTTGTAATATTTTTATACATTTAAACAAATAAAAAATGAATAAAACACTCACAACCTCTATGAAATGGATGCACTAGCTTTAAACCAGTGAAATACAATGAAAAAACCAAATAACAAAAAAGACATGGCTGATTTTGGGCATGCAAGAAAAAGTCTAGTTCGGGCCTAGCTCGAATCCATGTAGAGTTAGGGCCAAGTTTTCACATGCAATCAAAAGTCTAGTGCCCTATTCCCTCTTCGCACATGGTGCCTTCTTCACAGCTTGCAAAAAAAAGTCCAGTGCCCTCTTCCCTCTTCACGCGCGGTGCCCTATTCCCTCTTTGCACATGGTTCCCTCTTCACAACTCGCAAGCAAAATTCCAATGCCCTCTTCCCTCTTCGCCCACGGTGCCCTCTTTCTTTGCAGCTCATGAAAATTACAAATGAGCATTTCTTTTTTCTTTTTTCTTTGTTTATAATCATGTGGGTGTCAAAATTATGATGACACTATCGCTATTATGACACCATCTGGGGAACTTGAAAAAAAATATAAAAAACACATGCAAATGGTACTTCCGTCAAAATTGGCATCAAAATTTGACCCCAAATATTGTAGTGCCTTGGAGTGGGAAGGCTTCATGCAGAGGCACTTGGAACTCCACCCTAATGACACATTATATATGTGGTAGAAGGTTTGAAAAGAGGATCAGTTCTATGCAAGTGCAAAAACTTGTTTTGGTTGAGGTGGAAGAAAAGGTGCCAAAAAGTGAACCTGCGTAGATGAATTCCATGGCTCTGGAGACTCACAGAGGATCTCGACCTACCAAAAAAGAACACATAACTTTTGGTTGCATAGATGAGTGCTTGAGGCCAAGGAGAAGGATCAACGAACTCACTTAGGTTTCTCATATTGGTTATTTTTGATGAGCAGCATATCCTTTATGTTGCTTTAGGTTCTTCCTTCAAGTAAACCTAAATAAAATTGGGAATCATAGCACCAAAATGAAATGAGATCAACATGAAACAACATAGGCCCAAAAAATAACTCTTGGGTGAAGAAAAGGAAAATATCATATAGGCAAAAGATAACAAAGTATCATAGATATTATCCCAGGATACATATGTCCTATCAAAAATAAAAAGCATCATCTCATAGATATAACCGAGAGGGAGAGATACTTCAAAAAAAAAGGGAAGTAAATAAATTCATTAAAGGTTTTGTAACAAAACTTTACAGACGATACCATTCAACCCATGGGCCCCAATAGTCAAAGCATGGAACAATATCATCAAAAGTAGAAATAACCTTATTCATAGATTATTATGTATGCAAGGAGTTCATCCCTTCCCTAATTAAGTAGATGAAATGATTTCCACTATTTACTAAGCTATGTAGGTGGGGCTTGTTCCCAAGCCAACCAAATAGAGCCTTCTTTCTAGTCAGGCGTCCATAGCCCCAACAAGGTTATCACCTTGGAAACCACTAACATTCCTCTATTTCCACTCAGATGTTCATAACCCCAATAGATTTGTTAGCATTACCTATAATTACATCTTTGCATTTAATGCATCCATTTTTTTATTTTTCCTTTTTACTTCTTTTGGAGATTGGAATGCAAGTCGACAATGAAGTTGTTTCCTTAGGTTTGTTGCCAAGGTGGTAGCAGAAGATCCCCTGATTTTTGACTTTGAAGACCAAGGAAACACATCTTATCAACATTAGTATAGGTAGTAATCAATATTCAATTGTGTAAGAATCTAGCTAGATATCATTATTTCATGAAAAGACATATATTAAACACCATCACCATGAAAATAGTATCAGTACATTGAGGGTATCAAAAGTAATCTTTTATTTTAAACCTACCATAAATGAATTACCTCTATCTTAGCTCTCAACTTGTGTGAATCTCCATCTAACCACACTATCAACAACCAAAGGAAGGATCAAAGATCAATGACACACTAGTACATTTGATCTAGTTTTTCTACCAAAATTTTCAACCATCAAATAAAAAGGTTTAGGTTGGTCGGATTATAGAAGGAAAACTTTTTTTTTTTAAATCCATGCCCCTGTTGCTCAAAAGTTTGACGAATATCGTGTAGGTCAAAATTTCAACCAACACGAGCATAACTTAAAAAAAAGATTTCAAACCTCATTTCATTATTAGATAAGCTTGCAACGCACGTAAAGGAGGAATAGCTAGAAGGAACAAGTTTAAGAAATATTCCAAGCTTGAACGAGAGGTATGTGAATTACTCTCCACTAAAAGATTCCATCTTTGGATTTAGATGTAATTTTTGGCTCTAATCAATAAAATAAAATCATTTTCCTATAATTTTGGATTACCAGTCATTTGTACAGCCTCATACAGCCCTGAAAGTAGATGAGACTAATTTGGTTTGATAGCCCTTTGCCCTAGCTTTCAAACATAGGTGATTTGAGGAGAAAATACCTCCTACAGCTCAAGTTATCACATTTTTGGTCTCTATGGCCGTTTTGGCTTAACCTCACGGGCTTTCCACATTGGAGGGATTGCCTAGAGTGATTTCACCATGGAAATTGACTTATTTCTAGTGGAAAGCTTCATTTTAACATGCCTTTGAAGATTTATATGGTAGTTTGCAAAATCATGCAGGAAGAAGGGCGTGTGAGCAAGCCCTAAGCAGATACCTTCAGTGTGCGCTAGTTTGAAGATGCACACCAGTGCACAATTATAAGCTAGTCAATCACCGAGGCCCAAAATTAGGATTTAGGGTTGACTGTACCTTCTCTAGACATCCCAATCAAATTTAGAAGAATGCACCATCATTTATGTGCACTTCCTTCTTTGAAGGAAGCCTAATTCATTCCTCGGCCCTACCTGCAACTGCTTGGTTCCAAGTTTAATGTGACATTTGAAGCTTTGGTGTTCTTGTGAATGAAAGTGTCTTTGTAATGGTGTCCAATTCTAGGACCCAAGTCATAGTTTGTTTGGAAGTATTTTAGGCTAACTCACTGATGTTACGGGACAATGTTATTAGCCCTTTCACTGGTTTAATTCTCTAATTACCTTGTGAAACCACAACCAGTTTAGTTGGGTGTTTGGTTTAGGTCCAAACATGGTCCTCTCACATTGGTAAGGAGTCCATGAGCTTTTGCATGGATTTGTGAATCTCATAAACATTTACCCACCTAGTTTAATGTTTTGGAATTCCAATAGTCCATCCATCAATGGATCCATCCTTGGTGTCTGTCACCCATAGGTTCATGGGAAATGATGGAAAAAGTGTTTGATATCCTTGCTGAAGGGTGTGAGAGTCAAGGGCTGATTAATCTACATAAAGAGTTAAGAAAATCAGTGCTTAAACCATCTACACTTGACTGCTCTCGACTAGGCATAGAGAGTTAAGAAAATCAGTCTATGATCCATGTGTTTTTCCCTATGATCTCATGATAATGGCCATATTCAATAACTCCATAACATGATGATTGTTCCTTTTAAGAGAGATGGTTGTTCCATTGTTCTAGAAACTACACTTTGTTGTCCTTTTGACATGATAGCATTATATGTTAGAAACATTGAGGTTCTCTTACATTTTGTATGTCATGGCTTCACCTCTATGTAGCTAAATCTCACTCTAAAAATCATCTTCTTTTAGGAAAAAATGAAAATCCTCTATGGGTTCATACTTATTGTGACTTCCCATGGTGCACTATCATTTCTTGTACATTGTATTTTTCCAATTCTTTTAAATTGTCACTATCTTTGAAAATTTACTCTTTTTCTATGTTACTTCCTTCAACAATTTACTCTTTTTCTATGTCTAAAACACACCTTTGAATGTCCAAATAATGCTTCTATTCTTTACATGAAATCTACATTTCATCTTTCACTTATGCAAGACACTGGTGTGTACTCTATGATTTTTGATCTACACACATACTTCTCTCCATTAGTTATAGCCTAATCTGCCTGATGATTATAATAGTCGCCAATTTGTGAAAACAATATTGTGTCTCAACATGTAATGTAGTCCTCTCCAACTCATGCTTGAGGAGCTTATATAATAATCAACTTATTAATGTTTTTGGTTTTGATGTAAATTCTATTAAGACATTTTGATTGCCAACTCACTTATGTTTGGAGTCTTCTCCATATTCTGTACTCTTGGCCCAAATTGATTTATCTCACTGATAATAATTGGAAATGAAATGTTTGTATTTCATTTCTTACCAAAGTTATCTACCAAATATGAATTAATCCCCTTCAATGATGATAAATGTTGATGGCAGTCCCAAGTATAGCCTGAATGAAATATTAATTCCTCAATGTGTTCCTCTCTTTGAGACTCTTAAAATGTTTTTGTTTTAATTTCTAACTTTTTAATTCAAATTTCTATTTATAAAGTTAAATCTTAAATGTCAAAGATCATATCAGATAGATTTAATTCTATTTCAAGCATAATTGGTAAGGGTGATGGTATGTTTCTTGATTACACCCCCACCAAAATTTAAACTCTTTGAGGTATGTATGATATAACAAATGAGACCAGTACCATAAATAGGATTTAAGAGATAAGCTCAAGTGGCCCACTTAGATAGAAGGGATATCCAATGGTAGAATGGATACTTCTTAGCTTGAAAGATATTAGAAAATTTTGGCCTTATTGGAGTACTCCAATAAGGCCAAGATTCTACCCTTACCCATTTTGATAGAACAAATACATAGTGGTAGAATGGCTACCCCCACACCAAGAAACCTGATAGAAGATGCCAAAAAAACACTTAATAATGAAGATCATCAATCTCTTGGCATTATAATTATCTCAGAATATCAATGTCTAATCAAAATTAAGATGGAAACAACAAAAATTTATAGAAAATGTAACTTTTATTGTTGTCCCATGTCACAGTTCGTACATCCAAATAGTTTTATGTCTTCACATGTCTAAGTCTTCTAAAAAGAATTCTACACTTTTCTCCTCTCTTAGGCATCTATTGCAATAATAACTCCTTATCCAACCTCTTAGAACCTGCAACAAACTTGTTGGAAATATGAAAAGAAAACATGTTAGCAATTACATCATTTGTCTGTTGTTTGGGACAGTCACCATAGAATTATTTGGACTATCTCTCCTCTTGCCTTGTAAGGTTAAAATGAACTTTTTTTATTCCCTCCATGAATAGACCCTTACCGTCTTGCACTTGTGCAATGATAGGACACCAACGTGCACATAACTATATCTTCTTCAATCACACTACTCTTCCAATTTTCCATCTTTTGTTCACTGTCATAATCATCAGTTTTTAGAACCATTAGTGATGCTCCAATATTCTAATCCTCTTTCATAGACCTCTTTCTTGTGCGACTCTTCAAATCAACATACTCTTTCTTTCCAAAATAGATAACCCTTATCTTATATGAAGAATTATTTTTGCAAAGGCTTGAGAATAAACTTGTTACCATCCTTATGAACAAGTATTCTTGTACCCATCATATTTTCCTTCTTAGAAACTACCAAGGTCTTCCTAAGAGGATGTGACAACATGTCATGGGTACTATATCACATAAAAATTTCTCCTTGTACTCACCAATGGAAAAATCTACATAATCTTGTTCCCTACTCACAAGACTTTTCTCATCACTCATTCATGTGGCTCTATATGGTCTATCATGTGAAAATTTCTTCAAATGCAACTTCAAAACAAGATTTCTAATTGCAAAACCCCTATATAGGATAATGGCCATATTCAATAACTCTATAACATGATGGTTGTTCCTTTTAAGAGAGATGGTTGTTCCATTGTTCTAAAAACTACACTTTGTTGTCCTTTTGACATGATAGCATTATATGTCAGAAACTTTGAGGTTCTCTTACCTTTTGTATGTCATGGCTTCACCTCTATGTAACTAAATCTCACTCTGAAAATGATCTTCTTTTAGGAGATAATGAAAATCCTCTATGGGTTCATACTTATTGTGACTTCCCATGGTGCACTATCATTGCTTGTACACTATATTTTTCCAATACTTTTAAATTGTCACTGTCTTTGAAAATTAATGCCATATGTTGCTTACATTTGATTCAATTTCCATATTAATTACTCTCTTTAGTTGTATTAGGAACTTTTTCCTTAAGCATGTGTGATGCAAACCTAGATATAGATGGGCATTAATGCATTAATGCTCAATTGAATGCCTTAATGTAGCTCCCAGAGAAAGGCCATCTAGAAGCTTTAGAGGAAATAATTTGCACTAGGTATGGAATCACCTCCACTACAATGCCAAATTCTTATGTGTTATTATCTTCAATTGCAAGTTTCTTTTGCAAAAATATATTCTACATCTTTACAGACTAGACAATGTGACTGTACAAATCCAGAATATATTCTCTATAATCTCTAATTCAGTAGTCTAGTGAGGAGATTTGTGTAACTACCAAAATAATAATAACTCCCAAAACACTTATCCTTTTCAATATTTCGTGGTCTAGTGAGCATGATTTGTGTGTGTATTTGTAAATCTTGTATAATCTTATAATATTTTTTTTTAATTATATACAAGATACTACTAATGTTTGTATGTTTACATTTTGTATATTTATAGCTTGTGAAGAAAGTCCACACCTGGCAATATGAACCCAGAACAAAATAATGAGACACTTGCTAGATTGTGGTTGTTGGAGTTCTAAATTTTGGGCAAAATTTGGAGTCCTATATAGTGATAAAACCCTAAAAAATAGCCTCTTAAACTCCATGAAAAATAATTAATGATGGAGTACATGAAATGGGATAAAATATTACATTAATTTTCAATTAAAAAGTTGAGATATTATGGAAGGAAGCTCTGTGACAAGAACAATCAAAATTCTATGATCAAAGCCTTCAAAAAATGTTGGAATTTCGACCTGCTGCAAAGATGATGTCAACAAAGGTAGAAGATGGTCGAATTTTAAAACTCTAAAAAAGACCCAGTTCGGGAAATCAAATTTCCTATCTCCACTAAGAATCTTAGATTTCTACAAGGTGTTTTGGTTTTTCAACCAAGCCCAAATCCAAAAGTTAGGTAGTTATTTTTTAGTTAGTTTATCATTTTTTCAAAACAATTTGTAATAAGGGTGTGTCTTTTCACCCTAAAGAGGTGTGAAAGCCACTCAAACATGTATATATACATAATGTCAAATGTAAAGAGAGTGAATACAATACAAGATATATTTTCATAGGATAGAATTTGATCACAACTGCAATATGAACTCTAATGTACTATTTTTTCAACATTAATAAAGATAAGTGCTCTTCTTTTGTTTATTTGTGGTTATAAGTTATATGTTTTCAATTAGTCTTTCAAATTACTCTATGACCCAAGGTATCCTACTATGTTTTTCTATTTGATGCATTCATTTATAACTAATTTGTACAATTTGAATAATGGTAGCACGGTCTGAGAACCTGTTACTATTTCCTTTCGGGCTCTTAAGTTGGGTTAAAAACCATAGGACCTATTGTATAAGTTGTTTTAAATTTTGTTTCAATAGAAGCTTGTAGGGTGATGGTATCACTTTACAAGAGTGAGTTACCTTAAAACCGTCTCTGATTGTATGTAGGATTGAAAGTTTTATGACTCTATAGCCCAAGTATTTAGAAGGCACTGATCTAACTATAATTTGGAAATTGTCATTTGGTTCATACTTTGTGGTTTGTAAATTATATAATCATTATTTCAAAAATATTACTTTTGAGTCCTTAGTTTAATCCACTTTAGTCAAGATTTATAGAATAGAGATTATTAGAGGATTTGTTTCTTTCCTCCAAGGATCATTCACCACCTTGGGAGGAACTTTGTTTATTTATGTAGGTAGTTGTGCAACATAGAGAATTTGATAGTTTAAAGTGAATTTAGGCCTACCAGCCTTGGCTTGATTAAGCCAGAATTGCTGAGGTATTAGTGTGTACCTTTCAGTTGGCCAAAAGTGATCCATCATTTTTGGGCACCAACAGTGGTCTTAGTTCCAAAGAAAAGATGTTGAAAAATGTTATTGTCCTTCCAAAAAGTGTAAGGGCTTAAAGAATCAAAGAATTCTAATCAAAACAGCCTAGAGTCATTGTAGGCAATATGGTCACATTGAAGGGGGGCATGATTTTCATCGATTGGTGAATGTGGATTTCCAATTGGAGGAACATGGAGGTTTTAATATCCAAGCCTGCGATAATGCTCCCATGGAAGAAGATGATCTTGTGGCAGAGGACATGATTGAAGATGGCATTGGCGTAGCTGATCAAGATGATTATGATGATGGTACTAGCGCATCTAATAATGATGATGGAGATGGTCTTGATATAGCTATAATTGAGAAGGCATACGAGACCCTATACCAAGGCTCCCAAACAACTCTTCTCTCCACTATAGTTTTGTTGGTGAACTTCAAGGTTATGAATGGTTTATCCAATGTAGCAATGTCACATATGCTAAGGTATGCCATTTTTATCATCTTCAATGTTAGCATACCATTACGATTCATTATATTAACAATTCATATTTGTTGTTGTAGGTTGATAGGTGAGTTTTTCTTACCACCATCAAACATTTTTCCTCATTTGCACCAAGAATTATCTACCATTATGAATCAAATTGGAATGCAGTATCAAAGAATACATGCATGTCCCAATGATCACATTCTATATCATAAACAACATGAATTTGCAACAGAATGCCCTGTTTGTCATACTATTAGATATCAGTCAAATCAAATAACAAAAAATGTGCCTCACAAGAGTCTTTGGTACATTCCCCTTATTCCATGTCTTTAATGATTATTAAGGTGCACTAGCTTGGCACAATTTATGGATTACCATGCACACAATAGAAGTCAATATGGTATTATGCTTTTGCTTATGGATGGTTCTGCATTTAAAGACATAGAAACAACATGGCCACACTTTAAAGAAGAGCCTCGTAATCTCAAGATTTTAGTGGCAGCGGATGCTATCAATCCATTTGGAGATATGAGATCTACTTACTCAGTGTGGCCTATTTTTGTTATTAACAATAACATTCCTCCTTGGATGTCCATAAAGAGGGAGCACATAATGTTGTCAATGATTTTACCATGTATTTTTTCATTTAATAGTTATGTAAATTAATTTATAAACACCGCATCAAGATGGTTATAATAATTATGTAATTTTTTTGTTTATTCAACTAGGTAAGTACCAAGTTAAAGATATGAATGTGTATATTGAGCCCCTTATTGATGAGTTGTTGATTTTATGGAATGAGATCACTATGTATGACATCTCTACACCAATAGGACAAAGAAAATTTCAATTCCATGCAATGCTTGTATGGACAATACATGATGCCCCCGGGCTAACTCATTTTTGTGATATGTTATATATTCATGTTAAGGTCACATATTTTTGGTATGTTATAGTGCTTACACATTATTTTTGTATGTTTAAGTTGCACATGATAATTGTACATGATCCAATTGTATGATATCTTTTAGGTCTTCAGACAAAGGGTAAATTCACATCTCCAGTTTGTGGTCTGAAGATGAAATCTCGTCATTCAAGAAGTTTAGGAAAGCATGTGTTCAATGAGTTTAGGCAGTTTTTCTACAATAATCATAAGTATCGAACTATCAAAAAATATCTTTTTAATGGGAAAGAAGAGATGACATCAAGGCCACGAAGAATGGCACCTAGTCTATGGAAGTTGGAATACAATAGACTAAATCACCGAGGTAATGTCATTCCATCTGATGATTTTTATTTGAAATTTAGATTTTGATAGTCTTTTATTTACTAATGATGTTATTGATGCTCGTGAAGGTCATCAAGGCATCAATGACCAACTTCCTAAAGGAATAAAAAGTTATCATATTCAATTTAGTAGGTTGTTATACTACAAGGATCTCCCAATGATGCATTTGTTTGATACTATGCATATTGAAAAGATTGTAACAGAGACACTATGGAAAATATTGGATGGAAGGTGTAACAAAGAAAACATGGCCAAAATTTGTAATGACATTCATGAATCCAATCATGCACTAAAAAATTTCATTGAATCGAATAGCAATGGAGACCGCATAAACACGAGTGCCCTTCCTTGGTTATTAACTAAGTAGCAAAGTGATGCATTAAAAGAAGTCATCAAAAATAAAATTTCCAACAGGATTTGCTACAAATATAAGAAATCTTGTATCAAAGAAAGGTGATTTTGGGCCAGGGTTGAAAACACATGATTGGTATACCTTCGTCAAGGTAAGTCATGTTCTCTATTTAAAATATATTTGTAAAATTGCATGTACTTTTTATTGTATTATTTTACAATATATTGAAAATATCATTTTTTAATCATTGTAGTACGTCCTACCTCTATCTCTCTCAGGCCAGTTTGACAACAGTGTTAAACAAGTTATATATGATCTTGGAGAATTCATGAGGTTAGAAGTGTTATTATATTTATGACTTGCTTCACTTTTTATGTAATTTATTGTATATTTTTATCTAAAATCTTGTTTATATGTTCTTGCAAGTTGAATCTCTTTCAGGTGGTTATCATCTAAAGAAATTGATAAAAAAGATATAAAATATTGGAAGAGAAAAATTCTCCAGCTTATGTGTGAAATGAAAAAGTGTCTACCTCCAACTTTTTTCAATGCTCAAGAACACTACCTGATACATCTAGTTGAGGAGATTGAATTGTGTGGACCTGTACAAACTAGGTCAATGTGGATGGTTGAGAGGCACTTAAAATTTATGAAGGGCTAGGTTCAAAAAAGAGAAAGTCCTGAGGGTTCTATGGTGGAGGGATATATTGTATACCAGACCATGGTGTATATTAGTGAATATCTTCCCAAGTTTGCAACAAATATCCATGTCAATCGCATTTGGGATCCCAACTCTATTAACAAATTTGAAGGGGAGTACTTGATAAGGAAAGGTAGATTGAGGAAAGTGAAAGGTAATTATATGATGTTATTGTAGTTTATTAATTTTTATAGATCTTCAATATAAGTTGTTTCTAAGAGGTCTATTTATTTTCTTTACAGTTGGTCGTGAGTGGGATGCACTACATTTGTATATTGCAAACAATCTTGATTGGATGACGGTATGGATTCAATAATCTCAAGAAAATGGTTTCTCATTAACATGGGATGGTGTTGCATCATTAGTTAAAGAAGCTCATTGTAATGGAGATCCTAATGTTACACCAATGGTACTTGATCTAGCACATGGTTTAAGAGGTAGAAAGGTACGTATAAGTTTACTAACCATGACCCATAAGTTTAATATCAACTCACGGATCGATGCAAATAATCTTGACATGTTTGAATAATTACAGATAAAACACCACAAAACTATATACTACCATGGTTGTAAATTTTGCATGAAAAATTTAGATGACATGAAGAAAACTTGTGATTCTGGGATAAGTGTAGTCTTTGAGGTCACTAATATTTCATCTAGAATTGACATACATCCTCAACAATTTGAAAATTGATACTATGGCATTTTGGATGATATACTTGAGTGCAACTTTAATTCATTCAAATTAGTTCTATTTTTCATCAAATGGTACAGGCTACGACTAAATCAAAATGATCCTGATAGGATTGTTATTGAACATGATAGTGGATTTACAATGATTAATACAGGGTCATTTGAGCCAGTTGGAGATGAGCCCTATGTTCTTCCAAGCCAATGTGAGTAAGTGTTTTACTTTGTCATTCCACATAAACCGGGTTGGTCATTTGTTGCTAGACATGATCTAAGAGGAAGGTCGGTATAGTATAATGTGATGGAAGAAGAAGATATTGAAGAATCAGAAGATGAAGTAAATGATGATCATAGATGACTGTTACACAATGAAGAAGAAGAAGAAGAAAATGATGATGATTCCAGTGATGCTGATGATGGTCATGAAGATGATGGTCATGATGATGATAGTCATGATGATGGTGATGATGATGATGATAATGATAGTAGTCATGATGATGATGATGATGATGATAGTCATGATGATGACATGGATGAGGAGGATGATGAATAACATGATCAATGAAATGTATGTTAAGGTATGATAAATGCCACGTATGAGGTATTGATTTATTCATAGAAATTTGAATTAAGTTATTATGTGTTGAACTTTATAGTCATGGAGTATATTTTGCATCATGTAAATTTTGTCTTCTATATAATTTTTAGCTTACGTATCATGTAATTTTTGGCTAACTTAAGATAAATGATTTACATATGCAGGAAATTTAACACCTTTCACGTGGATCGACAGGTATAATTTATTATTTGGTTTCCTTCTCTTTAGTCAAAAAAATATATAGATCCTACTATGTCTCTCATTTGATGGATTGCAGGTATCACCAAATAGGTATTTGTCTGATTTGTCTTCCTCAAGTGAGGAAAATGCGGGAATAGAAGACAAAAGTGAGACATCTAGTAGGTCTAAAATAGGGAGATCAACTAGAGGTCAAAAGATTAGAAGAAAATTTGATAAACGAATGCAATTTTTCCTTACTGAGGGGGGGTCATGTTCTTATGATAATGAGACCAAAGGCAACATGAAGGTTCCCTTAAGGTACACACATCTTCAGAAAGAATGGGTACCCAAGGAACTACCTCCAGTTAATACTGATTTTTTTGTTAATGAAAGGATATATCGCATAGCTCCATCTTCATTACATGGTTTGGGCTTATTTTACATGGATGGCATAAAGGTCAGTTATAATAAAGTTGTTGAATTAATGGAGTATGTAGGACCTTGTTACAATTACAAGAATTAGATGCGGATTGTGTAATATAAAAAAAGTATGCGTAGGTATGCATTGTCAGCAAATTATATACAATGCAAAGCAAATGATCAAACTAAAAGTCTCGCTATGTATATTGATGGAAGACTAAAAGGAAAAGGGAATATTATAGGTTTTATAAATATTTCTCGACCTGTGTCTACTAATAAGTGGCCAAATTGTATATTCGAGGCACGCGAGGGAAATTATGTATTGGTATGTTCGATAAAATCAATAAATGCAGGGGAAGAGCTTCTAATAGATTACAATTTGAATCATGTAGATACAAAAAAATTCCCTATCATGGGACTGGTAAGTATAAAATTTAAACCAATTGCCTCCAATTAATATTGACTCCAATCGCTTCTGATTGCTAAGAATTAATAATCTTTGTCATAGGGCGACATGGATATTCTACCTCAAGATACAGGTGGGGATGTTCCTCATAGTACACTTTCTTCAGTAAATGTAAACCTTAATTAGTGTAATTCTACAAATTATATAGAAACAAATGTAATATTATTATGTTCTTTTATTTATGGCTTTGGAGTTATTTTGATAGAATTTTATTGATATTGATGTCACAACTTGATACTTATTGATAGAGAAAAGAAAAAGAGGCAGCAGATCTATTTCGATCTGAAGTTGACGCGACATTTAGAGATGATGTAGAATCTAAATCTAACCATGTATTCATGGATACTCAAATAAGAACTAAATATGGTAATGAAATTCTTAACCTTCTAATGGAAGCAAATGAAACTGAGGAGTCAAAGGAACTCGAAGAAGAATTGACACGTAGAGTCAATTCTATTGATGTAAGCAGTAATTAATCTTAAGCAATAATTAAAGTTCAATAGATGTTTATATTTTATACTATCTTATGGATCATGATCTAAAATATGATGTGTTCTTCTTACATAATTTTTTGACACATTTGAAATGTCCTCAACATGGTGAGGGTTGTAGCGACACACAACCTTCATGTAAATAATCCTTAAACCTTTAACCATTGATTTAACCTTTGTATGCATTATTGACTCAACTTATGTTTGGGATGCTTCTAGTACCCCATTTAATCTTTATCCATTGCAAATGTCTTTGCTAACAATGTATTCTATAGCTCATGATGAAGTGTAGATACCTCCTTCAGTTAACATTCCGCATTCGACGGCTGCATTGTCCGCAACAAGGTGCTTGCAGACATCTTCCTCTATACCATCTACAACTGGTAAAACCTTATTTTTCTATATTTTGTTATGTGTTAATCATGAATTGATTATTTTTCTTGTGTGAATTTTATACACTGTATGGACCTATTTTGTGTACTAATTAATAGATACACCTACACCCGATACAACAACAGATCAGACCAATATTAATGAAGATCAACCATTTCCTGGATCAGCTCATGTTACTAGTACTAGTTCGTTTGCGGGGACATTGTTGATGAACAAGAACAATATGGTTCTGTTAAAAGTCTTAAAGCTTCTAGGTGCTCTAAAATTGTTATTATTTATAGTGTAATTGTAGTTTACTTATACATAACTCATTTTGGACTAATAATCCCATGCTATTTTTTTAGGAAATGATGGTTTTTATGAACATCTTTTTAAAATAACATTGAAGCTATTTGGGCCCACCATATGTAAAAGGTACGTAGCTTCATAATATTGGTACAATATTTTTCTTATCTTCCATTTATTGTACTATATTAAAATTATGATATCTAACAATTTTGGTTTTTCAAAAAAGGTGGAATGATCAGAATGCTAACTTAAAAAATCAGCTCATTAAATCTTTAGAGGACCTCTTTGGAATTAAAAGTTTTGACAGAGCCAAGATTCTTACAAGAGCATGCAAACATTTAAAGACTATGAGGGACCAATATAGAAGGGCTCTAAAGGAGAACCCAAAGTATGAGCATCCTCCTATGATTCCACCGATGGAGTGGAATGAAATAATAGAAGATGCAAAAGGGAAAAGGCTAAAGGGTAGTGGAATTCAACTAGAAGATGGCAAAAGAAGGTATGTCGTGATAGTATTAAGTAGAATGTAATCATGCACTAATTAGTGATCTTTGTAAATATATAATCTAACATGTTTCAAACTTTTCATTGACTGCAAGAAACATCAAAATCCACACAAGAAAGATTAACAAAAGTTTGCCAACACAAACTTGGCTCTGGTGGCTATATGAAACTTCACTCTCGACTTGTAAGTAGCAGCATTGGAATTTCATATCAAATTTTTATATATAAGGTTGTGAATAGTGGTAAAATTGAATCACCTCTATTGAGTGTAATGTATGGGGGAAATGTGAGATCCACTCCTAAATCCAAATTCCCAAAGGAGAGATCCAATTTGATCAACCAAAAGGTTAATACACAATCGAATCAATCTATGGAGAATATGAAAGAGAGAGAAAAACTCTATATTTCCCTATGGAGAATTATGCTTGAAATCTAAAATAATTGAAATACAAGTACTATACTCAAAATAGGGCAAATCTAGAAAATGCCAATTTCTGATGTCTGTGTGTACTTTCAAGCAATTCTGCAACCTATTTCAAACTGGAAATGCTGAGACGAAGAAAACCCATAAATCTTTTGTCTTTCCGATGGTAGGTAGTCTTTGACCCTCATAAAAGGTCAAATGCTACATTCTTTATTTGAAGGTCAATTCTGACTTTGTTCACAGATCTCAAAAGTTCACCAAAAAGGGTATCCAAATCTGATCTCAAATCTAAAATTTTGCACCTGTACCTGCAATAAAATGGGGGGTTTTGTTTGTATGGGGGGTTTGCCTTGGTCAAAACCTAATTTAGGAATTAACCTTGAAATTGAATTGAAATGTAGTGTGCATAAACAAAGTAATTGAAACAATTCACCTCGCTTATGTTGAAGTCCTTGTAGAGGATTTGAATCCTCAAATCCACAAGTAGGAATACTTCAATGGATGTAGGATGTCTCAAATCAATGGCATTTGATCTTCAACACCAATCTTGAATGGATCTTTGCATATGAGGAGGCTTGGATGAATGTAGAAGGATGGATCTTCAAGGGGGCTCTAAAGAGATTGAATCCTTCAATGGTTAACAATGGATCTCCTTGATGGATGAATGATTGAACACTTGAATGCTTGAAGGCTTGCTTGAATGCTTGAATTCACTTGCTTACACTTGAGAACTTGATGGCAAAAGAAGATGTGAATGATGGATGTGAAAATGAGAGAGGAAGGCCTCCTTTTATAGTGAACTAGGGCACAATCCTCTAGAGGGGCCAGCTTGGAGAATTAAATCACAATTAGGTCCTAACCTTTAGAAAATATACCTAGATTAAATGCAATTTAAGGATTTACCATTCTGAAACTTGAAATTGCCAACCCGGAGGTGGGAAAAAAAATATCCCCAAAACCCGACACCTTGAAATCAAGAAAATTTGAAATCTAGACAGGGGGTCAAGGATGAGCTTGGATCTAACTAGGTTAGGGTCAAGGTTGACTTTAACCCCATAAGGTCAACTTTGACCTTATGGTCAAAAACATTAGGATCTTGACCCAGAATGCTAGGAAATGTAGATATGAAGCGAAAATCAAGTGCAGAGAAAAGCAGAATAGGGGGAAAAGCTAGATACATGAAAAGACCCGATCAAGGCACTTAACATGACCCCAAACCACGTACTTGGAGGGCTAAATGCTCTTATCATGGAAGTGCTTCCATTTTAAGATGATACATTAAGCCCCCACTTTAGCAAGAGTATGGACTCGATGCAAACTCTTGGTAAAGGAGATCAGAATGAAAAGATAATCTTATCGTAATCCAAGGGACAAAGAGAAACCTTAAGCCCCTAGGGACTCAAGTCTTCGTTGACTCTTAGATCACAATAAGAGAGACAACTCTAGAGAGAGAAAGAAAGGGTGTGATTACCTCACCCAATGAGAACTTATGTCCCATTGTGAACCACACAAGGAAATGACGCAACTGGAAAGATGGAATTGAACTACCTAGTGAATGTGGCTACTCACTAGTCAACCCATCAAGGATTCACCCTTAGGAATATTCTATTCCATAAGAATAAAATCAAAAACAAAAGAGATCCAGTCTTAAGGACACATCCAACCTTAAGGGATCAAAATATATGTATATGTTTGAAACTTGAGAGATCAAGAGATCCTGAAATATAAATCCATGATTTAAGGATTAGTTACTAATACAAAAAGGGAGAAAAGGTATCTTGAAAAATATGTGCGTATTGAAAAGTGTGTGTGTGCAACAAGTGAGCAGAGCATATGCCCCCATGTTAAAGGCATTGCTAACACTTTATCAGGAGCAATGGCTTTAACGCAAACATAAACAACTCCATTGATTACATTTCCACGTCGAGATGCCCCCAGACAAAGACAAATCAAGGGAAATATCACAGAAACATACATAGAACACATAAGGGATCTACCTACTGTGGGGTCAATATGATCATAAGATAATATATATATGATATTATTGCAAATGAATTGACATCATTCCCCAAAGAAAGTAGAACTACGATCACAAAGGAGAAAAGATCACATAAGATATACGAAGGAGAATCTTTTCAGACCATGACATGGAGACCAAAAAGAATTAGTGCTACCATATCTCGAATCCAAGCAAATTACACAAGGAAATATTTACAAACAATAGCATAATTACAACATAACATTGAACAACGCATAGAAGAATAGAGATACATATAGAGGAATTTGAACAACAGTTTTGATTCCTTTGTCACCTTGTACCAACTAAGTAACAAGGATCGTATAAAAGAATCTAACAACATTTAGGAAACACATTACGGGAGAAGCATAGTATAACAGGAAAACACACAACAAAGCTACCATGAAGGACAAGCCAATCAAGCATGCCACCTACTGTCCCCATCTCATTGTATATCATTTAGGGAAGGTGGGTAACTCACAAGAGGGACTATATCCAACACAATAGGAATGATAGCCAATTCCAAACAAGGATCCTCTTGAGAATCACAATGTTCAACACTAGGTGTAAGAGTTAATTATGATGAAAGTATATTAGGTAAATCAATGTCAATGTCAATAGTCTCATATTCATCATTAACATTAACAGTATCATCAAGAGTATCTTCTTCATCCAAATTAATCAAAATAGGATCTAAGATACGAATAGAATCATCATAATCATGCATATTAACATCATTATTAATAACAACTTCTTCTAACACATCATGCATAGATTTATCTGAAGAAGGTAGAGATCTTTGAAGAATACAATTATGAGCTTTAGCATGAGCACGATGCTTCGTACGACATTAATTAGTAGATCGATTACATTTTGATTTATTTGAAATAGATTGAGAACTAGGAGGAGCAATCACAGGATCCTTCACAGGTTCTTTAGGAAGATCAATAGGATTATCAACAATAGAAGGAATAATCACATGATCTTTGATAGGTTCTTTAGGAAGAGTGATAGAAGGAACTTGATTAACAGAACTAGAAGCCATAGTTAAAGGAGGTATAGAAGGTGTAGGCAAAAGACTGTGATTAAGATCCATAGGAGGAATGCTTAATTCAAGAATCTTACGATGTTTATAAGATTGATATGAAAAAAAAAAATTATTGGGTTCGAGCAGGACATGAATTAGGTAATGAAGGCCAAAAGAAATCAAGAGCAACACAATCTCTGGGCCTAGAAGGTTGATATAAACTATGATTAATTGTCTTCACTTAATCATCATGAATGAACTTAAGACACTTATGGATAGGTGAAGCAAAAACATGCATGGCATTCAACCAAGGAAAAACTAGCTTAACTTGAAATTGATTAGAAGTAGGAACCGCAACAAAGGTAGTGTTCACAATTTTTCCACAGAGTTCAACCGGTAAAGTAATAGAACCAAATGATGGATAAAGAAAACCATTTCAAGTTTGAATCCACACATCCGATGTATCATAAGAATCACGTTGTAAGCTTTTCATAAAAATATTTTCTTTAGTAATAACATTGACTAAGGATGTAGGATTAACAAGACAACCATGAGTAGGTTTCTAGGAAATCCTAGCATAAATGTAAAGGGGACCATCGGGAACTTTAATAATCTCAGAGTCATCAAAGTTAATAAAAAGTTCCTGAGGTCTTTTATTCTTAGGTTGTTGTCGAGGTTTAGGTTGAGTTTTCATTTTAGGTTTAGGTTTTGGTCGAGGTTGAGATTGAACTTGAGATTGAATCTGAGATTGAGGTGGAGATACAGATTGACCAACATGCTCCACTTGATTAACAACATGATTAAGATCATCCATCTTTGAGTCATACACAATTTCCATAGCAGATGGTTGAGCAATGGTATTAGTATCATGCGTAGGTAAAGGATTCATATAAATTTGAAGATTTTGATTAGGAGGAGCGACCAATTTGTTTCCACTACCATCAAGATTATCAACAGATAAGGCATTAGAGTCAATTAAGTCTTGAACCTTATGTTTTAAAGAATAACATTTCTCAGTATCATGACCATTCTAATGATGATATTGACAAAAAGCATTTTGATCAAAAGATTTAGAAGCAATCGTAACAGGTAAAAGAGGTTGAATAGGAGGTAAAGTAATCATATTAGTAGCTAACAACCTATTCATAATAGCATGTAAAGGTTTGGAAAGAGGAGTAAACATATGATTTAATCAAAAAATAGTGGATACAGAAGTGGCATTGTGAGATGCAACAACAACTTGATCAGCAACTACATTCGCTTGTTTGTTTACCTTGACATAGTTGTTGAATTTTTTAAATCTTTTTGGATTAGGAGCAACATCACTCTTATCAAATGGAACAGGAGCCATTGGAGTGTTGCTCTCAAATTGACTCACTTATAATTGATAATGATGAAGCACTGCACAAAGTTGTTGAAAAGAGGTAAATTTAGTAAGCAGAATCTTATCTCTAATATCCTTTTGCAAATTTGAAATAAACATACATTGAATATCAATATCAGGATCATGATAGGAAATCCGATAATGCAAATGCTTAAATCTACCAATAAATTCAATTAATTTCTCTTTAGCACTTTGTTTACAATGCATCAAATCAGTCAAAGACACTTGCGGGCCAATGTTGTTTTGAAATTGTTGAATAAAGGCATTAGCAAGTTTTGGAAAGGAATCAATAGAATAAGGAGGCAAGGAACAATACCATTGTAAGGCATTGTCATGAAAAGTTCTAGCAAATAGTTTGGCTAAAATCCTATGGTCATGAGCATAATCACTACAAAGGATTTGGAATGTTTTAATGTGATGAACAAGATCTCCTTTTCCATTATAATTCTCAAGATGAGGCATATCACCTTGCTGAGGAACAAGAGTATGAATAATATCCAAGGAAAAAGGACTTCCCATGTCACATGTAGGGATACTAAACTTGTTTTGAGTTAAGGAAGCAAGTTGTTGTTGTAGTATGATATAGTTTGATCTGAACTGATGATTTTTGAATCATTAGAGGAAAGAGGAGGAGTAGCAACATTAGACACACTAGGTAAAGTGTAAGAAGCTACAGGAATAGAAGACACAACTAGAGGAACACTAGAAACTATAGTTGAAAGCAGATTGGAATAATTAAAAGGAACATTATGATATGAAGGTTGTGATGTAGGAAGGGACACGAGAGGAACACTCATAGGAACAAAGGGAACCGTCACAGTCACCAAAGAAGGAGCATAGGTAGGAATATTAGGTAAAGGATTAGAAGGAGGTTCAACACTAGTGATAGGAGGAATCAACCCTAAATCTTGAGCTTCTTGAGCTAAAGGTTTAACATTTGAATGCACGAGGTGAGTAATACCATGCAAGAGGTTAACACCTTGATCACTATCATGAAGAACTTTCTTAAGAGCCTCTATAGCTTGAATAGAATCTTGATTATGGTTCTCTTGAATAAGCCAATTACCCATTTTATCAAGTTTAGTTGAAAGTTTTTGAACTTGTTTAGGAGGAAATCTTAAAGCGTCATCCTCATCATGAGATCAGTGAGAAGAGTTTTTCTCCATAGTAGGATTGGAATCATGAAGAATCAAATTATCAACCGGGAACCTAAGGAAAGGAGAGGAAGATTTAGGATCAAAGGCACCCATGAGTCTATGACTTCTTCTAGCCAGAATGTTATAAGTAGGACTACTAGTAGTAAAGCTCATAAACCAATGCAATACAAATGAACTAAACTAAGAACACATAAAGCATGAATATTTTTGTATTTTTTAAATCTAATTAGCATACAAGATTTAACACAAAGGAGAAATATAATACTAACAAGATGAAAGGAAATCTAACACCAAAAAGAAAGAGAGCAAGCTAGTTGGTTTCACCAAAATGAATAGTGGTAAAATTGAATCACCTCTATTGAGTGTAATGTATGGGGGAAATGTGAGATCCACTCCTAAATCCAAATTCCCAAAGGAGAGATCCAATTTGATCAACCAAAAGGTTAATATACAATCGAATCAATCTATGGAGAATATGAAAGAGAGAGAAAAACCCTATATTTCCCTATGGAGAATTATGCTTGAAATCTGAAATAATTGAAATACAAGTACTAACCTCAAAATAGGGAAAATCTAGAAAATGCCAATTTCTAATGTTTGTGTGTACTTTCAAGAAATTTTGCAACCTATTTCGGATTGGAAATGCCGAGAGGAAGAAAACCCATAAATATTTTGTCTTTCCGACAACAGGTAGTCTTTGACCCTCATAAAAAGTCAAAGGCTACATTCTTTATTTGAAGGTCGATTCTGAATTTGTTTGCAGATCTCGAAAGTTTTCCAAAAAGGGTATCCAAATATGATCTCAGATGCAAAATTCTGCACATGTACCTACATGAAAATGGGGGTTTTGTTTGTATGGGGGGTTTTCCTTGATCAAACCTCAATTTAGGAATTAACCTTGAAATTGAATTGAAATGTAGTGTGCATAAACAAAGTAATTGAAACAATTCACCTCGCTTATGTTGAAGTCTTTGTAGAGGATTCGAATCCTCAAATCCATAAGTAGGAATGCTTCAATGGATGTAGGATGTCTCAAATCAATAGCATTTGATCTTCAATACCAATCTTGAATGGATCTTTGCATATGAGGAGGCTTGGATGAATGTAGAAGGATAGATCTTCAAGGGGGCTCCAAAGAGATTGAATCCTTTAATGGCTAACAATGGATCTCCTTGATGGATGAATGCTTGAACACTTGAATGCTTGAAGGCTTTCTTGAATTCTTGAATTCATTTTCTTGCACTTGAGAGCTTGATGGCAAAAGAAGATGTGAATGATGGATGTGAAAATGAGAGAGGAAGGCCTCCTTTTATAGTGAACTAGGGCACAATCCTCTAGAGGGGCCACCTTGGAGAATTAAATCTTAATTAGGTCCTAACCTTTAGAAAATATACCTAGATTAAATGTAATTTAAGGATTTACCATTCTGAAACCCGAAATAGCCGACCCAGAGGCGGGAAAACAAATATCCTTGAAACCCGACACCTAGAAATCAAGGAAATTTAAAATCTGGATAGGGGGTCAAGGATGAGCTTGGATTTGACCAGGTCAGGGTTGAGGTCGATCCTGACCAGGTTAGGGTTGAGGTTGACTTTAACCCCATAAGGTTGACTTTGACCTTATGGTCAAAAACTTCAGGATCCTGACCCAAAATGCTAGGAAATGCAGATATGAAGTGAAAATTAGGTGCAGAGGAAAGCATAATAGGGGGAAAAGCCAAATACATACAAAGACCCAATCAAGGTGCTTAACATGACCCCAGACCACTTACTCAAAGGGATAAATGCTCTTATCATGGAAGTACTTCCATTTTAAGATGATACAGGTTGCAAACAATTCTATTTAATCAAATCATACATGTAAAAGTGATGATATTAAACAAAAAATATAGGGCATAGAATTCAATGTAGAGCCCACAGATGAAGATAAGAGAATAGCCTTGAAGGAAGGCTATGCAGTCGTGGCTGCATGCCTACGCGAAGCATCCCAAATCCATAATGAAGAATATTTTGCACTAGATGAGACACAGGTAAATTGGTCAAATGAAAAGTAAATCAAATTGAATAGTTAATTTCAAACATAAATTGACTATTTCATGATAACAATGTGCATGAAATTTCACTACAGCCTTCAAATTCTACCACAGAACCTGGGTGTGATGAAGGCCATGATGTGCATCATAGTGTTGGAGGTATTAATTTGCTATTGGAAATAAATTATGTAATTATTAATAGAATTTAACATCTTTAATTGCAATTGGTCGTGTAACCTTTTTTTGAATATTTTAGAGCATGTTGAGCATGTTGAGGTGGTGGAAGATCACAATGTTATTGTACATGATGATGTGGCATTAATAGGTAAATAAAAATGCATGTTATGTTCTACTAGTTAATGAAATACATGTAACAGTAAAAAAAAGTATGTGAATTTAACCCATTTACTTGTTATTGCAACAAACCCCCCTTTAGTGCAGTAGTGTCATCCTCCTCGAGACATGAGGAAGCATCATAATTTGAGATCAAAACCACAAGAGGAGGAAGATAATATTGATGGTCTTGTGAACCTTTATGTAATGCCCCGCCAGGGAACCCAAGAGAACTTAACCTAAACATGCATCTAAGTTTGCAGAATAATTTTTTTTTAAAGTTAACATACAAGGTAAACATCAATGCGGAAGCAAATTCCATTTAATCACATTAATACAACAACCAACACAGGTTACAACTCTCGAGGGTTTCTCGACGAAGATTACATTAACATTAATTAATTAATTTAGATTAGATACAATTACAAAACTCATATATGCAATGAAAGATAAAAGCAACATCACATCAAAGATAACATAAATACATCTGGTACCCTAAGGTATCCATAAATCTACATCCACTGCACATGTTGCAGGGTATGTAATATAATAACTGAAAAGAAGCACAACATGATATCTCTGAAACACTGATACAATGAATCACAAAGAAGAGGAATATGAAGAAGAAGATAGGAACACAACTCCAACAAGGAAGATCAAGAAGGAACAACTGCTACAGGGATCATCCAGCACCGGTACACAAACGTCAAAATCTCAAATGGTAAAAGAATCACTACCACCCGACCTCGTGAACCTAAATGGTCCACTCCCACTGTGCTGAGGAGATAACATCATATCCCACTCAGATAACAACAACATAACAAACTAAAGAAGAGATCCTGAAAGATTCTAACTAAAAAGGTACAAAAGGACAACAAGGTAAAACATACTCAACCAGAGGCAACCAACACACATAGGAAACCTAAGATGCATAAAGGAAGTGTCATCACACGAGCCAACTCTAAGGTTATCCTGGTAGTCTCTTCAGACCTCAGTGCCCTAGTGACTCTATGTGGTATCAATAACCCCTCGTGTAGACAAGGTACTAACTATGCCATATCCAGTCCACGTAGGCGACAAGCATCTTCTCACTCCCATCCTAGTCAAAATTCAATCAAGAACTCAGGCATGGGCAAGGCACATAATATCTTATTAGGTTCATTTTAAACTCTCAATATTATTAATTATCACTTATTAAGCTACTTGTAATAGGATATCCTGGTAGCCACTTGCGGGCTCCGACACCAATTACAAGCCACCTCTTGCTATACACTCAGATAACCTACCCTAGGGTTTCACAAGATCAAGTATAACTCTGAGTTAACACAACTCATAAATCTCAATAACTAGATCCAACAATGACAAAAATATGCAAAGCTAGAATCATCATAGAACAAGTTCATCGACATAACATAATATGCAAGGCAAACAAACATGAAAGATAAAATATCCAAAACCCAGCCTCTGGAATTACATTCCCACTGCTTGACAACTCTAACCCCTTAAATCTACCACATAGGGTAATAAAAGACCAATCAGAATTTAAATAAAATAGACTAATTACATCCACATTTGATTCAAATCAAACTGACGTCTACAAGTAGAAAACTTAACTAAATCAAACACTCAGATTTACTTAACAATTAGTCACATGGTTAAAACACTCACATTAGAATTCAAAAAAAAAGAAATCATCTTCTCCATAAAATCATATGCAAAATAAATCTCTATCATTAATAAAATATCACCGAATAAATAATCTTAAAAATAAACTATACTATAGTACTTACATCTTACATTTTAAATATAAATATAAGTAACTATAATAACATACAAATATTCCCTTTGCTTAAATCAAAATCCAAAAAAAAAACATACTTTTTAAAATAATAATAACATACACTTAATTTAATTAACTTATAAAGATAAAAACATATTAAAACAAAATCATTTAATTAAAATACACATTTAAATTTTAATTAAATTATATATATATATATATAAACAGAAATAATTGTAGAATAAATCAAACAACCAGAATAATAGCCAATTTTATCCAAGGTAATATCTATGGTTTCACATCAAATTCTCAGATCTACCAGATACATCCACAAAACCATACATTCCAAGCCTAGGGTTTCTAATTTGTCCAATTCCCATAGAGATCTTAACTAACATTAATTTAACCAAAATTATGCAAAATTCATCCTTAATGGAATCTATTCTAAAATTCAAAATCAAAGAATGCATGCAGTAAGGATTTTCATAAAACCAATTCCAGAATATGAAGAGAGAGAGAGAGAGAGAGAGAGAGAGAGAGAATTCATAGAATGCAATTTCAGACAAGATAAGCAACAAGCACGAAGAAAATAGTCATTTCAAATTACAAAACATAAATTTTCAGGATGATCAAATCCTACCTCAAAAACACCAAAGAATGAAACTGATGAAGACCAGAATCGAAGATAACCCAAAACCTCCAAGCTTTCCAAAGTCAAATTCTCCACAAAGAAATCCTTCATTCTTCCTGCCAAAATTCCTCAACCTGTGTCTCCTCAAAATCCAATCCTTGCCAAATTCTCTCCAAAAACCTGTCTGTCAAAATTATGGCAAAAATCTCCAACCTGTAGGAATTCTTTTTCCACCTACTAGGGTTCGAAAACTCCACTCTCCAAAAAGCTTGCATGAATTTAGACTTTGATTTGCAGTTCAATTTCTGTTGAACTCAAGTCTATTTTCACTTTGTCTTTTGTTGAGAACACTTTAACCAAAATTAACTAATACCTTTAATAAAATTTACTCAATTTCAATTGTGCAACTTTAATGCATTCAATTAAAATAAAACATTTAATTCAAAAATAACTTCCACATGCACAATTAATCTCAAATTAACAAATACATTTCAATTGAACATAAGTTAAACTTAAAATTAAATAGTTCTAGGATGAAGATATTTAATTAATTCTCATTAATTAAATATTTCAACCACACTCAACAATTACATTTAATTAATTTCTATATAAATAAATAAATAATCTCTCATGGCTAAAAATAGAAAAGATCCAATTTATTAAATTTGCACTATTTAATCAAATTAAATAATCTAAATATAGAAAACATGCCAACAACCAAAATCAAAAGCATCACAAGGACCTAAGGACCCACATTCATACACAAGAACAGGGTTATAAACTCACATCAACTAGATGAGTTTAGGAAGGGTAGGAATAACATAATCTTGTCCACAATAATATGGCTTAGGTTAGGATTTGGACCCGTGTTATCTCCCCTCTCTTAGCATTTGAGATATTGTGATAGGGCACGCTCATCCTGACAATTCAGGGAAGTCGATGCCCTGTACCTGCAAACCTGCATACAAAACTCGCATGTACATACATAATAAATATATGATAGACAATGACAGGGATCGACCAATCATGTGGATCTCGCAAGCAAGTAACTATGACTTCGTCCCTCAACCACATCAGACACATCAAACAGAAATGTAAAACAAACACATCAACCATACACATGCAAGTATGGGGTCAGTAAAACCATAAGCATTAATGATCTCCTAATATATAATCTATCATCCTAGAGTAATCATAACATTTATTAAATCAGATTAGGGGCGAGGTACTACACTTAACCTAAATAAGAAATCTAAGAAAAACCTAAAGAAGAAATGATTTCTTAAATATGCTCTTTGATAAAACTTGTTTGATTAACTTTGTTGGATAATGAAAGAACGTTGTTTTAAGTAATTATCTATGAATTTTGTGTATTAATATTGAATTATATGTCATATTAATGAATATTGTTATGTGTTAATGAATTCTTGATTAGTGTTGTGTATTAATGAATTTTATATCATATTAATGAATGTTATGTGATTGTATTGATTGAATGTTATAGTTCATAAATGGATGAATGAAGTGTGTAATTAGATGTTAATGGGGAATTTAGATTGATGTTAGGGGGAGGGGGGGTGAGGCCAGATGATCTTCCACCTTCACGTGGTTGGCCTTGTTAAGTAGAGAATATTAAAGTATTCTTGAAACCAAGTGAAGCTCAAACTAATACACCTTCATTATTTAATCAATTTCATTCATTCTAGGTCTTTGCTCATAAGTGCATTTTGAATGTGTCATTGTTAGGCAACTATCAAATAAAAAACTAGAAGGGCCAATAGTCAACTTCTCATTGTCATTGTCTGGCATGATTCGACTTCATTTTGTGTAAGTATTCTCGTATTGAATGCGTCAACCTCTCTTGGCCTAATGTGGATTATTTCATTGGTTTATGTTTTTGAGTAGGTGAAGTGTTAAATCAGATATCAGTTGGATCTATAAGTAGCATAGATATTCTATAGCTAATAGCCTAATACACCCACGTGAATAAATTTACTTGTTGTCCCCTTAGGATTTACTTAAGCAAACAGTCCTTATGTGCTCAAAAATTAGTTGTTTTAGTCCTGCAATTGTAGATGATTTTATGCATGAATTCAATGACAAGAACTGAACATTTAGGCTCTATGATAATGCTTGTCATCCTTATATGGCAGGCAAATAAATCCAAGGAAGCTTTCAAGAAATATTTGGAGTCAAGCGGCATGCTTGATACCCTCAAAAAAGGTCTGTGACAGTTCTTATATGATGAAATGCTGAATCCAAAAAATTAATTTGTGAATTTGCATCTATTTATGAGATAATATATTAATATTGGCAGTTCCTCTTATATGATGAAATATTGATTTTAGAAAATTAGTTTGTGAATTTGCATCCATTATTTTTGGATGCTTGAATGTTATGTTTTCCTTGTGAGGATTCAAATTAATTTGATTGATATGATCTTCGAAATGGTGTAGGAATCTTTTAGATTAATGTGATTTGTATTATCATATAATATCTATGCTCTTATCAACTACCTTGTTTCCATGTATGATTTACAGTTATTCATTCCAGTGTTCTAAAGATGAATCTGGATGATATCTTTGAGCAAAAGAATGAGGTTGCTAAAGTTGTTGAAGAACTTGAAAAGGTTGATATATTAATATCAGTTTCATTTATTTATTGATGTGTATTGTTAATTGATTACTGTAAAGTATCTCTTAAATATCAAACAAGATGAAATTTGAATGTAGTATGATTCAATTGTTCATTTCTATGCTTACAAGCTATGTCAAACTACAGATATGAGATAGTTCAAACACTTATTATGGATACAGAGGCTGATGTGCATGTCAAGAAAGCAATGAATGAAATAAATATAGGCAAGACTTTTACATCCAATACTAAATGTCCTTTTTACCATGATATTGTTGGAGATTGCTAGCATATACTTTTGGATTTTGTAAATGGGTTGATGGTATTCATTTATTTAAGAAAAACCCAACTCATTATCCTCAACTTTGTTCATATTTTTGTTCTATATCTGTTTAGTTTATTTACCCAAAATTTCTCTCAATTTCACCATCATTCATTTCATTCTTTTATATCAGCTGGAAGAATGAGGGTGGTAACACAAGAAAAAGAAGAGGCAGAGTAAATTTTACAAATCAAGAGAGCAAAAGCTTTCCTTATTTTATTTGTCAGTATGCATCAACACTTCCTTTTATGTTATATATGTATATTTTATAGATTTGTATATTTATAATTTTAAAAGTTGTAAGTAATATATATCGAGTCTGTTTGTAGCACCAATAATGAAAACTATTTTCTTGGCTGTCATACCATCCATCTCCGTTAACAACTAGTTAAGGACTCTGTCTATGGCACCGCCAACATCCCCAACACTGCTTCCATGCTGCAAACATGCAAACCAGTTATGCATCACCAGTCAGAGAGCCTATCTCAAATAGTTCAAACAAAATTCCTACTCAAATATATTCACCGTCATCAACTTGAACTTCACTCATAAAAAATCAACGCACTTGTGTAGCAATAGAATCAAGCTCGTCAAAAAATAGGACACAAGGAGTTGATCCTCTAGCTTTATCAAAAATTTCCCTCACATTAGCCTCACTTAGCCTCGCTCTCTCCAAACCACATTGTTAACAATTCAGGGCCCTTCACACTGATGAAATTTGCCTGACATTTGTTAGCAATGGCTTTAGCAGATGGATTGCTAGCAGATCCCAAAGTAGTCTGGAAGTGCTCATTACTAACGGCCATGGAGTTTAGAATCTCAGCATCTATTGTCTCATCTTCTAAGTCTATAACATCCATCTTTTCCCTAATGCACTGAAGTGCAACCTCAGTACACAAAACAACAAGATCTGCTCCAACATATCCATGGGCATCCTTAGCAATCTTTTCAAGATCAACCTGTAACAAGAAAACTAAAGATAAATAGATACTCCTTCAAGAAACATAAAGATTAATAAATGCTTTCAAAATCTAAGAACTGTTTAACATTAGATATAGAAGTACAAAAAATAAGGCCCGAATATATGTACATTATTAGAGAGCTTCATATTCTTTGTATAGATGTGAAGCACTTCCAACCTGCCCACTTCATCGGGAACCCCAATATCAATCTCCTTGTTGAACCTTCCAAATGTTCTGAGTGCTAGATCAATACTATTTGGTTGGTTAGTTGCTCCCATAACAATAACATGGGCACATGATTTAAGTCCATCCATAAGCATAAGAAGTTGAGAAACAATTCTCCTCTCAACTTCACCATGGGTTTTTTCCCTCTTGGGAGCTATATAATCAATTTCATCAATAAATATAATGGACGGGGCATTCTTCTTAGCCTCCTCAAAAGCATTCCAGAGATTGCTTTCACTTTCTCTAGCCAACTTTGACATGATCTCAAGTCCATTGATATAGAAAAAGAAGGCATCGGTTTCATTTTCCACCACCCTAGCAATTAAGGTTTTCCCAGAACCAGGAGGCCCATAGAGAAGAATACCCTTTGGGGGCTTCACACCAATAGGTTTGAAGATTTTTGGGCATCTAAGAGGAATCTCTACCAATTCGTGGATCACTAGTCAGAGCCTATCTCTCAAATAGTTCAAACAAAATGAAAAAACCAACAGTTTCACATAGAGCAAATGGATTGCTAGAGCCCAAAGTAGTTTGGAAAATAGAACAAGCAGGGACATGCTGGCAACAAGCAACAGAATGAGTGTGGACACCTGAAGATAAATATCTAGACTAATCACCGATCAGGATGTCGTTGGTGATAAGTCTAGATATTTATCTTTTATTTTTTTTAAACACTCAGCGGCTCGTTGAAAGTTTGACACACATGCGTCGAAAGTGTGGCCTAAAATGACCATTCTGTGTCAAAATGTGGTGTCACAGGTTTGGCATCCTATTCAAAGCCATTAAATATTGTGACTAAATTTGGTTGAAAAATGACCATCATGAGTTTGGCATCCTGATCGGAATGACCAAAGTTTTCGACCCATATTGGTCAAAATATCGACACATACACAAACACTTACCAATGTTATCTTTAGCCTAGGTTGCCCTCATTTTCAACCAATCATTGAGTCGATCCTTTGACAGGTTTATTAATTAGTTGATCTTTCGACACCAATAATAGCGACGAACCCGTTGGTTGACCATTCGATCGAGTTGGGTAGAAGCTTCGACCAATAGTGCATCAAAAAATGGTGCAAAATGTACTAGTGACAAGGAAAAATGGAAACTTTGGAAAACAAATGTGGCACTTCTAGAAACTTGATGTGACAACCTCCATTAGTAGGATTAAATTCTCAAGCATGTGACAAGGTTTTTATTTCTATACAAGGAGCCTTGCCATTAGTAGGTGACATGGGGCCATAGAAAAAATAGAATTTCAAAGGTGTAGGATAGAAATAAAAATTTGTAAGCATGGATATGCCTATGAGGTTCACCACCCATAGGTCACATAAACCATTCATGGGTCGCATTAGTGATAATAGGTTGGCTAGGTTGACAAGAACTAATTATGCCCTGGTCCTCATAGCTATGAAATGGGTTTTGGGAAATGACTTTCTAGAGAGTGAAGATTTCTACAGGCTAAACACAAAAATTTCATTAGGTTCATGGACTCCTATTGCAAGGGCATTGTGTATGTATTGGTTGTGGCTCACTATGGACTTGGGTTTCCAATGGTGACCAAATTGAGGAATTATCTTGAGAGTGAAGCGGTGGTACCATGGGTGCCATTCCTTTCCAAATTCTACTCCTTTTCAATTAACATGCATCGCTTCTATGTATGTGATTAGGATAATTTTTTGAAGAAGTACATGGATCTAAAAGAGGAGATGACTAGGGAATGCCTGAAAGAGTTCTTCTTGATAGCCTTGTTTGAGCAAGCATGGGATACTAACAACAAATCAGCTAACGTGGAGTCATCTAAATCAAAAGATGACTTGGAGGATAGTGGGGATGACTCGACCTAGGATGACTCTGATTCTAATGACATGTGACCTGTGCTATTGTGGATAAGACAAACGTTCTATTTTGTAAATTTTTATAAAAAAAATTATGATATGATGATAAGTAAATGATCAAAAGGGAACTATAGATTTTTTGTATTTTTCCCTGAAAATAGATACCAAAATATAAATGAAATTTAACACTTTTTGCTCATTTATTTATCCACGTCTATTTTAGTTTCATCATTTGCATGGATATTATTATATGTTTCTTTAAAATGTGAATATGTATATAAAGAAAACTTATATTATAACAAAGGATCCACTACTGCATATAGATGGTAGTTGGCCAGAGAATACCTTATTAAAAAGAAAACATGTATGAATGGAATACACCCAAAGTGTTGGCATGCTTGTTTTTAATAAAATAAGGGTTATAAAAACATAAAAATTCACCATTTGAAAGTTTCTTTAATATGTGATGACAATTAATCATGACATGAACAATGGAAATGTTAGAAATAGGGAATAACAAGAGGGGGGGTGAATCAGTATTCTACAAACTTTTACTTTTGCCTAATTATGGATATAACAGATTATCTTTATACATGCATAACATAAGAAGCTAAACAACATGCATAGCAATAAGACTAAAGAACTCATAACACATTATTTGTTCTCAAGGAAACCCTGGCCAAGGGAAAACCCCAGTGGGTATGGTACCCACAAAGATCCACTAATCAAAATTATCCTGTTAAGGATGTTGACCCTGTTAGGAGTCTATTACAAACATATAGTGTATCAGTCATGATTAAGGGACTATAGGCCTTGTTAGAAGCCTCAACCCTGTTAGGAGCTGGCAGTACAAAATGTGATTACCAGATGATCCCACTGCCCAAACAAGTAATGTACATATACTCTGATTATAAAAGAAGGTTAAGGTACATAACCTTATACTACTTGCATCAATATCTCTTCGTTTCTCTTTCACTATCACTATTACATATGCATCATATATTTTGCATCATATCACTGCTTCATTACATTTCATTACTTCATCATACATCTATATATTTTCTTACAATTACAATTACATTTATACAAATAACCTTATCCAAGGGTTAAAATCTAGTATGTGATCCCTTTATATTGTTAAGTCATTATTTTGATAAACAAAATAATCCCTTAACTCTTTACTAATTATGTCTTCATATTCTGTCTTATCGGCTTGACACTGTCTTTAGTAAAACTGTCATAACTTCTTCCGTACATTCCATACTAACTTGCACTCTGAGATGGGTGTTCAATAGTCATCATAGAGTCTATTTTCAAGTGCACAAGCATTGAACTTACTCCAATCAACATCACAAACAAAAACTATGTCTAGGTTCAGTGGTAAAAATACTATCTCACACTTAGACAAATTTGCAATGCGCTTTGTCATACTAGCTCTTTGACTTGTGTGATCTTCATGTGGATCATATGTTTCCATAATGACAACATCTATGTAACCAACTCAGCCAAATTTCCAACAATCTCCCCCTTTGTCATTGGTGGCAACATATGAGAAAATTGGCTAAGTGTACAACTTCAAAATCTCAAAATTGTGGCCATAGTATAAAATATATACTATCCTTATAACTCCTCAAAAAATATTATCTCTAATATAGTACTCCCCCTAAGAGTATCAATCCTTATCATATATTATCAATTTTATGCTATGTATCTCTCCCCCTTTGAGAACAATGACAAAATAAAGGTAAGGAGGGTTACAAAATTGTATCACAAAAAGATTATACCTTAATTCAATTATTGCAAAGCTGGTAGGCTTGCAACAGAATCTGCAAAATCAATCTTCATAGCTTCTAACTCCTTCTCCCATGATTTCTTAATGGAATCTACCACATTGAGTAGTGCGCTCAGTCCATAAGATGCTATTTCACATGCTTGGAAGTTTTCAAAGTTAAACTTCTGAAAAGATGTCTTAGCTGAAAGACATTCTTCCAACTACTCTTCAATAATGCTTAACTTCATAGAAGTGTGCTCTCTCAAAAGAGTGAATCTTATCATTTTTCTATCTCTCTCATCTTGCACAACTTTGATTTCATCATATAGCTTCCGAATTTTCTTCTCAACATCAAATACCTTCACATTGGAGCTAGAAAGAAGGTTAGTTTCATTCAGAATTTCTTCTTCCTTCAACTTCATCTTCTGATCTTCTTTTGTTGTCAAGGTCTCTGATTTTGTACACTGTATGTACAAAGATTTTCCTATTTCCAAATTCTTCCTCAAGTCCTTGATACAAATATCAAGATTGTTGATATCATTTTTGATATTCTGGCTAATGTTCAAAAGCATTTTGGCCACATAGGCTACTTATGCTTTCACTTTTGCAATATTAGATTAGTTTGTGAATTCATTGTCAAAAGTGCTCATTACCTTCTTTTCTTTCTCCAGAGGGTCTGCTTCTGCAATTTGTGTAGTTACAATGCTTTGTAACTTCTCAGTAAGTTCCTTCAGGCATCCTTCAAGACTTTTCACTTTCTTGTTCTTGCCAATGATTTTATTCAAGGATGAGATCAATTCCAACTGATCATCATCATCTAATTCCTTTCCCAAATGCTCAATCATAGATCCAATCTTATTCTTCTTTCCAGTCTCAGGAGTAAGACTGATATCTTCTTTAGTGGGAATGGGTATTTTTTTTTCTGTTACTAGGGGTTCTACAACTGTTGTCTCTATTGTCTCTTCTCCTTTTGTAGTTTCCTATTCTTCAAAGGCTGAATTGTCAACAATGTTCTCCAAATTCTTGAATACATTATCATCAGTATCCAAGGTGATCTTTGTTCCTTCTGCATTCATGGTTTCATCTTCAATGTTAATGGCTAGAGGAGAGGGGATGTCCTCTTGTTCTGTCACACCTGCTTGCTTTGCTGCAAATAATGGTGCTCCAACATTTTCTGTCATAACCTTGATTTTTGCTTGCTCTGTCTCAAAATTAATTTCTTCATATCTGCCTCTCATAATTTGAATGGTTCTCCTTTTGGTTCTTAGATGGGTGCTTAAGGCTTTCATGATCTGACTAAAATGTGCTTCATCTCTTACTACACAAAGCATCCTTACAAGCTTTTCTCTAATAGTTGTGTCTTCCTCTGATGCTCTCTTTTTCCTATTCACAAGTTTATTATACAAATCATCAGGTATCTGACCCTGAATTGTATCAAACTTCTTATTAGCCAAAATCATATGCTTTACCACTGCATTCTCTAGATTAAGTCTCTCTACATAATCATAAAGATCATAGTACTTATTCATTCTTGTAAAGTCTCCATCTTCAATGATCTACTCATTAAGCTTCTCAACTTTTGATTTCCAAGCTTTCTTCTTAACAGTAGTGACATCATCTTTTATTTCTACATTTTTTCTTGGAACTGGTTGCACTAAAGTTTTCTATCTCTTTCTTGGTCCAGTTTTGTGTGTGTCTGAATGTGGACCTCTAAATTAGGCACAAACGCAACATAGTCATTGCTTAATCATAAGATGGCAAGTATGAACATGAATTGTCCATCTCAAAACATCGATTGAATCGACCTGTTGCCTCCTATGTGGATGGGGTGTTTAGTTACTCTCAGAACGAGATCCAACAACCATGAGACCAACCCCACAATGGAGGATTTTCCAAGAGCTATGAAGATGAGTAAAAATGAAATTAAACTAAGATGAATATGCAATTTAATCTAAGAATTGAGATGAAATTACTAATAACTTGAAAGAGATATGAAGTGAAATTTTAATCTAAATAGCTTAAAAGAAATATGATAGTAAACTATGAGTATGTAAGCAAATTAATCTATTATAACAATGCAATACTATATTAAATGAGAATTTAAACTAATTGCAAATGAAAAGCTTTGACTAAAGTAAGACTAAAAATCACTATAGTTCAATTACTCTAAAAAATTGTCTCCTTTGAATGAAGAAAATAGGTCCATTAAATAGGCAAGCCTGGGAAGAGAATGAAGGGGTTCTTGATTTGAAACTCCTGATTCTTCATTCCCATTTGAGACAAAAAATGCATAAATTACTTAATAAAAGAATGGAAAATGCCACACAGGTGACCCTTCGAATATTATGAATTATTGATTCAAAAAGGAGCGTCCATTCAAATAACAAGTAATTATTAATTCCTTTTTGTGGGTAATTTAGCTAAAGGGGGTATATTTTAATTTATTTCTAAGTACTTATGACTTTAGGATTAAATTAAATTATCATAGGGGTAATTTAGCTAATAAAAGTCAAAGACTTTAGGAATTAATTTTAATATTTGATTAATGCAATTTATGGTCTTTGCAATTGACATCAAGTCAAATTAAGTCAGGTAGGAGAGAGAAAATTGCCTAGGAAACTAGGACTTTGGAGATGTAAAATTGAAGATAATGCACCAAAATTAATTAAATTTATTAGGTGCCAATTTTAGGGTATTACATTTTCCTTTCTTTGAATCGATGTGCAAACAACGCGTTGATTCAAAGAATAGTCTGAAGTGATAGATGACAAGAAATTTGGAAGTCTGGGTTAAGTTGCCAAGACACTGAGCAAATCAAAGCATGATTTTCCAAAGTTTAAGTTAGATTGAAAAGACAACGATCTTGAGAGAAGATGAGAATCAGGGTTAGGTTTCCCCAATGCCCAGAATGAGATTCAAATGTAAACTTAGGATTGTCTCCAAAATCAGGGTTAGATTGCCCCAATACGAAGCTTAGCCCTCCGAGACCCGGGTTAGATTAGCTAGATAACGGTCTAAGAGAGGTTTCGAGAGCCATCTTCCAAATGAAGCTCGACTCTCAAGAATTAGGGTTAGATTGCCCCAATACCTAATAGATTTTGAGAACCATCTCCAGAATGAAGCTTGATTCCTGAGGATCCGAGTTAGATTGCTTAGATACCTAAAAGATAGATGACCAAATAGCAAGATGCGAGGCGCGAAGATGCCCCTAGCAATGAGAACTGATGATTTAGGTCAGACTGATTCAAGAATTGATTTGACAAGATTCAAATGATGCAATCATCTTGCCCCCTCGGGAGAAAAATTTAAAGATGACATAAGAGGGATGATTGACAACAAGAGGTTGCAGAGTAGAAGCAATTAGACTAGATTTGAGAAGCTACAGAAGCAAATCGGAGCAAAGTAGAGGTCCTGTTGACCAAGTTTGACCATGATTGACCATGGTTGACTAGAGTTGAATTTGATGAAAAGAGAAAAGATCTTGAGAACATGATGCAAGGATGACACCAAAAGGCTGACTACACAAGCGTCCGATCCCAAAAGGATCCCAGAATTTAAAACATGATTTTGAGCTATCTAGAGATGTTAGATTTCAATTTCGATCCTGAAAATTTGTGCAATCATGATGAAAATAGGACAAAAGATGAGAACCTTTGATGAACAAAAAGAAATTAAGAGAGTAACAAGATATCGTCTCAAATCCAAGCTTAACATGCACATGCAAGCCTAAACTAAAATGCAAGCCTAGAATGAGGGAATGCAAACCCTAGGACTTGGCTGTTGGACTCACCGTATTTATCATCATCGAGTTAGTTTAAGGACGGGACAATTTCAATATGTCATACAATCCTCACTAATATTGTAATTATGAGAATATGAATATGACATAAGTCTTAGATTTGTTGGAAGGAGGTGTAAGCATTAAGGCACAAGAAGCCAAAATGACCTGAAGACCTATTCCTTTTGATTTAGCAAGCTAACATAAGCATCAAAGGACAATTGCTAGAATGACCTAAATGTTGCTTGCCTACAACCAGACATGTGAGAGTTCCTTCTTTTGCCAAAGAGTTCTCGTAGTGACCCTTACGTTCACTTAGCAGGACGAGTGTTAGCAATTTTACTTGTAGCAAAAATAAGTCACTCAAAATAGAAAAGATCATGCCCCCAGTCTTTGTGTTTCTCAGTCAAGAAATACATCTTAGATTCACTCGAGGGAAAATGATAAAGAAAAAAAACAAACAAGAAAAGGAAAAGCTTAGCATGCTTCAAAGGAACACAAAATCAGTTTTAGTTTCAGTTTATGTTTGTGTTCAAGCATATTGAAGTCGAATTAGAAGTGTACAATGTTTGAAGTCTCGATGGGATAGTGACAACAGGCAAACATAGTGAGAACCACTAGTGACCATCATGAGAGACAAAGTCTCAAGAAGATATCAGAGTGCAAACCAAGTATTAGCAGGAGAACATAGTGAGAACCACCAGTGACCGATGCAAGGAAGATTCTTAAAAGGGAGAATAAAGCATGAGAAAAACATCAACAGGAAGATGCAGTGAGGACCACTGGTGACTAATGTAAGGAAGAGATCCCAAAAGAGAGAGGTTCCAACAAGAGCTAAGTATCAGTAGGCAGGCATAGTGAGAACCACTGGTGACCAATACATGAGAGATCCTCAAGGAGAGAAATCCCAATAGTAGCTAGGCATCAGCAAGCGGACGCAGCAAGAATTATTGGTGATTGATGCAAAAACAAAACTTCCGAAAGCAATAGGACAATGCCCCCTAGACCAGGAAGATGCCCCCAAGTGTGAACCAGTTCCAATCCATGAAGAGTCAAGGAAAATATTGAAGACAACTGAAAGCGAGTGCATGAGCTAGCAAACTAAAGCAGGAAGTGAACTAAAAGCAAGAAAAAAACTAAAGCAGGAAAGCGGGAAAGCAGACTAAAGCAGGGAAGTAAGAGACTAAAGCGGGAAACTAAGAGCCAAGCAATGCTAAGATGAGATGTAGCTTCAAGAAACAAGAGGCACCTATTTACCAGGTTTTCACTATCTTGGAAGAGATTCTATTTTTGCTACCATGACGCCTGTTTACTAGGTTTTCATCAATGGCACATTTTCTTCTTTTTCAATTTTTTTGTACTTTTCTCCTTTTTTTATTTTTTTGTATTTTGAATATTTCATTTTTTTTTGTATTTTTTTCAATTTTCAATTTTTTTTTAAATTATCAAGGCACCTATTTACCAGGTTTTCACCAAGATAATAGTTACATCAAAGCACCTGTTTACCAGGTTTTCACTAAGATGATCATTTTTTCAGGACATTTTGCAATTTTAAGGATTTTTTTGCAATATATCATTTTTTAGGATTTTTTCAGGACCAATAAGTATGTACATGAGCATGCCAAGAATGTCTCAACTGTAGAACTTCTTCAGATGAAGAGCATTGATAGGCTCTTTGAGTTTCTCTCCTTCAGTGGTAGAGAGTCGATAAGTGCCAAATCCAAATCCTGTAGTAATGACATATGGACCAAGCCAGTTTGGTTCAAATTTGCCTTTCTGAACTCGCTGCTGCTAATTTTTGGGGTTCTCTCTCAGGACGAGATCACCCACTTGGAATTCTCTTTGTCTAACTTTCTTATTATAGGCTTTTCACATTCTCTTTTGATATGCTCAGAGATGATCAAATGCCACCTTCCGACGTTCATCAAGTAACTCAAGCTCTTGAAGCTAGGATATTCTATTATCTTCATCAGTGATGAGGCCCCTCAGAGAGATTCGCAATGTCAAAATCTTGACCTCAATAGGTAATACTGCCTCTACCCCATAAACCAGGGAAAAAGGAGTGGCCCCGGTTGGTGTTCAGATACTTGTTTTGTAGGCCCACAAGGTCGGATTAATCTGGAGATGCCAATCTCTACCAGATTTATGAACTGTTCGGTGCAAGATTTTTAGAATTGTCTTATTAGAAGCCTCTGCTTGTCCATTACCCTAAGGATAATAGATGGATGACCAATGCTGAATAATTTTGCATTTAGTACATAAGTCTGTTAGGTCCTTATTTTTGAATTGTCCCCCATTGTCAGTGATAATAGATGAAGGTATGCCATATTTGCAAATGATATAGTTCAGTATGAACATAGCAATGGTCTTTCTATTAACTACAGCTAGAGGCACTACCTTAACCCACTTGGTAAAGTAATCAGTAGCTATGATGATGAATTTATGCCCTCTTGAAGAGGAAGGATGTATTTGACCGACCAAGTCGAAGGCCCATTGTTGAAATGGCCAGAAACTGATGAGAGGACTAAGTTCATGAGCAAGAGCATGAATCAAGTTCCCATGAAATTGGAATTGCTTGCAAGTCTTAGCATATTGAATAGCTTCTTTTTCCATGTCTGGCTAGTAATAACCAGCTCTAATAAGTTTCCAGGCTAACGTCAGACCACTAGAATGAGACCCACAAATACCTTCATGTACCTCAGCTAGCACACACTTGGACTCATCGGGTTCTAAGAACCTAAGGAGGGTACTGTCTAGACCCCATCTATACAAGTCATTTTCTATGAGGACATACCGTGAAGTAGTACAAATGAGGTGACGCTTTTCATTCTAGGTATAGGTGTTTGGAATGATCTGGTCATGAAGGTAGGAAAAGATATGGTGGTAGCAGGATGAATCATGTCCAATGACTGAACAGATCATCCTAGATTTAGGAATATCATAGGCAGGGTAGTGTAATGCCTCCACCAGGAACTCATGTCTGAAGTTGTTTTCTGGCATTTGTAACATTGAAGCAAGAGTGGCCATTGCATCAGCTACTTTATTGTCTACCCTTGGAATCTGCTAGAAAGAAATGTGTGCAAAGTACTGTTTAAGATCATCCACCATCCTTTTGTAAGGTATTAGTTTGTCATCTTTGGTTTGGTAGACATTGTTGACTTGATTGATGATTAACTGCTAGTCTCCAAAGACCTTGAGCTCATCCACATGCCATTCAAGGGCCATCTTCATGCCATTAATGAGAGCTTCATATTTATCTATGTTTTTTGTATAGGGAAACAACATTTTATATGTTTTTGGCAATGAGTATCTTTGAGGTGTAACAAACAGAATGCCTGCACCGGATCCTTGCTGAGTGAATGATCCATCAAAGAACATGCTCCAAGATTGGTGTGTGAGAAGCATGATCGATTCATCTGGGAATTCAATACTCAAAGGTTGATGATCTTTTAAAGGAGCCTCCACCAATTGATCAGCAATTTATTATCCCTTAATAGCTTTTCTTTCCACATACTCAATGTCAAATTCACTAAGTATCATTACCCATTTTTCTAATCTACCCGTGAGGGCAGCCTTACTCAACAAGTACTTCAGTGGATCAATTTTTGCAATAAGTCTCAGGGTATGAGCCAGCATATAATGTTGCAACTTCTGGGAAGCAAATACCACTACTAAACAAGCCTTCTCAATGACAGAGTAATTCACTTCATAGGAAACCAATGTTCTGTTGATATAGTATATGGCTCTCTCTTTATTATTTTGATCTTCTTGAGTGAGGAGAGCACCCAAGGATGTATTTGTTGCTGAGATGTATAGTATAAGTAGCTTTCCATGAATAGGAGGCATCAGTATAGGTGGATTAGCAAGATACTATTTTATTTGAGTAAGTCCCTTGTCACATTCCTCATTCCATTCATAAGTCACATTCTTATGCAAAGTTTTAGTAAATGGTTGTGACTTGTCCGCCAACTGTGAAATGAAGCACCGGATAGATTGTAGCCTTCCTTGTAGTCCTCTCATTTGATTGATATTCTTGGGTGGAGGCATGTCCATAATAGCTTGCACCTTTTCAGGATCAACTTCTATGCCTTTAGCAGAAATGATATAACCCAAGAGTTTCCCAGAAGTAACACCAAAAGTACATTTCTTTGGATTAAGCCTGAGACTAAATTGTTCCATGTGATCAAGGATGGGACCCAAATCTATGAGGTGAGTTCTTCACTGCATCCTTTTGGCTAAAGTATCATCCACATAATCCTCCATCATTTTATGCATCATATAATGGAAGATAGTAGTAACAACTCTTTGGTATGTTGCTCCAGCATTCTTAAGCCCAAAAGGCATGACATTCCAGCAAAAGGTGGCCTAGGCACATGTAAAATTGGTCTTTTCTTGATCTTCTAGTGCAATTTTGATTTGATTATAGCCAGAAAAGCCATCCATCAAGGAATAGATCTCATATCCGGCTGTCATGTCAACTATTATATCAATATTAGGCAGTGGGAAGTCATCTTTTGGACATGCCTTATTTAGATCTCTAAAATCTGTACACACACAAATGGATTTATCATGTTTAGCGACTGGAACAATGTTTGAAATCCATTCTGCATAATCAATAGTTCTTATGAAGCCAACCTTAAGGAGCTTTTCTAGCTCTACTTTAACCAAAAGCGCTACATGTGGATGCATTTTTCGCAGCTTCTATTTAATAGGTTTGATATCTGGTACAATGGACAAATGATGCATAATTAGATTGGGATCTAATCCAGGCATGTCAGAGTAGGTCCATGCAAAGTTTATTTTCTTTCTCTAAAAGAATCTTGTGAACTCTTCTTTTTCTTCAGCAGACAATGATTGTGCTAGGTGAATAATCTGTGGAGCAGCCTCTGTACCCAAATTGACCAATTTTTTCAACTCAATCAATACTGATGACCTCTCTTGAAAATGGCTCAGAAGAATATCACATATCTCATCCTTGGGTGCCTTAGAGAGGTTTTCACCCTCGGATATGTCTTTTATTTTTACTATTTTTGGCTTTGATAATGCCACAAAGTGGTTTTCACCATCAGAGCGCCTATTTTTTCTTCTTTTAATTTTTTGACTGAGATACTTGATATCTGCCTCTGTCATGTTGACACTACTTTCACTGGTGGAGGGCATCATAGGTTCAATAGCATGGAGGTAATAGGTACAATAATAGGATTAGTCTGAGGAAGAGGTCTTCCAAAGTTGTGAAACAATGAGTTTTCTTGGAAGAATGAGTTGTCTTGGTCTTGAAATGAGAAACTAGGTTGCACTTCAAAAAATGGATTAAAACACTTTTGAAACATTGGAGGTGATGGTTGAGATAGACTATCTTTTGAAGTATTCAATAAGGAAATCAAGGATATCTCACAAAGTTCAAATTTTGCAACAGATTCAGGAGGATCTATTTCTTGATTAGGAGGTTCATTTCTACCTTGATTAGGATTTTGAATGGGATAAGTCTTGCCACTTCTAGTCGTGACAGTCATAGACAAGGATAAAACAAGAGAGGACTTGGGATAAAGCTAGACTTGGTCTCTAAGAACAACACAAAGGAGATAAAGGCTAGAACAACCAAGATGTGAGATGGACCTGGTATGAATCATCAAAAGAGGTGGCTAGAATAGCCGAGATAAGACTATTGCAACATGAGATACAAAAGGCATAAAGAATTAAGGTAAACCAATGAGAGATGACACAAGTCAAAGCAAAGATCGATCGATTCCTAACTCAAAACAACTAGTTTCTGATAGTGAATGATAGGAAAGCAAAAAAACAAACCTCAAACAAAAGGTAGATCAGATAAAAAGTCAAACAGTCAATGGCAAACAGGTCTCTATTTTTGCAAATTGGGCTACAATCTCATATGAGATAGTACTAGGCCACGTGAGAGAACACCAGTCTTCGCGTGAGAGAACAAAGTATCACGTGAGAAAGTGCTCTGAAGTGTGAAACTTCACATTAGAAAAGTGCAAAATTTGACAATCTGACATAGTTTTTGAGGTTAAATTTGAATTTTGATGTACAACCTGAATTGATGTCTGACAAAAAATCTAGTTTCCTGACAGGTTTGAAGAACAGTTTAATCAACAATCTCATTTTAGAATTTCAAGCATTCATTTAAAGACACAAAGGTTCAAATCAAATAGTTTTGATACAAGAAGTAGTCGTTAACAGACCTATCAAGGACAAAGCAACTTGATAGCATCAAGGGCATCTTTGTTTGATAATGATTGGACAATGTTTAAGAATTGATAACAAACACATAGCTTAGTCCTACAAAAAAAATGGTGAGAAGCCAAAACCTTTATACTTTCCTTTACTCTTTTGCTAGGTGTGGAGGAAGTGGATCTAGTGGATATCTTTGCTTCTTGATCCTTCTCAATTTCTTCCACTTTCACCTTCACTTGTGTTATTTCCTACTGTGTTGCAATTGATGATAAAGGTGGAATAGACAAAACTTCTTTTTGTCCACTCTCTCTGATTGTTGTTGCTATTTTCTTTGCTACTAAAAATTCATGCTCTGTCATCCCTGTATCTTTTAGGATTTTCTTTATGGTGCTTTCAACTCTTTTCTTAGACTTTTTCTCTTCAATTAAGGTCTTTGCAGAGTTGAAGTTCTCCTCAAAGGTTCCAAACCTGTTAGATTGAGTGTCCAATTTACACTTAAGTAACCTACTAACATACTCTTCTGTCTCTACCTTAGATATCTCATAGCCAAGAGGGTCTATGAACTCTATTCTAGGTTCTACTACTTCAATGTAGGTAAAGTCAGTATCCACCATAAAACATATGTCATCTTTATACTTCTCCATAAGAGACTTTGGGATCCTTGATCTGCTAGACACAATATTCTGAAATGTCTTGATTACCAATACTGCACTCTCATTTATTTTGTCAATAACATGTCTTCTATACACTAGGTTAATTCTTTCCATTGTATTTTGGCCATCATTCTAATCATTTCCAATGGTGTAAGGAAATCTTGTCAATAGATGAAAAAACATATAGGTGATTGAGGATGAGAACCTAAATTGTGTATACTTAGTTTTCTTAATCTTCTCCAGATTCTCAAATAGTTGAATTCTCAAAATTTCACACATATCAACTTGTACCTTGTCAACACACATTAGATAAGCTGCATGTATCATTCCATCTTCCATGTCATCCTCTCTTGAGTTTGCACAAAACTTAGTGGTTAGGATCTTGCATAAGTATCTCACATCATCTTGTTTGATCTTACTAATCACAATTCCTCTACCATTATAGGATGAATTTGTGTTGTCAATGACTATTTTCCTCATGTTTTTCTCATTTAAAGGAATAGCTCCAGTTTTAGATAATCCAGTGACTTCATGAATCAAATCAGTTGTGATATCTATCACTCTATCTTCTAACCAAAACTTCCCATTATGAATTTTGCTTAAGATAATCTTAGTACATTCTTCATTATCAAATTCATACTGTAATGCATACTTAACAATTTCATTATCTTCCAAATATTCAAATCCTTATTTTAGTGTCATATCTTGATTGTAGATCTTTTGATATTCATTTGTGAAATCACTATCACTAAAAGTCTCTAGTTTGCATCCAAGATAACTTCTGACATTCTCTAGGTGTAAAACTCCATCTGGTACAGATGATAAAGCTAACCTAGGATCATCTTCCAAGGGTTCTACTAGTTCCCTTTTAAACTTAGGTCTATTCTTATCTCTGACATTGTGTATTAAAGAAACATCCATGATTTCTTCTAATTCCTTCACTGATTTAAAGATTTGTCAAGTAAAATACCTTGATTTCATGATTTTAGGGCTTGCGTAGATTCGAGACAAAATTCTTCTCCAAATCCTTGCAAAATGCTTCCAATCACTGCTCTTTGATCTCCTTAACACTTGATTTTTCTTTGATGATCAAATAATACTAATCATGACCTTTTATTAATTCAATCTCACTTAGATCTGACATCGCATTCAATTCTTTTGCCGCTTCTTTCCAAAAAAGTTGTTTCTGCTAACCTACAAAACTTAAAACTTCTTGCAATCTCGCAAAACATAATATTTTTCTTTGCACTCTTAACCATAGCATTAGAACATCATAAACTACCTTGCATTAATTGCACAAGACTTAGTTCATCATATATCTACTTCTACACTAATCTAAGTTCCTATTCTACTACAATTTTCATAAATTAAGTACTTTTGAGATGGGTCAGGTAAAGATTCATTCTTACCTTTTGATAATTCACTTTCCTAATTACCTTCAATGTTGAATATGTCTCCTTGGTCTGTGCTTTTGATAAAATTCACTTCATCTGATTTACTATAGCATCCTTTCTGACTGTTATTTGCATCTTCATTTCTTCTTGCATGATTTATGGGATTAGGATGAAAAACTCTATTGTTCATTTAGCAAAAGGTTGCAATGTGTCCAACCTTGTTGCATCTATAACATATTACTCCATTTCTTCTATTCATATCTTTAGTAGGTTTCTTATCTACATTGTTAGTATTCCTAAACATTCTACTACCATCATTATTCTCAATAAATTTAGGTTTCCTACATTCAATAGCTCTATGTCCAAAACCATGACAATTATAACAATAACCATGAAGAGGTTTAAATTTCTTACCTGTGCAATCTCTCTTCATATGACCAATAGTATTACAAGAAAAAAATCTACCTTTGAATTCTTCTTGCATACCTTTGGGTGATTCCTCTTGCTTAGGTGATTCTTCTTCTTTAGGTGTATCTTCAAATTTGTTGATCTCATCAAACTTCTTCTCATCTATGCTTTCAGATATTTTCAGATCTGGTTCCTTGCTTTCATCATTTGTTTTAGAAGTGTTGAATCCAAGACCAGTCTTATCATAGAATAGTTTTTGATAAGATATTTGTTCATCAATCTTCTCACTAGTTGAATATAGCCTTTCAAGTTGTTGTTTAGATTGAATCAGTTCACCTTTCATGATCTTATTGTATTTCTCAAGTTCATCATACTGCAAATTGACTTTCTCAAGTTTTGATTTTAGTCCTTCAATTTTAGTCTTTAGACTTTCATTCTCAAATTTCAGATTTGCTTCATTCTTGCCATTTCCATCTTTCAAACTAAGCTTCAGATTTTCTATCTTCAGTTCATGCTTAAGGATCTCATTTTCTTTTTCTAAATTGTCATCACAATCTTCAATAAAAACTTCAGATTCCTTTTTAGATCTCAGATCTTCCAATTTGTTTTTCAATTTCTCAATGAGGTTCTTTGCATCATAATATTTTCTTTTCAAAGTATCTTTTTCAATAGTAAGCAATTCAATATGTTCAAGAGCTTCTTCAAGATTCTTATGTAGTTGATCAATATCCATAGAGATCTTACTCAAGCTGCTAGGCTTTCCTTGAATGATTCTTTTCCGAGTAACTAAGCTCCGATACCAATTGTTAGAAGTAGGGAATACTGAGAGGGGGGGTGAATTAGTATTCTACAAACTTTTACTTTTGCCCAATTATGGATATAACAGGTTATCTTTATACATGCATAACATAAGAAGCTAAACAACATGCATAGCAATAAAACTAAAGAACTCATAACGCATTATTTGTTCTCGAGGAAACCTTGGCCAAGGGAAAACCCTGGTGAGGATGGTACCCACAAAGATCCACTAATCAAAAGTATCATGTTAAGGATGTTGACCCTATTAGGAGTCTATTACAAACATATAGTGTATCAGTCTTGATTAAGGGACTATAGGCCTTGTTAGAAGCCTCAACCCTGTTAGGAGGTGGTAGTACAAAATGTGATTACCAGATGAGCCCACTGCCCAAACAAGTAATGTACAATATACACTAATTACAAAAGAAGGTTAAGTTACATAACCTTATATTTCTTGCATCAATATCTCTTCGCTACTCTTTCACTATCGCTATTACACATGCATCATATATTTCATATAATATCACTGCTTCATTACATTTCATTACTTCATCATTCATCTATATCTTTTCTTACAATTACAATTACATTTATACAAATAAATTTATCCAAGGGTTAACATCTAGGATGTTGTCCCTTTATATTGTTAATTCATTATTTTGATAAACAAAATAATCCCTTAACTCTTTACTAATTCTATCTTCATATTATGTCCTGTTGGCTTGACACTGTCTTCGGTAAAACTGTCATAACTTCTTCCGTACATGTCGTACTGACTTGTGCTCTAAGATGAGTGTTCAATAGTCATCATAGATTCTATGTTCAAGTGTGCAAGCACTGAACTTACTCCAATCAACATTGCAAAAAAAAACTATGTCCAGGTTCATCGGTAAAAATACTCTCACACTTAGACAAATTTGCAATGCGCTCTGTCATACTAGCTCTCTGACCTGTGTGATCTTCATGTGGATCATATGTTTCCATAATGACAACATCTACGTAACCAACTCAGCCAAATTTCCAATAGAAAATCCTTGGAAAGTCTCACAAATGTGCGAAAGTACTTAGGAAAAATTGTTTTACATGAGAACAAAGTGTGTCATCTTGTGTAGTAGCACTTATTAAAAAAAATGGAAAATATAACTATTTACACTAACTATAAAAACCAAGTTAATTACAAGGACCAATTAACAAGAAGGGAGAAATAACTATCCTAATGAGTGAACTTATTTTTCTCAATTAACTCGTCAACCACCTTTTGACCAAATTTGGGATGAAAAGAGAGGTTTTTCCTTTTAGAAAAGAAAATGTGATCATTCTTTTGAGAAGTTCCTTAAATTACAACATGTGGTATTTTAACTTTTAGATTGATTTCCTCATGCTCTAACCTAAGCATGACTTTTATTGGGTGACAAGTTACAGATGAGGAAATACCTTATAGGGAATCCACATATTTTCTTGAAGCAAGATGGTGCAGGGAGAGGGGCCCGAGGCTTCTCAATCATCTTCAACTCCACTGGCTGGGGGGAGGTTCTCTTCCTCATATATCAGGGTGACCTCCAACATGGTCTATCTGAGGGGTGAAGAAAACTCTTCTAGATCTTCCTAGAAATGCATTTTGTCACTGTATTCCTCTCCACATATAAAAACTACATGCATATCTTTTAATATCTTCTTTCATGCCTTTGAAGGTAGAATTTGAGAGAAAAAAATAGCATGAAGGTTCCCTAGAGACCTCAATATATTGCACAAGAGAGAACTCTTCCACAAAGAATGGAATCTTAGAGAAAAGAGAAACCAAATCATCCAACTTTGATGAAACTAGGGAAATATTACCCCCTTCACACTTTGGGCATAGTTGTGCCTACTGGAAACTGCACTAGGGTTGCTACTCTTCAGAAAGATCATCCTCATGAGATTTCTAGGCTTGGCTCTGTATACACCTAAAAATGGCTTCATTAATTAATTAAATATTTATTATTTAATTATTATTGACTTGATAAATTAATTAAATATTTATTATTTAATTAATATTTGTTTCCTCTATTTATTAAGTAAATTATTCAATTTATTTAATAAATTCACTATAATATAATTATATATCCTAAGTCTTCTAAATAGTCTATTAAAAGTGATTTAATTAAATACACAATCACCTAAATATGACTAAATCCCCTAGTCCACTTCATCCACCTAGTCACCTGACACATCACCTTGGCTAAGATAAATTATTATTATTAATTATTTATTCATATTTATCCTCACCCACACATGTCCTATTCTTAAGGGCTATGTGGCCTCATAGGACTTGGTCTCATGACCACATGTCCTCTCAACAACCAAGTCAAGAGACCTTCCCTATTCTTAAGGGGCTTCTCAAGCCACCTCTAAGGGTCAAAGGTGACTCATGGGACACTTGTACAAAGAGTCCTCATGAGGAAAAGGTCTCTCCCCCTTTCTCTCTTTGGTCTTTGTGAGACACTTGACATGTGTCTTTCCCTTCCACCTTCTTCTCCTCCATGTCAATGTGAGAGGAACATCATCCCTATTCTTCCTCTCACATTCCAACTACATCCCCCTTTCTCTCAACTCCTTCAACTAAGTCAATTCTAGCCCTAGGATCTTCCACCTTTCATTCTCAACCGTAGGATCGTGCCACCTAGGACTAGATCCTCCAAAACTCTATAAAAGGAGCCTCATTTTCCCTTTGTGGGCTAATAGAAAATAGGGATTTTTGAGAACAAGCATTCAAGCATTCAAGCATCCAAGCATTCAAGCATCCAAGAAAATCAAGCATCCAAGCAATCAAGCAAACAAGCATTTTCATTATCATCCCCATCATTTGCATTCCATTTCATTAGATTTGCATAAGCTATTGTGCATCCATTTCACTCAATCTCCACACTTTGGAAACATCTTGGGAAAAGGGCTTCATTTGGAAATCTGAGAGCTCAACATCTTCAAGAAATCAAGGTTAGGAGGGCAATGGAGACAAGCTGCATTTGTAGGTGAAGGTAAAATTGTTATTTTGGCTTCATTGTTTATTGCATTCTTCATTGTAGTTTTCTTATTAGATAGATTTGTTAGCTTCTTTTAGTTAATTCATCATTTAGAATAGTATCCAACTAATTTGCATATAGGCTCTTCTCACTCATTTTCTTTGTGATAAAAACTACCAACCCTCCCTAAAACATAGAAATAGTGTTCAACATTAGAAACTAGAAAGAGAAGTCCCAAAATTCCTCTAAAATGGATTATCATTCTTCCTAATATGTTTCATCTAGAGTGCAAACATGCATGACCTTAGCCTCAAAGAAAAAATCCTCTAGCACATAGGGAACCTTGGGATAAGCTATTGGTGCATTTAGATAACACTAGAGGGAAACCCTCTATCTTTCAAGCTCAATGATCTATATATCTCACTAGAAATATAAGAGTTCCCTTGAAAGTTGAAGCCTAACTCTCTAGAAAAGGTTGAGGAGAAACCCAGTCAAGAAAATTGTAGTAATTTAGATCCATGCTACTTAGATATAGAGCACATATTATCACATGTACTTGTAGGCTTCATGCAAGCCAGAAGAACCAAAAAATGCACTACCTTTGGAGATAATGTTTTGTCCTTGACCAACTAGGCATGCTGGGAAAAATGTTGATCTCTAAGAGGCTCGAGCCTAAATAAGGGCAGTCCAAAAGATTTGTAGGAAGTTGGATGGGGTGCTCCCTACAAAGAAACCTTCAAGATTTTATAGAAGTCATCTCTTCTTGTCAAGGTTTGGATGAAAATGATAAGGAAACTCTTTTGCAATAAAACTAAGATAGGGGGAGGGAAAATGCCAAATTGAGCTTTTAGATGAGTCAAGAATGTGAAAGATAAAATTTATGAGAGCTTAATCATTCCTAGTCAGGGATCTATGTCTCCATCGACAAGGACACAATGTCCTTTAGACCTTTCATTATTGGATGGGAGAACACAATGCCAAAGTCAAGGTGGAAAAGGAAACATGTCCATATCCCAACTGTGGGAAGCACCTACAAGGGTCCAAATGAAGATGTGTAACTCCTAAGGAGAGTATAAATACTCATACCCACATACACGGTACAAGAACACTACTTATAAACAAAGAAGAAATAAGTGAAACCAAGAATGTATGATTTCTTATGGACATAAATAGTTCTTATAAGGGTCCAGTGAAAGAAGTGCAACACCCACAACAAACCTTCCTAAGGAGCAAGCTATAAATGGTACAATTTAGCCTCTATTATAGGTGCATTTTGAGGAGAGGAAAGTCATTGTGATAAAAAAACACCCAAACAAATAGAATACAAATACACCAACATAAGAAAATTGGGACACACCCATAAAGAATTAGCACAAGATACATTGATTAACAAAAAAGGAAAGGCAACATAGGAATGTTGAATTTGGCTTCTAATGTGTGGGTCAGGGGACATTGTTAGTGCATTAGGGTACAAGGTAGTTTTGGTGCTGTGGCATGTCTTTGGGATCCATGCAAAGTTATTCCTAATCGATGGGCTTCTAGTATTCATTCTTTGTCTATGGCTGTGATAAGTTTGGACTCGGGAGAAGTCAACGTTATCTCCAATATTTATGCTCCTATTGGTCTTGTAGGAAAGGCTAAAATCAGGTAGAATATCATATTGGTAAGGTCTTGTTAGAGGTTTGGTTGAGTAGGTCAAAGATTTTTGAGGTGTGCTAGCATGAATGTTTTGTCATTGATGTCAACATACTATTTTTTGTTGCAGACAATGTGTTGAGCAATGTTTAGTATTTGTGAAATGTATGGTTCGGTTGCTACATTTAAGATATATTATCTCAATTCTTGTTAGAGATTCTAAGATGTATGTAGTTGATGCTTATCAAATTACAAAGGTTTGCATCATTGTTTGACTGAGTTATGGTTGAGTTATTGGTTGTTGGTATTACAGTGTTTCTGTGTGCAGAAGTTGAGTATTTGATTTGATATGAGATAGATTTGATGATTCGTAGGTTGAAAAGATAATATTATCATTGTTCCTTATCATTGTGTCTATAGTTACCATTTTTCATGATTCAAAGTACAACAAGCTATCTTTTGATATGATAGAGTTCAATGAGACAATGTTCTTGATGATCGGTGTTGAAGATGAGTTTGGATTTGATGAGAAGTTTCTAGATGGTATTCATGTTTCTTGTTTGTGTTCTTGGATCACATGATGATCATGTTTTTGGTTTGAATTGATTAAGGAGATCTAAATTACTAATTTGGTAGTGTGTGGTTTTTCCTTAATTTGAGTCCTAGCTGAATGGATGGAGTAACGTGTTACAATTCTTGGTGTTGTATTGTCAATGGTGTAGCATGTTTGAGGTTGAATATTTGGGTCCCATTGAAGTCTTAGCTAACTTAATTTGGATCACAATGGTGATTGAGCATATTGTTTATATATTTTATTATAAATAGGTTTTAGCCGACCTAGTGGAGGATTATTCTATGTAATCAGTATATATTAGAGATCATTTTATAATTGTGAGTGTGGATTGCATGTATCCATGTATGCATGTATGTAAGGATATGTGTGAAATGTACTTGATTAGAACTATATAGGCATAGAATATGCTATTTTCAGTTTGGTTTTAATGGACTTCTTTTTCCATCTTGATGTAATTGTAAAGAAGATTAGTGAACTTGATTGAGAACTAAATCTAAGATTGTATTTTGAGTAGTGTGCTCTTGGAAGTGTGCCTGTAGAGTCAGATATAAGCCTTTGGGTGTATGTGAACCTATTTTTCTCTATATTCATGCTCTTAACTAGGAAGTACTTTTAAAAGAGTACATCATCTAGTGGATTAGACTCCCAATGGGGTTTTCCCTAACGGGTTTCCTTGAGAACAAATCTAGTTTTCTTGTGTTATGTGTTGTAGATCTTCCATTTACTATTTATCATTCAGATCTATTTATGTTTAAGAGGTTATGTGCAATAATTGTTATAAGTAATTCACCCCCCAAATTGTAAATGCCTTCTTTGGGCGTAAAAATTGGTATCAGAGCGAAGTCCTTTTGTATAAGCTTAACTTCTTGAAGGATATCGGGCATGGAAACTTTGAGGAAAGAAAGTCCAAAGTTTAATGGTGCTAACTATCTGATATGGAAGGATCAGATGGGTACCTACCTGATGTGCATGGAAGATGAATATTGGCTGATTACTACAGATAAGAGCTATGCTATTCCTAATGATCTAACACAATCTACTATAGTTGAGAAGAATAAATTCAAAAAGATCATGTTGGAAAGATAAGCAACTATTAGTGCCTTATTAGATTCAGAGTATTCACATATCTATGGTTTGAGGACTGTTGCTTAGGTATGGACTAAATTAGAAACTAATTATGAAGGTGATGAATATGTTAAGAAAGCTAGGTTGTAGGGATTGAAAAGAAAGTATGAAGAATTAAGAATGAGTGAAAATGAGATTGTTACATCCTTTATGCAAAGAGTAAATGATCTAGTTTGTGGAATCAGATGTGTTGGTGGTACCTTGATAGATGATGAGATTATAGACAATATTTTGAGATCTTTACCAAAGTATTACAATGAGAAAGTTGCTACCATTGAATAATTGAGAACAATAAAAAATATTTCTAGAGAAGCTTTGAGTGGAAGACTTTGTGCATATGAGATTACCACCCTTGAAAAGGAACTTATGAAGATTGAGACCACATTTAAAGCCACATTAAAAAAGGATATAAGAATGATTGAATATGGGAGAACTTCTACTGAGAAAAATGATAAAATTTTAGTTCAGTATGACAACTCCACTAGTTCATCATGTTCTTCTAGATTTGGAAGATATGCAAAAGATTGGGAAGAAATTAAAGAGGAAGAAAGGGGGTGGTCCCACTTTTTGGCCAACTTTGACACAGAGATCAACATTTTGAAAAAAAACTTCACTTTCGAACACTTGTTGCCACAAAAATATTAGGAATTTGAAGATGATGTAAACTAGAGTCTTTTAGAATTTTCTTTCTAGTTTCTAATTTTCTTTTTTTTTTTTTAAATTAAAATTTATTTAAATTCATTTTTCCTTCTCCTTCAAAAAGTGGTTTGTGTGAAAAATTGTGTTTTTAAGGAGTTACTGTCACTTGGATCAACATAATTTTTTTAAAAATAAGATAACGATGTAATTCTTTAGAGATTATATTTGTAACTTCAATATCTAAAGGATGCAATTGGTTTCATTCATTTTGGGTCAATATTTCATAGTTTATTAAGTTCTAAAGTGACAGTAACTATAATTTAGACATAAGGTCACTTGGATTCCTCCAACTTGATCTATGTATATCAAAATTCATTTTTTCATTTTTATATAGAAAGGTAACACAAATAATCTTTTCCTACATATTTTTCATAATTTTTTTTTTGTAATTTACTATTTTTCCTAGAGTCTTGAAGAGAGAGGTTGTTGAATGACCAAACAACCTATGTTTAGTTAAAGTAATATTTAAAAGTGATAATGAACTCAATATGTATTAAAATTATATTCATTAGAAAGATTTTCTAAATAGCATCATACTACATAGATAGGTTTTTCAAATGGATTCATTTGATTTACCAAAACATAAATTCAAAGTCATTTTTTGTCAGCATTTTAGTAGGTGCGAAGGAGACTCAATTGTAGGTATGAATGAGGAGTATAGATGTTATATCAATATTTTTTTAATCTAAGAGGCTTTGAGATAACCATTTGTAATTAATTCCTTCAAATAGAACCTCTCGAGGCTTAAATCGTCATATTTTATTAAAAATGTGTTATTTCAGCAAAAATCAGCATGTCTAAAAAAGTGGGACACACTATTGTGGGACCACCCAAGGAAGTTGGATGAGTTGGAGACCTTGATTGGAAGAAGACTACCTAAAGGATCTAGTAAGTATGAAGGAAATACCTTTTTAATGCTTAAATTGTAGTAAGATTGGACATATTACATCTAGGTATCCTAATAAAGTTGCTAAAGATCATAAGTATAAGGGAAAATCTTATGGATTCAGACATAAGGTATATAGAAGTTATTGTGTTATTGATGAAGGTGTCACTGATGAAGAATCTGTTGCTAGTGAGGAAGAGATTGTATTCATTTCTATTAAAGAAGAAAATGCTAATGAAGAAAGAAATTTGGTTTTGCATGTTGATAAGAAGAAAGAATGGGTCATTGACAGTCGATGTTCATATCATATGACTGGTGATAAGGATAAATTTGTGAAATTTGAAGATTGTGATGGAGGAGTTGTTAGGCTTGGTAATGATGTACCTTTCTTGATAAAAGAAAAAGGATCTATTTCTCCTGATGGTAATAATTATATGGAATATTTATTATATGTTGAAGGTTTGAAACACAAATTGTTGAGTGTTGGACAACTATTGGCTAAGATTTGTAGGTTGGAAGTCATTAATGGGATATGCAAAATTCTTGGAAGAAATGGAGAACCAATTGCATCTGGTAACAGACTGGAGGTTTTCATTTGAAAATAGTTGAGAGTACATTTCTATTTGCTAGAATGAATGATAGTTTGTTTTGGCATAGAAAATTTTGTCATGTAAACTTTGATATCATGATGAATATTAGTGCTAGTGATTTTGTGAGAGATTTTCCTAAATTGTTGAAGCCTAATAATTAGTACAAAGAATGTCAATTGGGAAAGATGACTAGATCTACTTTTAAAACTAAGATGCATACTTCAAATGGTTTGCTAGATCTAGTGCATATAGATTTGTGTTTTCCTACAAGAACAAGAAGCTATTATGGAGACATGTACTTTATACTATTCATTGGTGACTATTTCAAAATGATGTGGGTGACAATTTTTAGGGAAAAATTAGATGCTTTTCAAAAATTTAAGATCTTTAAGGTGATGGTTGAGACAAAATCAGGAGGAAGATTGAAATGACCAAGATCAGACTGAGGAGGTGAATTCACATTTGGTGAGTTCTATTATTTTTGTGAAGAACATGGGATTAAGAGACATACTTCTACTCCGTGAACCCCACAACAGAAAGGTGTTGCTAAGAGAAGGAACATATCAACTCTAGACATAGCTAGAATAATCATGGTTGAAGGAAAAGTATTGCAAATCTACTAGAGAGAAGCAATGAGTAAGATAGTATTTACATTGAATAGAGTGTAGAATAAGTGCAAGGAATTGGTAAGACACCTTATGAATTATGGTATGGCCATGCTCTACTATGAAATACTTTAGAATTTTTGGAAGTAAATGTTATATTAAGAGAGATGAAAATGTTGGAAAGTTTGATCCTAGAAGTGATGAAGGAATATTTCTTGGTTATTCTACTAAGAGAAGGGCACATACATGTTATAACTATAGATTGGAGAAAAATATTGAAAGTGATAATGTTAGAGTTTATGAGAATGTGAAAATATGTGGAAGTGACTACAAATATGAAATACATGAAGAAGACAATTAGGATGAGGAAGGAAAGAATTAGATTGAATTGTTGAATGGTTTGGTAGAGAAAATAGATATGAATATGAAAGATATTGACATAGAAGAGTCTGCTATAAGGTCTACTCTGAGAACTCCATGGTATGTATAGATTAATCATTCTGAAAATGACATTATTGGTGACAAAAACATAGTTGTTTAGACTAGAGGAAATATTACTAGGAATGAAACATGTTTATCATTTGAGATTGAGCCTAGTAATGTTAATGAAGCATGTAATGATGAATTTTGGGAAAAAAAATATGAAAGAAGAGCTAGATCAGATTTAGAAGAACAATACTTGGATTCTTATTCCTAGACTTGTGGACAAGAATGTGATCAGAACTAAGTGGGTATTCAGGAAAAAATTGGATGAACTAGGAAATGTGCTTCGGAATAAAGAAAGACTAGCATGTAAAGGTTATTCACAAATGGAAGGTATTGATTTCAATTAAAAAAATTCCATTTGCAAGAATTGAGGCAGTTCGATTACTACTTGCTTATGTTGCTTACAGAAACTTTAAGGTTTATCAAATAGATGTTAAGTTAGGATTTCTTAATGGTGAGTTAGAGGAAGAAGTTTACATTGAACATCTTTATGGATTTATTCTAACCAATGAAGAAGATGGGTTTTTCAAGTTACAAAAATCTTTGTATAGACTCAAGAAATCTCCTAGAGCTTGGTATGATAGATTGGACAGGTATCTATTGATAATTGGCTTTTCTAAAGGAACTACAAATAGTAACTTGTACTTGAAATTTATTAATCATAGTATTTTGATTGTTGAAGTATTTTTTGATGATATTATATTTAGAGGTGATGATGATTTGAGTAAGATTTTTTCTAATGATATGCAAAAATAATCTAAGATGTCTATGATAGGTGAGATAAAATTATTTCTTGGATTGTAAATCACATAGTTGGATAGAGGAATTTTTTTTACACAGTCTAAATATGTCAGAGAGTTATTGAATAAGTTTGGAATGGAAGACTCCAAACCGGTTGGTATTGCTATGATAATTGGTTGCAAATTGACAAAAGATGATGAATCCCCTTGTACTAATCTGACTAGATACATATCTATGATTGGTGTATTTATTAACTTGACATAGACCTCACCAGATATATTGAATGCTATTTGCATTGTTGCTAGATTTCAAGTTGAAATGAAAGAGTCACACGTTGTTGTTGTGAAGAGAATTTTTAGATATTTGAAAGGAACAATTGATTATTGGTTATAGTTTGATAGAGATAGATATTTTACACTTTGTGCATATAATGATGATAATTGGGTAGGAAATGTGGATGATAGAAAGATTACTAGTCCTGGCACATTCTTTTTGGATAAGAGATTAGTAGCTTGGATTAGTAAGAAGCAGGATTGTGCACAATCTACTGCTAAAGCTGAATATGTTGTTGTTTCTAATAATTGTACACAAGTCTTTTGGATGAAGAAGATTTTGAAAGATCTAAAAGTTGGGATTATGGGAAGATGAGTTACTAAGAGGGGAGGGGTGATTCAGTAACCCTAAAATTTTTTTCCCTTCAAACATAAAGATAAGTTCCTTTATTTACCGACTGAAGTATTTACTCTCTCCATACATTCATTAACATAATTGAAATGTAAATACTTTTAATCTAATCAAATAAGAATACATGAAAATTCATACACATAAAACTATGATTTTGGTATCGCAGAAACCATTGTTAGAAGGTAAAAACTGTGATGGGGATGGAACCCACAAAGATTCAGTACTGCAGTAAATAAAGTTGTCAGTTAAAGCATACAAATTGATCACTTCTGATGATCTTACCCTGTTAGGAGTAACATAAAAGATCTTCTAGGATATACCTTGTTAGAGGATTTTAGAAACACTCTTCAAGTGTGTACTTGGTTAAGAGATTTACATAAGACTGTTAAGTCTACTTTGTTAAAAGATTTTATCTATCACAATTGTTAGAGAGTAACAATGAAATTGATCTGGTTGAAGAAACTTACTTTGTTGAATATAAGATCCCTTAAGTACAAATATGAAATCACCTTTTTGATGAATGTCTCCTTCAGTACTGCTCGATAGCCTTTGAACTATTTCTGATAAAAACTAAATACTCTGTCAAAATCCTTTCAACATAACCTTGTCAAATATTTAGATGTCTCCCAATGGTGACTACTTCATATATCTATCTCTCTTAATAAAACTAACATCTTGACAATGATTTAAATCATAATTATTTGACCTAATTACATTTTTGCAAACATCTTGTAAAATATTGATCACCGATCCAAATGAATAACCTAATTCAAAATAGCATAGAGATCGTAACCAAACAATGTGTCATTACCAATAGATGTTTTCCTTGATTTATGTAAACCATTTTAGTTCAGTAAAAGTTATTTGCCTTGATTTCTGTCTCATTTCAAACTTTTATGTCAACTCTGAATTACTCAGTAAATGTTGTCTCTATCTCGGTATAATACTAGTGCTCGGTAATCCTATATGCCTGGTAAACACTGTACTCGGTAAACTTTGTGCTCAGTTACTATACTTGTAGTTATGACCGACTAAATTGTTTGCTCTAGTTACCAACTATATGTATGACACTAATGACAACTCTTAATTCAATTAGGAGTAACATTCTCCCCCTTTGGCATTAGTTTCAAAAACACATATGTATGTCGATTACAAACATTTAACTTCAAAATTTACAAACTCAAAAATGTGTGAACTCCCCCTTTGAACATGCCCTCAGTGTAAAGTACATACAAAATACATATATTTCCCCCTTTTTTTGAAAGTAATGCCAAAAATGTACTTACATCTTATCAAAATATTCTGATGGGTTTTCTAAAGGTTGGCCATGAGGTTTTCCCATTCCTCTTTTATATTTTCTAGTGTAATCTTCTTGAGGCCTACTTGTGCATGCATGTCAAAAATGTGTTTTGTAACAGATAACTCAAGGGTGGAAATTAATTCCTTTTCCTTCACATATTTCTGCATCACCTCTAGGTGTGGTAGTAACTTGACATATAGCTTGATTACCTGTTCTCTGATTTTGTTCTCTTCTTTCCTTAACTCTAGTATCAACCATTGAATGTGTGTGACTTTTGAATAATGCACATGAAATGCACGAGGCTCAGTTGTAAGACCATTTGTACTTTTCTTAACATCATCATCAAGTTTCTTTAACTTTTCACTAATCTTGGTAGTGAAATAGTCTAAAGTGCATAATTTATGTAAAATAGTAATAACCTTTTGAATAATGCTTTCTAACTCAGTTAAGAATTCAAAAAGTTTTACCTTGTTTACTGCCATTGCTCAGTTGATTTTCTCTATTAACTTGTATTGAATTTTCTTTTATGCTCTTTCTTCTATCATCTTCTTGGCATTTGTAGTAGGTCAATTTATAATCTTGGTGACCATTGCAAGTTGGTCAATGATGGGTGCAGTCTCATCTATATTGACATGGTGCAACTTGCATTGGGATCTCTTTTACATCTGCTAGCACCTTAGTGTTTTTATGTTCTTTCTTCAATTTCTCCTGAGCTACTTTCTGGGAGCATAGTTCTCCATATTTTATAAGAGCCTTAGGGTCAAGTATCCTTCGATCACATGCAAGAATTTAAATTACTTCATCAAGTATGACCAGACCCTTACTTCCATGTTTCCTCTTTTTCTTCTTGTATTGCATGCTTGATGTGGGGGATTGTGCAAATGAAACTTGGGCCTTGTGCTCTGGATTTGTCTTTGGTAGCTCGGTGGACTTATCTTCTTCTTTTTCCTTCCCTATTGTAGATTCTACAATCTGTGGTTCTGGGGCTTGTGGCCTTATGCTTGTAGTAGAAGTTTCTACCATGTTCTCCTCATGTGTTCCATGATTAGTTTCTTTTGCATTAGTGGTCTCAGTGTACTCTTCACCTTGTGTAGCTTCACCACTATGTTCGATCTCTTTACCAATATCTTTAACCTTGTCTTCAATTGTGTCTTTTTCATGCTCAGGTGTGTTAGCCAATTTTCCTATCGGTATAAAATTCTTTGAAAATTATCTTTTCCTACAAAAAATCCTTTGAGATGTCTAAGGTATGAAGGAATTAGGGCTTTCTTGTTCCTAGGGTTTTAAAAACAACCATGTATAAACCTTCAAACCCTATGGTCTTTCTTTTACTTTGTTACTTTTTCCTCACTTAAGTGCTTCCTTTTAGCACATGTTTTAAGTCATCGACGGGTGTGGCCAGGTCCCTTAAGATCTTTTTAACTAGCATCCCCCTTTAATATTTCCTAAGTCCTAAGTCTTGGCCTTATTAAACCCTGTCAGATCTGGGTTACTCTAATGGTGTGTGTGATCCCACAATGAAAAATTGTAATATTTTATTCCTTTATGGGATAACGCCTGTATGACACCTGGTAGATAGTGGGACCAAGGTCAAAGCTTCAAGGTGAGATAAACAATGGTTTGATCTTGATCATCCAATGGTCGACGTGTTACCCCTATGAGAAGTTTCACGAAGATTATTCTTCGCGGGATGATGACTCGGTGACACTTGTCCTGCATGATGTCAGCAACCTAAGGATAAAGGAAAGATTAATCACTGTTAGATCTTGTTGATCTAATAGTAGGCATTATGCCTCAAAGAGAAATAGTTTGAAGGTTAATGATCAAGGCATCATGCCTTGTTGACAGGTATCATGTGTGATGTCACGATGTGGGATGGAGGATATTAAAGGAAAGTTAGATCATTTTTTATCTGATAGTTGGCACGTTTCCAGGATGAGAAGGTGCTCAAGGTTTATTGATTGAGGAAACACACCTTCATGACATATGTCTTCAGTGACATAATGGTCCCCAGGCTAAAGGCAAGTTAAATTTTTGACAAATCTCTATGATCGTGTAGTGGGCATAATGCCTCAATGAGAAAGTGAATGAAAGTTAGTGATCCTGGGATTATGCCATGCTGCCACATGTGGAGCTTGATGAATATTTTAAAAGGTGGGTCCTCAGTGCCAGGTATTATTGATGTTTCTTTTTTTTTATTTGTCGTTGAGGAAGTGATGTGGAAAATAATATTTTAAGCCAAACAAATTTTTTGTTTGATTATCTTGAGCCACATGATGTGGCACGAAAGGTGGAAGATGATGACTACATTTTACACTGGTTCATTATCTATTGATTGACCATTATTTTCAAATTTTTCAATTTTAAGCGAGGGTTTTTGTGTAAAAAAGAAGTCAATGAGCCAAAAATACCAAATCAGATTAGATCTAATCGTTCTTAGGTCATAAATGATGGAGTTGTAATTGAGAATTGAATGGATTCTGTGGTGGTTGGGCAATATGTGATGAGTTAGTATTTTGTTCCCACCATGAGTCTAATATTTTGTAAAGGATTTTTCTATTAGGAATAGTCCCAAGAGATAACTGAGAGTGGGGGTGAATCGGTTATCTACAAAATTCAATTATTTATCCAAATTAGTACATAAGAACATTGAGCATAAACACAACAAGATAACACTTAACACAACACCAGAATTTTGGTTATGGGGAAACCCAAAATAGGTAAAAACCCCGGTAGGAATTAGCACCCACTATAAACTACACTAGAGTATAATGATCCTTGTTAGAAGATCTTACAACCTTGTTAGGAGTTGGTCTTTACAATACATGAAGTACAGTGACCTGGTCAAAGGTCAGACCCTGTTAGGAGTCTTGAATAAATCACCCTGTTAAAGGTGAGGACATACTGTCCAAGAGCACACTGCTCAAATGGTGAAGGCTACAACCTTCTACACAACAGATACACACTATATCTGGATCTTGGTGAACTATGAACTAGACCTATTTCCTTGATTAGTTCTAATGAATAGAATACACTCTCTGCTTCTTCACATAGATCTTCAACTGATGATTGATATGGCTTTACTTGCTCAATACTTTTGCACCTTCTTACACTTCTTCCATATTTCCCAATCAACAACCACAACTGACAGGCTATAAGTAGCCTTCTCCAAAAGATAAAATCAAGTCAGCTTCTTAGGACCTTCTTGAAATCATATTAGTGAAACAATACAACTATCTAGCAATAACTTCAATGGCTATACTAAGCATGCAACAAAAATAGGACTGCACAACCCAATATGAGTAGACGCGTTGATTCACACTATTGGCTCCACCAAATTAACTGAAACTTAACTCTCAAGCTAAAATATGTTATGAGATCTTAAAAAAATAACCTTATCTCATAACCAAATAGGCATACCATAATTATAGGTCCAACTATAGAAACAATGTAAATATTTTTGGCTCTCAACAAATAATCTCCTGAAACTGTAACTGGCAAATAGAAACATCATAGCTTAACTTCAACTACACAACTAACTTTGTGCTCATGAACATAGCTCCATTAATATGTCTACAACATAAATATAAATGTGCAAGGCTCCATAGTAAGCATACTATGAATTACATACAAAACTCTGCTTGCAACAGTGTTAGGAACACTTCTGTTACAAATAACTGCACAACTATCTGTACTCAGAATCAACCTTTGTGTCTATGATATCATGTTGATAACATATCCATACAACATATGCTCAAGTCTTTCTACATATAACTTCAATGCATGCTGCATATCATATGTTGTCATCAGTGATAAACATACAGTCAACACTGGCTTGCTGGAAAATCTCCAACAATCTCCCCCGTTGGCATTGATGGCAACATATGAAATGAAAAACACCACAAATCCAAAAATGCAATAACATTCTCCATTTACTCAACAACATCCTCCATCTACTACTAAATTCTCCAAATATCTTTTGCTACATCTTCTTACTATATACTCCCCCTTACTTCATACTCCTCAACTGTATTGTTTTTCATGACTATATACTCCCCCTTTGATATCAATGGAAAAGGGTGCCAAAAAAAAAAAAGCATAGGTACTACTCCTAAAGTAGATTAGTCCACCATTCACCTATCACTGAGGACTGATGAACTTCTTTAAACTCTAATCAGATACAGGGAAGGGAATTACTCCTAGCTTCTCCCTGAGATACTCAAATGTATCCTACGGCAATGGCTTTGTGAATATGTCTGCTAACTCTTCTTTAGTATTCACATAATCCAACTTTACTTCTTTCTCTGCAACTTTCTCTCTTAGAAAGTGATATTTTATCTCAATATGTTTTGTCTTTGCATGCATCATAGGCTTCTTTGACATATTGATAGTGCTAGTGTTGTCACAATGGAAAACAATAGGATAATAAATTTGGATTCCAAAAATTTTTATCATCTGCTTGATCCAAAAAATTGTAGAACAATTTAATACTGCTACTACACACTCTACTTCTATTGTTGACTAAGAAATATAATTATGCTTCTTGCTTGTCCAAGTAACTAGTCTATCTCCAAGAAATACTACTCCTCCTGAGGTTCTCTTTCTATCATCAATGCAACTTGCCCAATCTGCATATGTATACACATGAAGTTCAACATTCTCCAAGTTAGGATACCATAAACCATAGTCTATAGTTCCTTTCAAATATCTGAATATCCTTTTTACTTCCATAAGATGACTTTGTTTAGGTTCAGCTACAAATCTTCCAACAATACCAACTGCATTAGAAATATTTGGTCTAGATTGAGTAAGATATATGAGTTTACCAATCATAGACTTATATAGAGTCTTGTCAACTGCTGTAGAATCATCATCTTTTGAAATCTTGCTTCTTGTTTATGACTTGCAATCATCCATCTTGAAATTCTTCAATATCTCTTTCACATACTTAGACTGATTAATGAATATACCTTTTTCTATTTGCTTCACATTTAATCCCAAAAAGTACTTGATAGGTCCAATCATGCTCATTTCAAACTCACTCTGCATCTCTTTAGCAAAATCTTCACTGAGCTCCTCATTACCACCAAAAATAATGTCATCAACAAATATAGCAACTGGTAATAATCCTTCAGGTGTCTCTCTTATGAATAAGTTACAATCTGGTGCTCCTTTCTTGAATCTGATCTTTGTCAAGTAACCATCTTGTCTTTCATACCATGCTCTAGGGGCTTGCTTCAATCCATAAAGGACTTTCTTTAGTCTACAAACCATGTCAAGTTTATCTGATAAACTGAATCCTTCAGGCTTCTCTATGCAGATTTCTTCCTTCAACTCTCCATTCAAGAATGTTGACTTGACATCCATCTAATATACTTTAAAGTCTTTGAATGTTGCATAGGCTAGAAATAAATTTATAGCTTCCAATATTCTTACAGAGGAAAATGTATCAAAGTAATCAATTCCTTCTCTCTGTGCATATCCTTTACATACTAGTTTTTCTCTGTTTCTCACTACTATACCATCTTCATTCATATTGTTTTTGAATATCCACTTGGTTCCAATCACATTTTTGTTACTAGGCCTGGGGATCAATTACCATGTATCATTCTTAACTATCTGATCTAACTCTTCTTTCATTGTTTCATGCCAATTTGAATCATTACATGCATCTTCAACACTTAAAGGTTCAATTTGTGAAAGTAAACATACCGCTTCATCAACTATTGAACTTTTTGATTTTGATCTTATCATGACTTTGATGTTTTGATATCCAATGATATCTTCTTTTGAATGGTATCTAGATGTGAATTTTGGGACATTAGGTGTGACTCTCTCATCTATCTTCTGTGATTCTTCTTCACTTATTTCAGGTTCATTGATCAATAAATCAATGATGTCAACCATTTCTTTAACATTTTCTTCTCTACTAATAGGTCTAGGTTCTTCTTCGATCATAGGTACATAATCATAGAATCTTTCTTGAATCATAAACTTTTCATCAATATTTACATGTGCACTTTTAATTGAATAATAAAATTTTCATCAATCTTTACATGTGCACTTTCAATGATCTTCTTCAATCTAAAATTAAAACATCTATATGCTTTTCTTTTAGTAGAGTAACCAAGAAAAATACCTTCATTGCTTCTTGCATCAAACTTACCAACACCATCATCTCTCTTGATGTAACACTTGCTTCCAAAGATTCTGAAGTATTTTATCTATATGTACATTCCCAAACCATAGCTCATAAGGTGTTTTGTCTATGTCTGGCCTTAATTGAATTATGTTGATAGTATAGAATGTAGTATTGATTTCTTCTCTCCAATAGGTGTGTGCAACTTTTCCTTCAATCATGATAGTGTGCGTTGTGTCAAGTATGATCATATTTCTTCTTCCATAAATTCCATTATGTTGAGGGGTTCTAGGTGCACTTAGCTATCTTTTTATCCCATCTTCTTTGCAATACTCACAAAATTTGTCAAAAGTGAATTCTCCTCCTCTATCTGATCTTAGACATTTTATCTTTAATCCAGACTCATTTTCAACTTTATCTTTGAATATTTTGAACTTCTCAAATGCTTCAGATTTATCTCTTAAGAACGTAACCCACATCATTCTAGAGTAATCATCAACAAAAAAAATAAAGTACCTTTCACCATAGTATGATCTTGTTTGAGTTGGTCCACATAGGTCTGTATGCACTAGATCCAATTTGTTCTCTACTAAATTCTTCTTGCTTCTAAATGAGTTATTTACATACTTTCCCATCACACATTCCCTGCACATTGTATCAACTGGTCTTGCAATACTAGGGATGTCTCTTACTGCCTTTACATTTCTTATCTTTACTATATTGTCAAAATTGATGTGACATAGTCTTTTGTGTCATAACCAACTCTCATCTACTTAAAAGATCTTGTTTCTGAATTAAGCTGAAAAACATTACCTTTTGTTTTTGAACCGAATGCAATAATTACTCCTTCTTTGTTATTAATGATGCACTTGTTGTTTTTGAATTCCAACTGATATCCTTTGTCAAGTAACTATCCAAAATTTAGTAAGTTATGCTTCAAACCATCAACATATAGATCATCAATGTTGTTCTTTCCATCCAAAGTGATAGCTCCTTTACCTATGATAGGTTTAGGAGTTTTGTCTCCAAATATAACCATGCCACCTTTGTACTTATCCAAATGTACAAATCTATCTTTGTCTCCTGTCATGTGATGTGAACATCCGTTGTCAACGATCCAGTCTATTCTGATGTCTGCTTGTGAAATCAATGCTATCTCTTATGCTTTCTTTTCATCTTCAATATCCATGTCATCAAACATTTTCTCCATATCTTCAATTGCAATAAATCCAATTTCATCCTTTGTTGAATCTTCATCTGTCACTCCATCTTTAGCATAATAACATTCTTTTGTATACTTAGGCTTGAAATTGGTTTTGTACTTTTTGACTCTTGTAGGACACTTAGATGCAAAATGACTAGTCTTGTTATATGAAAAGCATGTAAATGGTAATTGACCTTCATATTTTCCTTTTCCTTTTCTTTCTTTCTTAGCAACCATAGCAATGAATTCTTCTAGTTCTTTATCATTATCTTCATGATCAAAATTACCAGAGGTGTTCAAATATTTCTTACCATGGACTGCGGATTTGAATTTTGTTTCACTTTTAGGCTCTGTTTGCAATCCTAATATCTCAAATGTTGAAATCTTGTTGATTAAGGTCTCTCTCTTGAAGTCTTTTGAAAATTGTATAGTCTCATCTAGGATGTTTATCTTGTTCTTATATTTTGTTGTTAGAGTAGTCATTATTTTATCCATAATATCTTCTTCTGAGATCTCTCGACCATTGTTTCTGATTCCTACAACTACTTCATTAATTCTTTGATTATAGGCTCTCATGTTCTCTTCAAGTAGCATCTCCAAAGTATTATATCTTTTCTTCCATGTCTTTCTGTGTGTATTCTTGGCTTGAATATCTCCTTCAAACATGTCTTCTAGATACTTCCATATTTTGTAGGCTTTATCTACTTTCTTGATCTTTGAAAACTCAATGTCAGATAAGGCATTGATAAGGGATTATTTGGAAATTGTATTTTGAGTGAACAATTCCTTTTGTTTAATAGTTGCATCTTCTTTGGCAAGATCATTTAGAGAGGGAACTTGAACATCTTGAGTGGCTACTTCTAAAATCTCAAAACCAATGCACTGCAAATGTGTTATCATTTTGTTCTTCCAGTATAGATAATTCTCTCCATAAAACTTAGGACTTTATTTTATAAATAATGCTATCTAATCAACCTCAAGCTATTAAAATTTCTCTCTGAGGCACTTGGCTTTGATACCAATTGTTAGGAATAGTCCCAAGAGATAACTTGGGGGGGGGGGGGGTGTGAATCAGTTATATACAAGATTTAATTCTTTATCCAAATTAGTACATAAGAACATTGAGCATAAAAAAAAACAAGATAAGACTTAACACAACACCAAAATTTTGGTTATGGGGAAACCCAAAATAGGTAAAAACCCCAGTAGGAATTAGCATCCACTATAAACTACACTAGAGTATAATGATCCTTGTTAGAAGATCTTACAACCCTAGTAATAGTTGATCTTTACAATGCATGAAGTACAGTGACCTAGTCAAAGGTTAGACCCTGTTAGGAGTCTTGAATAAATAACCTTGTTAAAGGTGAGGACACACTATCTGGGAGCACACTGCTCAAATGGTGAAGGTTGCAACCTTCTGCACAATAGATATGTTAGAATGACTGAGAGGGGGCGTGAATCAGTTAGATCAGTTATCTAATAGTCCCAATTACAAAATGTATCTCTTAAAACAAGTTCAACAAATATCTGCAGTTCAGTAACATAAAATACTAAACTGTTTGTGTCTTTACCGATTACTAGTTAATTACACACATTGATTACCAACCAAATCAAATATGAAATATGTAAAGCATGATAACCAAAAATTCATCACAGAAACACATAACACAATGATTTAATGTGGAAACCTTGTAAAGGGAAAAACCACCTGGGACTAGTAACCCAAAATATTTTTCACTCTTTTGAAGTGATCTCAGTGAAGAGAAAACCTATTAAAGGTTACAAAACACACTGTAAGGTGTGACTTTATTAGAGGATTTAAGACTAACAGTTATCATCCAACCAACATTCATTATGGGGTTGACAGGATAACAATGTACATTCTATGAATGACACAGGGAAATCATAAGATGGTTAAGTCCACTCGATTAAGAGATTTTTCTGTTACAATGGTTAAAATGAAATAGTAGGTGATCTGATTACAATACAACTTGATTTTTCAGATGTTCAAATCTATTCTAAGCCCATAAAAATCCTTTGATCAATATTTCAATTTAGTTCTTCAATATTCAATAACTTACTATCCCTCAATAAAAACTCTCTGATGCTTGGTACTATTCTACAGTTCGGTTCTTCTTCAAACCAGTCTGATCAGGCATGCATGAAGCTGTGTTCACGTGAAATCTCTACAGTCTCCTTCTTCTGGCATAGTTTCAAAAATGAAACCAATGTCTCTTATATAGACAAGTAAACCATTTTCTTTTCATCCACCAAATTTTGACACTTAATCTCCTTTGTTGATTTTTCCGCTTAAACCTTCCTTGGTAGATGTGTCAATAACTCATTTCAATTCCATCCTTTAGATCTTCTTCAAATTTTGTTAGCCGTGGATCTCACAAAAAACTTTATCTTCAACCTCAAAATCATACACATTCCAGCTCATCAATTTTTGTCAGCTAAACTAAACATTTAGTTCTTTCATCCATACTCGGTTAATGAAGAAATGCATCAGTGAACACAAGCTCGATTAATACTATCACTCGGTATATGCTACACTGGCTCAGTGTATACTAAAGTGCTTCATTTACCGACCATACTGCTTTGTTAAGTTTTCCTTCCAACTTCATAACAGATTAATGTAACATAATCAAGTCAACAATATGAAGTCATAGACTCATCAATAAGTTACCAAGAGTATTCCTTATCCTCATCTGTCATATCCATCTTCCTCTATGTAGATATCTTAGTTCTTCATCTTTTCTCTCCTCTTTATAGATGTTTAGATATTTACAACCATCATGATAAGTACTGTCAAAACTAGTTGACATCAATGACAACATAATGACTGATTTAATTATCTTACATATCATTTCAGTACTCAGTGATCTCTAATCACTGATCTTCAAGTCATTCAATTATTCAATCAGTTGTAGTTCATCAAGATACACACTATATCTAGATCTTAGTGAACTATGAATTAGACCTGATGTCTTGATCAATTCCAATGAATAACATACACTCTCTACTTCTTCAAATAGATCTTCAACTGATGATTGATATGGCTTTACTGGCTCAATATTTTCTCACCTTCTTACACTACTTCCATAATTCCCAATCAGCAACCATAACTAACCAGCTATAAGTAGCCTTCTCCAAAAGATAAAATCAAGACATCCTATTAGGACCTTCTTGAAATCATATTAGTGAAACAATACAACTCTCCAACAATAACTCCAATGGATATACTAAACACGCAACACAAATAGGACCGCACAACCCAATATGAGTAGATGCATCGCTTCACACTTTCGGCTCCACCAAATTAACTAAAACTTAACTCTCAAGCTGAAATACATTATGTTCTCTTAACCAAATAACCTTAGCTCATAACCAAACATGAAACCAAACATGCATACCATAATGATAGGTGCAACTATAGAAACAATATAAATAATGTCATCTCTCAACAAATAATCTCCTAAAACTATAACTGGCAAATAGAAACATCATAGCTCAACTTCAACTGCACAACTAACTCTGCACTCATGAACATAGATTCATTAATATTTCTACAACATAAATATAAATGTGCAAGGCTCCATAGTAACCATACTATGAATTACATACAAAACTTTGCTTGCAACACTGTCAGGAACACTATTGTTACAAACAACTACACAACTGTCTGTACTTCGAATCAACCTTTGCATCTATGATATCATGCTAATAAATAATCCATACAAAATATTCTCAAGGCTTTATGCATATAACTTCAATGCATGCTGCATACCATATGTTGTCATAATGACAAACATAAAGTCAACACTAGCTTGCTGGCAAATCTCCAACATTTTCCTCCTGGGTGAAGCAGTTATGATTTGGGAAAAATGGTGAAGAATTAAAATCCTTGGTACATGGTGGTAGATGAGATATTCTTGAAGATATGTTTTCTATGGGAATTTAAAGGATCATACCCTAATTTTGCAGCCCAGCTGCTAGGGTTTTAATTATATAGAATATCAGATTTTGTTTTTGATATTTTTTTATTGTTTTAGGGTTTTCTTCCTTGTCACTTCTATAATAACTCAATTCCTTATTTCATGTTACAGTGGTTGACAATGTTTCCCTAATTTTACCTTAAATGACCCTAAGCTTGTTCTAGTCATTATTATAAAAGGATTCCCAAGGTCATTTAGTGGTTTTATTTTCTCGGGTTAAAGAACTGGTCTCTTCCCAGTTGCTCCTTTCTCCATTTGTGGACTAACCTACCTACAAAACAAGATAATAGATGATTTCTATTGGTTTTTAGTTAAGAATTGGTAGAAGAGGTATGTAACCTCTCTATTTCACAAACATCCTAATGAATCATACAATTTTCTTATTTATGTGTGGAGTATTCTATGGTCAGTCCATCACTTTTGTATCAGTTCCATGGTAACTAATACAAAGATTACAGGAATTTATTTGAATCTTGTCTCCTACTTTAATGGTTTGTAATTTCCTATTTTCTTGTGAATTGACAAGATCAAGTCTATAGCTACAGATCTATTTTTGTATGTGTTGGTATGCTTTTTTGTTAACTCAGGAAGTTAAGTAAATGCTTGGTGTAACTTGGCAGAATTTCAAGGTATTAAGGAGGATCGTTGTAAGTAATGAGGTTCTTAGTATAATCTGATTTTCATTTTCAAGGTGAATGATATTAATCAACAATACAGTGAGGAATTATTCTAAATATTCCCAATGGATAAGGCACTGATCACATACATTTTATCAAACAAATGTTCTTTCTTTTCTATCAGTTCTACCCCTAAAACATCAAATTCTGAATCTTAAGTCAATAGTTGTGGACTCAATCGAAAAATCCCCTGCTTTATTTGTGAGTAATTTGGTAGTTGGTCTAGCTTCACATCCTATCCCTTTATGTCACACATAATAAGAATTATTATGGGCACCTATCTACTTTGTGAGGATTAGTGGAAAAGTGAAATTAAGTGATCCTAATCCTAGGTACACCCGCCTGAATTTTGCAGAGTTCAAAGTGTAGAAATCCCTTGTGCTTTGTTAATTGGTCCTTGCTCTTATGTGAATGTATTGATTGTGGGAAGTAAGCTAACCCATAGGTGCTTCTCTTCATTTACAAGGTAATTAAAATCTTGCTAAACTAAGAACCAAAAAAATGGTGACTCTACTAGGGAGATGATAAATAACCTTTAATTTGTTGAGATAACCTAGATTGATTCAGCCCATCTGAGTCTCCAACAAAATGGAGACTCCACTGGGGAGATAATATAATTTTGTTGAAATTATCCAGTCAAGTTAGCCCATCCAAGTAACTAGCAAGGTGGTCACTTTATTGGGAAATGATATATGAAGCTAAGACGATGCAGGTTTCAAGTTGAGGTGGACTCTTGGCCTTCTCATCTATTTATCCAGTAAGTTGATCATTGAAAACCAAATTTGATAATGGTTATAATTTTCCCATGTTAAAAAAAGATTTATATCATCTAACCAAGTGTGAGTGGCAAATTTGAAGTTCTTTGTTCATTCAGTGCATGATTAAACAAAATATATGATGAATATGCAGTTCTAATGAGCAGTTTTAAGGCCCTAATGAAGTTTTGTGTTGAAGAAAAAAGGATACAGAGAGAGATTTTTCAGTGGTTAGAATATTTTCCTCTTCAGGGAGGTGGTGACTCTACAAGATTCCAGTGAAAAAAACTTTAGATCCATTAAGGTTTTCTAGTCAATAGGTTGAGTTTCAACCATAACACTTCTAGGCATTTTTTTTCTTTATGTAACTTTTCATAACATATTCTAAAATATTCTTTTCAAGATTATGCTTTCGAGGTCTTGAAGTGTGTATGTATTGGGATAAAGGGTGTGCTCTTACTACAAGTTGTAAGTTTGAACATGTTTTATGGAGGGTGTGATTACCATGTACATGTTTGAGAAGTTGTCAGACATGTATCCATATAACAGATAACCCATGACAAGTTCTTGTATCATTTTCTCTATGGAGGAGTACATGCCCTTTTGTTTTGATAATATTGAGGGTGCCCCCAATATTATTCCTACTAAGGCTAGGAAATTCTTGCCAAAATTTATCATTGATGGATCAATTTCAACAAGTCAACATGTGGATGATCTATGGATATATTTGATGAGTTGGATGTTGAGCATGAGGATCTTTCCATGAGGTTTCTTATGTAGTCTCTTTCGTAGTATGCAAAGGAATGGTTTATATTCCTACCGGTAAGTTTAATCTCTTCTTGGGATGAGTTGAGTGCATCATTTATAAATTTCTTTGATGATAAAACCAGTCCAACTATAGCACTCAAAATATTATTGGACATCAAAATAGAACAAGGTGAGTTGGTCTCATCTTTAAATTGCAGATTTATAAAATCTTTATTTGGTGTTTCAACAAAACATAATCCCAGTAAAGAGATTTGTATTTTTCTCTATCTTGGTGCTTTCATTGGCCAGATGAGATCCACATTGTGAGAGGGATGGCCTAGGTCACTCTCTTAGGCCTTTTTGATGGCATGATTTTTGAAGGATAAGTTGAAATTTGAAGTCCTAAGGGATCTTCTATCTATGGATTCTCCTTGTCATCAACCTGATAGTGATGATGCTACTGTTCAAAGTCCTATTGATTTTTATTCATGTTTGCAAGAGTTCCCCTCATGTAGTGATTTTGTAGGAGAAAAAAATGAAGACCATGATAGTGTGTTGTCTTGTCATGAAGATTTTAGTGATGAACAAGTTTCTTGTTCATGTTATTTTTCTTCTTTTGGTGAAGAGGATTGTGATAGTGTTGAGGACAATGTCTTCAATAGTAGGGATATTGAAATTTTTGATAAAAATAATGATGCAGATCAGTTGTCCTTGTGTCACAATATTTATGAAGAAAATTTTCACAGGGTTCAGACTCCATTTTATAAAGATATCTTTGAGGAACCAAGTTATTTAGTGGTTGAAGCATCTCATGAAGATAAATCTAAAGGTCCAGTTCCTTCTCAGCCAAGTGAGTTTGTTGTAATGCATGTTGATCATTACAATCTATAATTTGATGCATTAATGGATAAATCTTGTATTTCCAGTCCTCTTGAAGAAGAAGTGAAAGATGTCCCATACTTTTTGGAGTATGAGTATGATGGTGGTTGTGACTAGAAGAATGTGGGAAGTTTCAAATATGGAGTTACTTTTCAGCCCAAAGATGTTCATATATGTTGGCAGCAAGTTTGTCATGATATTTTCAAGTGGATGGTGTCATATGTGAATGAAAATATAGTTTTTAACAAAGGAAATTTTTGGTTATTATTTCTTTGGTGGCCTGGGGCCACCAAAGAAAGTTTTAATCCTATAAGTTTGTAAATATTTCCCTTTTAGTTGTGTGTTTCTTTCCTGTTCTTGGTTGGTCTGCCATTTTTTTAAGTTTCCCTATAAATTTTGTCCAATGGGTGGTCTTATTTCCCTGAGATTCTGAATCCTTGCTAGGCCTACGTGAGGCATACATCCCCAGATAGAGCCATTGTTAGCCAATTTTCCTGTTGGTGCAAAATCCTTTGAAAATTTTCTTTTCCTGCAAAAAATCCTTTAAGATGTCTAAGGTATGGAGGAATTAGGGTTTTCTTGTTCTTAGGGTTTTAAAAATAACTGTGTATAAACCTTCAAACCCTATGGTCTTTCTTTTCCTTCATTACTTTTTCCTCACTTAATTTCTTCCTTTTAGCACATGTTTTAAGTCATCATCAGTTGGGGCCAGGTCCCTTATGATATTTTTACCTAGTGACCCCATTTAATATTTCCTAAGTCCTAAGTCCCAATGATTTTAATATTTTTCCTAAGTCTCAGTCTTATTAAACCTTGTTAGATCCGGGTTAATCTAATGGTGTGCGTGATCTCATAAAGAAAAGTTGTGAAGTTTTTACCCTTCGCAGGATCACACTTGTGCAACACCTGATAGATGGTGGGACTGAGGTCAAATATTCAAGGTGAGATAAAGGACTGTTTGATCTTGATCATCCAATGATCAACATGTTATCATTGTGAGAAGTTGCATGAAGATTATTCTTTTTAGGATCATGAATTGGTGACACCTTTCTTGCATGATGTCAATGGTCGAAGGATAAAGGCAAGATAAATCATGGTTAGATCTTATTGATCTAATGGCAGGCATAATGCTTTAAAGAGAAATAGTTCAAAGGTTAATGATCAAGGCATCACTCCTTGTTGACAGGTGTCCTATGTGACATCATGACATAGGATGGAGGATATTAAAGGATGGTAAGATCATTTTTCATCTAGCGGTTGGCACATTTCATGGATGAGAAGGTGCTTGAGGTTTCATGATTGAGGAAGCATGCCTTTGTGACACGTATCTTTGGTGATGTCATGGTCCCCAGGCTGAAGGAAAGTTAAAGTTTTGATAAATCTCTATGATCATGTGGTGGGCATAATGCCTCAATGAGAAAGTGAATGAAAGTTAGTGAGAGGGATCACGCCATACCGCCACGTGTCCAGCCCGATAAAATTTTTTAAAAGTGGGTCCTCGGTGCCAGGTATTTTTGATGTTGCTTATTTTTTATTGGTTTTTGACGAAGTGATGTGGAAAATAATATTTTAAGTCAAATGAAGGTTTTGATTGATTATCTTGAGCCGCACGATGTGCCAACAAAGGTGGAAATCAATGACTACATTTTAAACTAGTTCATTATCCATTGATTGGCTATTATATTCAAATTTTTGAATTTTGAGCGAGGGTTTTCTATAAAAAAGGAAGTCAGTGAGCTAGAAATACCAAGTCAAATTAGATTTGATTGTTCTCAGGTCATAAATGAAGGATTTATAGTTGACAATTGAATGGATTCTGTGGTGGTTGGGTTGGAAGTGATCAAATATTATTTTGTTGTCGCCATGAGTTTGATATTTTGTAAAGGGTTTTTCTTCTTGGGTGAAGTAGTTATGATTTGGGACAAATGGAAAAGAATTTAAATACCTCGTACGCAGTGGTAGATGAGATATTTTTAAAGATATGTTTTATGCAAGGATTCAAAGGATCATACCGTAATTTTGCAACTTGACTCCTAGGGTTTTAATTATATAGAATATCAGATTTATTTCTGATATTTTCTGATTGTTTTAGGGTTTTATTCCTTGTCACCTTTGCAATAACTCAATTTCTTATTTCATGCTATAGTGGTTGACAGTGTTGCCCTAATTTTACCCTAAATGAACCTAAGCTTGTTGCATTCCTTGTTCTTATAAAAGGATTCCCAAGGTCATTTGGTGGTTGTCTTTTCCCAGGTTAAAGAATTAGTCTCTTCCTAGTTGCTCCTTTCTCTATTTGTGTACTGATTTACCTGCAAAACTAGATAATAGATGAGTTCTATTGGTTTTTAGTCAAGAATTGGTAAAAGAGGTTATAACATCTCTATTTCATAGAGATCCTAATAAATCATACACTTTTCTTATTTATGTGTGGAGTATTCTATGTGCATTCCTTCACTTTTGTATCAGTTCCATGGTAACTAATACAAAGATTACAAGAATTGCTTTGAATCTTGTCTCCTACTTTAATGGTTTGTAATTTCCTATTGTCTTGTGAATTGAAAAGCTCAATTCCATAGCTACAAATTTAGTGATGTATGTATTGATATGCTTTGTTGTTAACTAGGGAAGTTAAGTAAATGCTTGGTGTAACTTGGCAGAATTACATGTTATTAAGGAGGATTGTTGTAAGTAATGAGGTTCTTAGTATAATCTAATTTTCATTTGCAAGGTGAATGATATGAATCAACAGTATAGTTAGGAATTTTTTTAAATATGCTCAATGGATAAGGGACTAGTTCACATACATTTTTTCAAACATATGTTCTTTCTTGTCTATCAGTTCTACCCCTAAAACATCAAATTCCAAATCTTAAGTCAATAGTTGTGGACTTAATAGAAAAATTCTCTACTTTATTTGTGAGTAGTTTGATAGTGTGTCTAGCTTCACATCCTATCCCTTTATGTCACAGATAACAAGAAGTATTATAGGCACCTATCTTCTTTGTGAGGATTAGTGGAAAAGTGAAATTAAGTGATCCTAATCCTAGGTACACCCACCTAAATTCTATAGAGTTCAAAGTGTAGAAATCCTTTGTGATTTTTTAATTGGTCCTTGTTCTTGTGTGAATGTATTTATTGTGGGAAGTAAGCTAACCCATAGGTGCATCTCTGCATTTCCAAGGTTATTAAAATCTTTCCAAACCAAGAGCCAACAAAATGGCAGCTCTATTGGGGACTGTACTGAAGGAATGTTTGTGAATATTGCAGTACTTATCAGACTTGTGATCCTTGGGTTGGTCAAAGAGTGTTATTGTTGGTTTTCTTATTCTTATGTGTTTTGGAGTCCGTATTTGGCTGGTATATTTTGAATTTTCTATAGATTCTCAAGGTTTGTCTATTGAAGGTTCCCATTTCACATATAATGTGGGTGGCGACTAAAAAGGGTTAGAACTAGTGTGTGTTAAAATTTTTAAATCATGGATAAAAGGAGAAACACAAGGGCTTTTGTAAAAAAAAATCTAGAATTACATTTGGAGGAGCTACCACAATTAGGGAGGAAGAACTGGCTGTGAAAAGGTGGTGAGTCTACTATTGCCACTGTGAGAGAACATAGAGGTGAAGGAGAAAATGTATTACATACTCTTGTAAATGAGTATGATTCTTTATATAAAATTTCAAAGTCTGATAGTGCTCATTCTGAAGAAAATTTCTATGATACCCCAGAGATGTTATATCAAGATAAGGTTGTACCTTTTGTAGAAAGAGATGCATGTGCTAGAAATAGAAACCACATGTCAAGTGTAGGTCAAGATCTAAATATTTCTGATACAAGACATATGGAACCAAGACATGTCCATTTCCTTGATGTAACTATCATAGATATGGATTTATTATCAAGTTCTGATGATATTATGATTAACCCCAATGATTTAAGTACATTGAGGTTATAGTTAGCAAAAAAAGATGCCATATATAAATGTTTGCAAAAGGAGAGAGAGGCAGAAACCATATATGCTATTGTTGAAAGAGAATCTTTTCTTAGGAAGATTAGTGAGTTGAAAGAAATGAATAGAATATTTGTTTCTACTCCTAGAACTTTGCAACCAGATCTTTTTGGTAATCTTGATGCCTTAAAAAATGAGAGAGAGCATTTGTTAAAGGAACATGAAATGGAGAATGAGGGTCCTATGATTACACAAGTGCAAGGTTATGAAGCTCTACCTAAGGAAAAGGAAGGGAATAAAATCATTATGCCTACTTTTGTTGACAACAACACGGGCAAGAAAAAGGTGGTTGGAATTAAAATAAATGAGCCTATAAAGACATCAAAGATTATACCACCTATGTCAAAACTTGATGAAGAGATGGAGAAAATAAGAAAGGAATGAGATGATTTAGAAAAAGAGTTAGAGAAGGTTGAAATTAAATCCTCTATTGCAAAAATTAGAAAGAAGATGCAATTCTTAAAATCTTCATGTACAAATACTACTAGACCATCCAAAAATGCAATAGGTATGCCATCTATAACTATTCCTATTACTTTTCCTGTTGAACCTTTTGTTCTTAATACTTATTCATCTTCCAATGTGAATGTTGTGCCTAAGCCATAGACAAGTGTGCATATGGGTTAGAGTATGGCAGCTAATCTTGGCCCTAGTAAAAATAATGGACCAAATTTTTAAAGAGGACCTATACAATTAGAAAGGTATAATAAAAAAAAATTCATGGGATACTAGGTTACCCAAATATTATTCCAAAAGAAATCAAAGAAAAAATCCCTAAGTTTTCTAGAAATAATGCTATCAGTTGTGAGGAACATCTCAGGTTGTTCATTGATATCTTGAATGATTATGAGATATAACATGAGGATGTGGTTATGAAGTTGCTTGTTCAGTCCTTAGTTGAAGATGCTAGAAATTGGTTCAAAAGACTTTGTGACCTTAGTATTGATTCATGGGATACACTTGAAAGGTGTTTTAAGGAGAAATATGGTGATAGGCCAAATGATAGCTTCATGTTAAATGAATTTAATAACATCAGAAAGAATCAAAATGAGTCTGTAGCTGATTTTAACATAAGATTCCAAAATGGTATGCACAAGCTATTTCAAGTTATGAGGTTAGATGATAATGTGTGCCTAACCACATACTTTAATTCCTTTGAAGGAAAGATGAGATATCTTTTGAGAGACAAATAATGAAGGAATTTGAGAGATGCTTTCTGGATTGTTGTCAACATAGAAAATGACATGCAAATATCTAGAAAACTTAGAGGAAAAAGAGATTATCCCAAACTGTTTGGAAGTAGGAGAAACAAGAGGGAAGGGAAAGAACTATGATGAAAAAAATACTTGAAGAAGATAAGTTGGATAAGGTGTTGAATGCTCTTAAATATTTGAAGCCATCTAGTAATAAAAATGATAAAGTTTCTATTGGAGAGAGGCCACAGTTCAATAACAATTTTAACAGGCAGAATAGATTGCAAACTTTTCCCTACAATATCTAGTGGAAAGATGGTAAGTCTATTCCCCTTCTTGCAAAGACTAATAATTGATAATTCTACCCCAGATCCCTTACAGTGGCATACTATGAATATTGTTGAAGATACACCCTTGTGCATTGTGTGTCAATCCCCTCATGTCCTTGAATATTGTGCAATTTCCCAATCTATTGCTTCATCTCAAAATGATAATTATGATGAAGGTAACCAAGAAGATCATAATGACAGTGTTGGATGAAACATGGCTATTTCTTCTTTGGACAATAGTGATGAGTCAGAACAACAGGAATCTGGAGTTTATGTGAATTTAGAGAGATATGAGATGAGGTTTTTCATCTACAAGTTTTTTCTGATGAAGAACATGCGGATGATTCAACATGCAATATGGTATCTAGGTCAGGACTGGTGGAATTAAGAAAACATTCATAGAAAAAAATTGAAAAGGTCACAGCAAGCATGATTTCTCAAGTTAGGAAAAAATATCATTTGAAAAATAGAATAGTGAATGAAGATATTGGGAAGCCTTATATCATGTTCATTAAGAATAAAAATAGAAATACCTTGATTGAGGGAAAGCCCAAGGATAGTCTTACTATGAAGACTAAAGAAATAAAATGAAAGAAATGGGATTCGAAAAGAGCATAGATAACAAAGGAAGATGGAACACAGATTGTTGATAGAAAGATGAAGACTATTGAACTAGCCATTCATATGGTTCGAATTGACATGCACAAGGATGGTGCCCAATTTGTCCAATTGGAAGGGAATACAAAGGAGAAAGGTATGGATGTTGTTATACCCTCTTATACTCCAGTTGACATAATTTCTTTTCTATTACAAATTATTGTTAAGGTTCCCTTGTTAGAATTTATGAGAATAGAAGAACATAAGAACAAGGCCTTAGGATGGATAGGAAGTGTAAATATTTATGATACCCTCAAAGATAAGACTCTTGTTATGACTTTGGAAAAAGAAAAAGGGATAAAAGAATAAAAATGAATAACTTCAAAAATTCCACAAATTTATTTAGATATCTCTGCTACTACTTATCTAGATAACATTGATCCATTTTTCCTTAGTGTCATAGTAAATGACAAAATTGTTAAAAATTGCATGATAGACTCAGGAGAATCAAATACTGTAATACCTTTTAAGGTCATGGAGTCATTAGGACTTAAAGTTGATACAATACAGGGTAGATATTGTGCCGTAGATTCAAGAGAGGTTCATGTTATTGGAACTATTAAGTCTTTTCCTTATAAACTATCAACATACCCTAAAAATAACCTAATTATGAGTGTGTTGGTAGTTGATATCCCACCCCATTATGGAATGTTATTATCTAGAAAATGGAGTGTAGCTATGGGTGGGAATTTATAGTGTGCTTTATCATTTGCTACTTTCCACATTGATGAAAAATTTGTAAAGGTGGAGCAGGAGCTTATGGTTCCACACATGATAGAGAAGAATGTTGATGGTGACACTACTTGTTTTATTGATGTAGATATCAATTCCTTTAGGGCTGAGGTTGTTGTCATGAAAAAGGAAATTGGACCTGCCCCTATAGATGTAGAAGTAAAGAGGTTTTTTTATGAAGAGAATTTATGGACTATGTATTTTGATGGTGCTAGTTCAAAAGAAGGTTCAAGGGTAGGTGTGTTGTTAATATCACCAGAGGGGACTACCTACAAGTTTTCCTTCATATTAAAATTTACCTGTACCAATAATATTGCAAAGTATGAGGCCTTGTTGCTCAGTTTGAAGTTGGAAACAAAACATGGAATTAAATGCTTGCATGTTATTGGTGATCCAAAGTTGATTGTATCTCAGGTAAGGTCTTCTTATGCATCCAAAAATAAAATATTAAAACAAAATAGAAATGTTGTTTGGGATCTCATAGAAGAATATGATGCATTTGGTATCACATGGATGGATAGGAATAACAAAAAAATGATAGATTTATTGGAAAATTTTGCAATAAAGCTAGATGACATAACATTTGCTGGATATCCAAGATTGGAGTGCTAACAAGGCCATCACTGCCTGATAATGTTGAAAATTGGCAAGTTTTTGAAGATGATCTGGATATTCTCAAATTTATCAATTGTGAAGATAATTTTCATGGACAAGAATTTGATTGTGGTTCCTTTGTTGAAAATATTGATGGAAAGGAATCTATTCTTGTAAATGAAATAATTCAGTTGAAGACAAATAAAGACCCAAGGGGCCTGGTTGTATTGGAAAATATTTTTGACAACCAGGATAGAGCTAAAATAGAAATAAAAGGCAATAACACTGATGAGATTGATGAAATAAATATAGGTACCAGTGAAGCCCCTCAAAAGGTTTTTATTGGCAAAAGGATGTCATCTCATGTAAGGGGGGATTTGATTAAGTTGCTAAGAAAATTTAAACATGTTTTTTCATGCTCTTATGATGATTTAAAGGCATATATAGATGACCTATTTCAACATGTTATTCCTCTCAGGGATGATGCAAAAGCATTTAGGAAAAAGAAAAGGCCTATTAACCCTACTCTTGCTCCCAAAATGTAGGAGAAATTGATGGAAATTAGAGATGCTGGTATTATTGAACCTATTAGGCATTCATCATGGGTTTCTAATTTGGTCCTTTTAGAAAAAAGAATGGTGACATCAGATCATGTGTTGATTTTAGAAACCTTAATTTGTCTTCCCTCAAAGACACTCATTGTCTGTCCAATATGGAGGCTATGTTACAAAGGGTATGTGGTTATGAGCTGATGTCCATGATGGATGGATTTTCAAGTTATAATCAAGTGATAGTGTAGAAATCAAAACAGTTTAAGACCACATTTACTACACCTTGGGGAACTTATGTATATGTAAGAATGCCATTTGGTCTTACCAATGTAGGAGCAACTTTTCAGAGGGCTATAGATGTTGCTTTTGCAGATTTCATTAATAAATTTTTGGTTGTTTACCAGGATGACTTGACAGCCTATTCCAAGGAGGGAAAGGATCATTTCTTTCATTTTGAGAAAATATGTGCAAGAGATTTGGAGTATGATGTTTCTTTGAATCCAAGAAAGTGATTCTTTGGAGTGACAGGAGGAAATTTGTTAGGTCACTTGGTTTCCAAAGAAGGAGTCAAGATTAATCCTGAGAGGGTGGCTTCCATTGACAAAATCTAGTAGCCCAAAAATGTAAATAGTATCCAGTCATTCTTTGGATGAGTTAATTTCCTGAGAAGTTTTATCACTAATTTTGCATAAATTAGAAGACCCATTTCAAAAATGCAAAAGAAATAGACTGAAGTAAGGTGGATTGGGGAGCCATCATTGGATTTCCAAATAATAAAGAAAGCAATTAAGTATGCCCCTGTGCTTAAGGCTCTAGACTACAACAAGCCTATGCATATCTTTTCTTTTGCATCATATCATACACTGCTTGTAGTTCTATTACAGAAAAATTTGGAAGGATTTGAGCAGCCAATTTCTTTCTTCAGCAAGTTTCTTCATAATACTAAATTAAAATATGATTTCAATGAAAAATAGGCTTATGCCTTGGTGAAAGAAATCAAGACTTTTAGATGTTATTTAATGGGAGCAACAATTATTCCTTATGTGCCTTGTGCTGCTATAAAATATATTTTTACCCAACAAGAGGTCTCATGTAGGAGGTGTAGATGGATTAACAAAATCCAAGATTTCAATATTAATTTTCAGATTACTGAGTTGGTTAGGGGTCAAGGGCTTTCAAAATTGATGACCCAAGCCAATTTAGATGTAAATCAAGTTGAGGAAGGACAATGGTCGGGTATATGTGATATGGATCCTTGTGATTGGTATGTTGACATCATTTATTATTTATAGAAAATGAAATGCCCTCCTAGTTTGACTGAGAATGCTAAGAGAACTTTAAAGCTTCATGCCATCAAGTATGTGATAATTTTGGGTAAACTATGATGGAGAACAACTGATGGTATTCTGTTGAAGTATGTTGATAAGGATCAAGCTACTAGGATCCTAAGGTATATGCATAGTGGAAATTGTGGAGGCCATTTAATGGCTAAAACAATAGCTCGTAAGATTGCAAGAGTATGTTTTTGGTGGCCTTCATTGTTCAAGGATGTTGTTGAGATTGTAAGGAAATGTCATGCTTGTTAGAGATTCTCTGGTAAGCTAAAAAATTTAGGTAGTTTACCTTTGAAACCTATTTAAGTTCAAGCTCCTTTTTAGCAATGGGGTATTGATTTTATTGGAGAAATTGCAAACAAGTCTAGTGGTGGTTATTCTTGGATTTTGTTGGTCACTGACTATTTTACTAAGTGGGTAGAGGTTATTCCTACTAGAAAATCCACCTGTAGGGTTGTGATGTATTTTATTTTGAATAATATTATTGTCAGATTTGGATGTCCAGAAAGAATTGTGACTGATAATGCAATGTGCTTCACATCTGATGATTATATTGATTTTTGTGAAAAGTATGGTATAGATAGGTCAACTTCATCCCCTTACTATCCTCGGGGTAATGGGTAGGTTGAATAGCACAATAAAAACTTATTGAAGATAATCAAGAGGGTCCTTGATACAAATAAAAGAGCATGGCATGCTAAGTTACCTTTGGTAGTTTGGGATGACATGGTGACTATGAAGAAATCAATTGGATGTGCTCCATTTGATTTGGTATATGGGATTCAGGCTAGATTGCCTCAGAATAAATTAATTGGAATGTACAATTTTTTTTAATTATATGATGAAGATTTGACAGATGAGATGCAAATAAGGATGAATGATATCATGGAGTTAGATGAAACTAGAAGAGAATCTGTATTAAAGAATACTAAGTTGCAGATACAAGTTAAGGACTTGTATGACAAGAGAACCACATTAAGAACATTTGAGAAGGATGATTTGGATCTTTTGTGGAATGCCAGATTAGAGGATAAAGGAAAACATGGAAAATTTGATCCAATCTAGTTGGGCCCCTATAAAATTCATGATAGGTGGGGAGAGAACTCATATTTTATCAGAGAGATTTCTGGCAACACTCTAGAATTTCCTGTTCAGGGATAATTTCTGAAAATGTATTTCTCTTTAAGTACTATCTTTTCCATTAGCATTAGTTAGACCTATGAATATTCCTCTTTTGTTTTGTTTTTCCCTTCCTATTTTCCTGCTTTAGGTCCGCCAATTTTTTAGTTTTCCTACAGTTTTTGTCCAGTGGGTGGTCTGCTTTCCCTGAGATCCTAATTTCTTTCTATGCCTGCAAGAGGCATACATCCCAAGAAAGAGCCAATGTTAGTCAGTTTTCTAGTCATTGCAAAAATCCTTTCAAAATTTTCAAGGGTATGAGGACATAGGGTTTATCCATGTCAAAAGGGTTCAAAAAATTTGTCTAAGTCTTAAACCCCACCCTTGTTCTATTTCTTCATTTACTTTTTCATGACTTAATTTATCCTTTTCCACACACATTTTTAAGTTGTCAGGTGGGGCCATATTTCAAAAAAAAGTTCCTTTTACCTAGCAGACTCATTAATTTTTCCTAAGTCCTAAAGTCCTAATAGCTTTCATACTTCCTAAATCTGACATGTGAATTAAACCTTGAAAGCTCTAGGTTAATCCTACGATGTGTGTGATTCCATGAACTAAAGTTAATTGATGTTTATTCATCATGGGATCACAACCAATCAACACCTATCAGTCAATGGGGCTGGGGTTTAAGAGAAAGAAAGAGATAAGGATCAGTTAGATCTGATTGATCTAATGGTAGGTGCAGTACCGCAATGAAAAGATGTGCGATGGTTATTCTTCATGGCATTACGACTGGGAGACACCTATCTTGCATGACATCATTAATTGGATTAACTTGTTCATTATATCACTTGAAATTTTCCTGATCACCTCATTGGCAATAAGAAACTTTAATTCCAAGTTCACGCAATGTCCATCCCTTCATCGCTATATGTGTCACCGATTTGTTGCAAACATTGTCAATCATCGTAAGATCCACCACTGATTCTATTAGGCGTAAAAAGGCTTCAGTGAAGAAAAATATAAAGTGCTCTAATCCCTGACTGATGCGTTGGGATATCTTATGGTGATAAAACTATCGAAAGCAAGAGGAGATCAGTAAGGAACAATTTTTTGTATTTTGATTGTCGATGATGTTATCAGGGAGTCTTGTGGTGATAGTTTCATCGTGGTTGGTGGGTCTGATGTCAAAGCTCAAGAAAAGTTAAAGAACAATCATATCAAAGCTAATCCAATGATCGATATGTTACCGCTATGGGAAATTTCTTGAAAGATATTCATTGCGGGATTCCAACCAGGTGACACCTATCCCACCTGACATCAACAAACAGATGATAAAGGCAAGATAAATCAAGATCAAATCTTGTTGATCTAATGGAAGGTATAATGCCTCAAAGAGGAAGGTACTCAATGGTTACTGATTAAGGGATCACGACTGTGTAACACATTTCTTTGGTGGCATCATGATCCCCGAGCTAAAGGTAGGTAAAGTTCTAATAGGTATTTCTACATTGGATGATGGTCGCAATGCCTTGAATGAAAGATGTAGGTTTCTTAGTGATCACGGGATCATGCCAATCATCTAATCTTCCATTAGTGAAAAGTGAGTAAGTGGGGCCAATGAAGATGTAATTTGATTTCTGTCAGATCTAATTCGAATGGATGAAGGGCGTAAAACATGGATAAGAATTTTTGTAAAAGTTACCAATCATAGGATTGCGACAACCATCTGATGTGCTAGGAAAGATGGAGATCGATGACTATGTTTTAAATTAGGTTCATTAGTTGTTGTTGGTCAATTTTTTAAATTTTTGAATTTTTTAAGCGAGGGTTTTCAAAGAGAAAAAGAATTCGGTGAGCCAGAAAGGATAAATCAAATCAAATTTGAATGTTCTCCGGTCATAAACGATGGAGTTGCAGTTGAGAATTGAAGGGATTGCATGGTGGTTGGGTCAAATGTGATCAACTATTAGTTTATTACCACCCTAGGTCTAATATTTTGCAGGAGGTTTCTTATGGATGGAGCAGTTATGATTTGGGACAAATGGCAAATAATTTAGGTCCCTGGTACATAGTGGTAGATGAGGTATTATTTTTAAGATCTATTTTCTGTAGGGATTCAAAGGATCATACCCTAATGTTGTGGCTTGGCTACTAGCTGAGTTTTCAAATGTAAAGAATATTAGATTTGTTTCTGATTCTTTCTAATTGTTTTAGGGTTTTCTTCCTTGTCATTTTTGCAATAACTCAATTCCTTATTTCATGTTGCAGTGGTTAACAATGTTGCCCTAATTTTTCCCTAAATTACCCTAAGCTTGTTGCAGTCTTTGTTCATATAAAAGGATTCCCAAGGTCATTTAGTGAGAGTCTTTTCCTAGATTAAAGAACTTGTCTCTTCCTAGTTACTCCTTTCTCTATTTGTGGACTAACCTGCCTACAAAACCAAATAATAGACAAAGTTCTACTAGTTTTCAGTCAAGAATTAGTAGAAGGGATCTGTATCCTCTCTATTTCATAGATATCCTAATGAATCATATATTTTTCTTATTTATGTATGGAGTATTCTATGTTTAGTACATCACTTTTGAATTAGTTCCATGGTAACTGATACAAATATTACAGGAATTGCTTTGAATCTTGTCTCCTACTTTAATGGTTTGTAATTTCCTATTGTCTTGTGAATTGACAAGCTCAAGTCTATAGCTACAGATTTAGGTTTGTATGTTTTGATATGCTTTGTTGTTAACTCGGTAAGTTAAGTAAATGCTTGTTGTACCTTGGAAAAATTGAAAGGTATTAAGGAGGATTGTTATAAGTAATGACGTTCATAGTATAATCTGATTTTCATTATCAAGGTGAATGATATGAATCAATAGTACTTTGAGGAATTATTCTAAATATGCCCAATGGATAAGGTACTGATCACAGACATTTTTTCAAATAGATGTTCTTTCTTGTCTATTAGTTCTACCCCTAAAACATCAAATTCCACATCTTAAGTCAATAGTTGTGGACTTAATAGAAAAATCTTTTCTTTATTTGTGAGTAATTTGGTAGTGTGTCTAGCTTCACATCCTATCCCTTTATGTTACAGATAACAAGAAGCATTATGGGTACCTATCTCCTTTGTGAGGATTAGTGGAAAAGTGAAATTAAGTGATCCTAATCCTAGGTACACCCACCTGAATTCTGTAGAGTTCAAAGTGTAGAAATCCCTTGTTCTTTGTTAATTGGTCCTTGTTCTTGTGTGAATGTACTGATTGTGGGAGATAAGCTAACCCATAGGTGTATCTCTATATTTCCAAGGTTATTAAAAACTTTCTAAACCAAGAGCCAACAAAGTTTTTATGTGTTGTATGTTTAATTAGCATATAATCAATTATCGGTTAAACATTACATTAACTATCGATAAAAGAAATAATAGTTATTGGTATAAGTAATTTACTGGCTATCAGTTTATGATCAGAAAGTTAAATTAGTTTGAAATATATATGGTACTAATTCACTCCCCCCTCTAGGAATAAGTTCCCATGTGTCATTATTTTCAATATGATCCAGTTCCTCTTCCATGGTTTTTAACCAATCATCACTCTTCAAAACTTCAATCACGGTCTTAGCTCAAAATTTGAAATCAGACATGTAATTTCACTAATTTTTCTTCTTGTTTGCACACCTACATCTTTATCACCTCTAATTTGATTAATATAATGACTCAACTTTACATACTTTGGAATAACTGATTCAGGTCAAAGAGCTTCTTCTTCCAATTGAACCACTTCTTCCTCCTTATTTGGTTCAACTGTATCTTTCACTTTAGGTTGCACATACATATAATCACATGGACATTCTCTAATTCTTTCTGATAGGATTCATTAGATTTTTTACTATATTCTTCCACCTTCAAATTTATACTTTCAATCATCTTGTTTTTCCTTTTGTTGAATCACTTTTAGGCCTTTCTTTTAGTAGAGTATCCCAAGAAAATACCTTCATCACTCTTAGGATCAAGTTTGTTTGTGAACTCATCTCTCTTGATATTGCATTTGGTACCAAATACTTTGAAATAATTAACACTATGTGTATGACCATACCAAAATTCATAAGGTGTCTTACCGGTTCATTTCTTCACTTGTACCTAGTTTAGTTTGTATACTACAGTGTTAATGGATTCTCTCCAATACATCCTAAGTACATCATCTTGAATCATCTTTATCCTACATGCATGTACTATAGTCCTATCCCTCCTTTCTGCAATACCATTCTTCTATGGAGTTCTTGGAGCTAACATCTATCTTTTGATTCCATCCTCCTCACAATATTTCATAAACTCTCATGAAGTAAAATCTCCTCTATTTGACCTTAAGAGCTTCAAGGTTTTGTCTGTTTCATTCTCAACAAGTTCCTTGAACACTTTGAACTTATAGAAAGCTTCAAATTTTTCCTTTAAGAAAGTCACCCACATCATCCTTGAACAGTCATCAATAAAAAGCATAAAATATTTATCACCATGATAACTCTTTGTTATCATAGGACCACAGAGATCAGTATGTACCAAATCCACTATATTCTTAGATTAAAATTCCTTACTACTGAAATTAGAACTTATTAATTTACCCAACTAACATTCTTTTCACATTATATTTTATGGCTTAACTAATTGCGAAAATCCCCTAACTGCATTTGACTTATTAACTTTGATCAAGATATAAAAATTCACATGAAAGAACCTTCTTTTCTACAGACAACTATCTTCAACTCTAGAAACCAAAAAAATATTAACAATAGTATTCAAATGGAATAAATTACCTTTATTTTCCTCCCGGTAGCAATCATATCTCTTGAACTTCCAAGCATCTTGCATATACCTCCTTTGAACTCTAGGTTATAACCTTTGTCATTCAACTAACCAACACTCAAAAATTTATGTCTCAGACCTTCTACCAAATAGACATCATTAGAATTTCTTTTTCCATTCAAATAAATTGAAACTTTACCTTTTACCGAGAAGGGTGTGTTTTTTACAAAAGTGACCACACTACCATCAAACTCTTCTAGCCTTATGAAATTTCTTCTATAATCGATCATCTGATGTGAGAACCCATTGTCAATAACCCACTCATTACTATGTTTCATGTATGAGACTAGTGCCTTTTCACCTTCTTTTACCACAACAAATTTTATTTCTTCTTCTTCATTATATTTAGAATCTTCATCAATTACACCTTCATCCACTGCAACATAGCATTACTTCTTTCCCTTTTCTTTGAATCTTATGATATTTTCCTTCTACCCACCATTAGGACACCTAGCAACAATATGCCATATCTTATTGCATGAGAAACACTTCAAAGATAACTTTATTTTGTACTTATCAATACCTCTAGGTAATCTCCTTGTAAGTAGTGTTTCAAGTTCTTTCTTTCTTTCATCATCCAAAATAGATTAAAGTTCTTTGGAATAACTTGACATATTGGTTGATTCATGAATTATCTTTTTACCCTTCTTTTCTTAAGCCATAGAAAAATAGGCCTTGAAAGTTTCTTCAACTTTAAGAATAATATTTTCATAGATACTCAATTCAAATGTAGTAAGTTTACCAATCAAGCCATCAATAGAGACATTATCTATTATTCTAAACTCTTCAATGGTACAAACTCTAATGGCATGAGCTAGTAATAAGGTTCTCAACATTTTACTTACCACATCCTCTTCTTCAATGTTACCTCCAACACTTCTAATAGCACCAACTACTTCCTTTATCCTTTAGCCATACTAAGAAATGTTATCACCTTCCACCATTTTAACATCATCACATTTTCCCTTCAGACTGTCTACCCTATCTTTTTGCACATGTTTGTCTCCATAGATTAATTTCAACCTTTTCCAAACCTCATAAATAGTCTCTAGTCCATGTATATCAATATATTCAATATTAGATAGAGTACTTACAATAGCTTTCAATGCTTGTATATTCTCATGCTACACCTTCAATTCATTTGCAGTAAGAGTTCCAAAAGGGATTCCATAATTGTTACCCCATACCTTTTAGATAAATCTTCATCTAGTTGCCCCATATGGTGTAGTTGTCTCTTATGAACTTAGGACCTTCCTTCTTCATCATTGGATCTTTTCCCCAAACTTTTAAGCTTACCAAAAAAAGGACCAAGGCTCTAATACCAATTGCTAGTATTATAAGGTCTAAGATTACTGAGAAGGGTGTGAATCAATAATCTACCAATTCAAAACTTCTCATTAAACATTCATCTACTAATAACTTGTGCAAAAATAAATAAATAAAAAAGTGAAACCATCCAAGCATGCAACACAAGGACACTAGTATTTTTATCATGGAAACCCTTGGTTAGAGGGAAAAACCATAACAAGAATTAGTACCCACAAATATTTGCACTCTTCTAAAGTATGCTCTATTAAAGGTCTAGCCCTATTAGGAGCTTTACAAATGTCCTGTTAGGAGTCACCCAATTAAGGGATTTACCTCTAGCCCTAATCGGAGCTTTACCATGCTAGGAGTAACCCAGTTAAGGGATTTAGAACTCTAGTTAAAGAGCCACCTAGTTAGAGGATTTCAATTCAAGATCTCGTTAGGATCTATCTGATTAAGGGATTTTCATGGAGAACCTGTTGGGATTTAGAAAGTACAATGATTTGAGAAAAAAGCTCCTCCTTTTCCAAAATAGATCTAATTAAAATCAAACTTCTACTTCTTGTGGGCTATATTCATCATTATCTCAACTGCACCTTGACATCCATGATCTACACTTTCACGATTAATCAGTATGAGTATAAATATATTTTTCACTCACTAGGTTGGCCACTACCATAAAAAAAATGTATTCCATTTTAATTTCATCATTTGAATATTTTTCTCTTCACCCTAGTTAGCCAAAATGTATTACCAAACAATAAAAATGCATTTTCAAATCCGTGTCAGCCTCCAAATGCATTTGGATATCAGTTTGATCAAGAACAATAAAAATCCTTGAATTTTCCAACGTGATTTAAAAAGCTTGATAAATTTGATCACCTTGAACAATGTGATATCAACTCATCATTAAAGATCAAATCTACCACGTCACCATGACACCTGGAACATAAAGAGATTTACTGCAACCAACTGCATCATCACCGGTTGAGGGTCTAACACCATCTATTCCAAGGACTTTTCTATCTTGCATAGAGTGATCTTTTTGTTATTAAAACTACACCTTTTGGTACTCCGATCATCTTGTGGTTTTGATATGAATATCATATCTTATTTAATATAATTATGACTGAACCACAACACTTGAATCCACACCTATTTGATAGAACACTCAAATAATTAATTGTATGTCATTGTCTATTATTTTGGTTTCTCTATTAACCTTCAATCGATCATAACTCTCTCCATTCATGTTTCTAGTATCTACAATCCAACATACAACATCTAGAGACATCTCTTAGTCTCTCATAAGAGCCGCACACTCCAACTTTGTCTGCAATACCAAATTCTTAGCAGTACATTAGGAACACTATCAACCAACAAAATACTAAGTTGACATCAATGACAACACAATAACTAATCTTCTTGTCATCAAACTTGTACCACACAACGCTCAACTATATCTGCATCATTTATGCCAAAATGTAATGTTAACATAACTTGGTATTATGGAAGAGTTGAATCCCCCATAAATACTTGTACATTTACAAAATTATAATGAGTCCCTTTGATCAACCAATGTGTAATATCCCTAGCCTCGGTGGTTCAAATTATTTGGCTAGTAACTCTCAAACTTACTTTATCTAAAACTTGCACTTACACTTTATAGGACCTCTTATGACCCATTAGGACCCTTTAGGACCCTTTAGGACCCATAAGATGTATTCTTATGGGTCCTAAGGGGTATAAGGACACATTAATGTGTCCTTGGACCCCATACGATGCCTTACCATACACTAATGTGTCCTGGGAGACATTAAAGTGTCCTATGACCCCTTATGACCACTTAGGGCCCTTACCATACACTAATGTATGGTAAGGGTTCCTAACATGTCATAAGGGTTTTTAAGAGGTCCTAGGACACATTAATGTTTCCTAGGACCCCTTAAGACCCTTACCATGCACTAATGTATTGTAAGGGGTCCTAACATCATAAACAGAGATCATAAATACTACCTTTGTTGTTGGACATAGAAAATTTTACCTTTGTTTTTGCAAATTTATTACATAAATCTCATAAATATTTCATACAGAGATCATAAATAGAAGAATATGATACGAGTAAATTAATGGATTTTTTATTCGAAAGAAAATTGTTCCCTATTTATCCTATCATAACTTTCACTAGCGAGTATCAAATTTTCATTTGTATTCAATTTATTGTTACTCCTATTGAGGAACAACATTCACGATTTTTTTCCACGTGAACAAATTTAAAAACTTCAATTATTTTCAAAATGCCGCCACTTTCTTTTCTCTCAAGGAAAACGTACGTACATAGGTGTTCATTACTCAAAAGAGAATTTATTAAGGAATTTTAATATTTTTCTATTATTCATACTATTAAATATATTACATGGTGAAGATATCAACTATAACAAATAAAAAATAGATATATAGTATGTATCTAGATAAATTTAAATATTATATTTTATAAGTATATATTTAATACTCTATCATATATGTAAAATTATTATTATATATTTCATACATGATATAGCATGTAAAATTTAGATAAGAATTAAAAAAAATTAATATTAAACATTTTTATGCTATGGAGTTAGGTAGAAGTTATTAAATTAAAAAATATATTATTTGATGAGAATAATACAAAAAATGTGAGACTCAATCAGGAATTCATAGCCATTTTTACCATTTTTCTTATTCTCACATACAGTGTACATATTCCCTATGTGAGAATAAGAAAATGATGAGAAGGTAAGAGAGCGTGAGCATGTGTGTGTGTGTGTGTGTGTGTGTGTGTGTGTGTGAGAGAGAGAGAGAGAGAGAGAGAGTTTAATGTAAGGGATCTTAAGGAGTTGTAAGGGATCGAAAGGGATCTTAGAGCACATTAATGTATCTTAGGACCTCTTAATACCCCTTTCAACCCTTTAGGACTCCTAAGATATATTCTTAGGGGTCCTAAATGGTTGTAAAGGGTCATAAGGGGTCCTAGGACCCCATACAACCCCATAGAACACCTTACCATACACTAATGTATGGTAAGGTGTCCTAAGGAGTCTTAAGGGGTCCTAGGATACATTAATGTGTCCTAGGACCCCTTATGACCATGTACTTCCCTTTAGGATCCCTAAGTTGTATTCTTAGGGGTCCTAAAGGGTTGTAAGGCCTATTACCATACACTAATGTATGGTAAGGGGTCCTAATGGGTCCTAAAGTGTCCTAATGCATCCTAAGGGGTTGTAATGGGTCATAGGACCACTTAGGACCCATTATTACCCCTTAATACACATTAGGAACTATTATGACACATTATAACCCATCAGGGCCCCTTGGAACACATTAACTATCATAGAAGACACTAATGGGTTCTAAGTGGTTCTAATGTATCATTGGGGGTCATAATGGGTCCTAAGTGGTCTTAGGACCCACTATGACACATTAGGACCCCTTAGAACACATTAATCATCATAGAACACACTTTAGGGTTCTAATGTCCTAACGTGTCCTATTGTGTCCTAAGGGTTATAATGGGTTCTAAGTAGTCCTATGACCCCTTAGGACCCCTTAGGAAACATTAGGACACATTATAACCCATTAGGACCCTTTAGAACACATTAACTATCATATAACACACTAATGGGATGTAAGTGGTCCTAATGTATCGTAAGGGGTCATAATGGGTCCTAAGTTGTCCTAGGACCCCTTAGGACCCATTACAACCCCTAAGGATGCATAAGGTCCCATTAGGACACATTAGAACCCTTTAGGACCCATTAGAATACATTAATCATTGTAGGATAGACTAGAGGATTCTAAGTGATCCTAATGTATCATAAGGGGTTATAATGGGTCCTAAGTGGTCCTAGGACCCATTACAACTCCTTAGGATGCATTAGGACCCATTAGAACCAATTAGGATGAACTAGAACCCATTAAAACCCCTTAGAACACAATAACCATTTTAGGACACACTAATGGGTTCTAAATGGTCCTAGGACCCATTAGGATGTGTTAAAACCCCTTAGGATGCATTAGGACCCATTAGGACACATTAGAACTCATTAGAACCCCTTAGAACACATTAACCATTATAGGACACATTAATGGGTTCTATTTGGTCCTAATGTATCATAAGGGATAATAATGGTTCCTAAGTGGTCCTAGGACCCCTAAAGAGCCATTATGACCCCTTAGGTTGCATTAGGACCCATTACAATACATTAGAACCCATTACGACCCCTTAGAATACATTAACTATCGTAGGACACACTAATGGTTTATAATGGATCCTAATATGTCCTAAGGGGTTTTAATGGGTCCTAAGTGATCCTAGGACCCATTGGGGCCCATCACGATCCCTTAGGACACATAAAGACCCCTTACCACACATTAGTGTGTAGTAAGGGGTCGTAAGCGGATATAGGATATATTAATGTGTCCTAGGACCCTGTATGACCCCTTATGACCCTTTAGGAACACTCTTTCTACATATTAGGGGTCCTAAGGGTTTTTAAGGGGTCATAGGACAAATTAGTATGTCCTAAAACCCCTTAAGAACCCTTTGCATACACTAATGTATGGTAAGGGGTACTAAAGGGTTGTATAGGATCTTAAAGGATCCTAGGACACATTAATGCTTCTTACAACCCCTTATGACCCTTTAGGACCGCTCTCTCTACATCTTATGGGACCTAAGGTTTATTAAGGGGTCTCCCTTAGGACCCCATATTACACACACTAATATATTGTAAGGGGTTATAAGGGGTCTTAAGGGGTCCTATGACATATTAATGTGTCTTGGGATAACTTATGACCCCTTGGGATCCTTTAGGAACCATACAATGTATTCTTAGGGATTTCAAGGGTTTGTAAGGTGTCTTAAGGGGTCTGAGGACACATTAATGTGTCCCAAGACCCCTTAAGACCCATTACAACCAAGTACCATATATTAGTGTATGATAAGGCATCCTAAGGAATTGTAAGGCACCCTGAGACAAATTAATGTGTCATAGGGCCCCTTAAGACCCATTGGGACCCTTTAGGACCCCTAAGAATACATCTTATGGGTCAAAAGGGGTCATACAGGTTCCTAGGATACATTAATGTGTCCTAGGACCTCTTAATACCCCTTACCACTCAATCATGTTGTATCTGCAAAAAATTGCAAACAAAACAAGCTTATCCTTAGAAGCTAGTGGGAAAAAACACATCAAAATGGTCAACTAATTGAGGTGGAGGATGTGAAGAATCCTATAGAAGAAAGACTTGATGAAATTATTAACTCAATTGGAGGTTTTAATTGTGTAATAGGTGGAAGCCCCTGTAATAATCTATAAAGCAACAAGTGTACTAGGCATGGATGAGATGTAAATCAATCTTCTATCTTCTATAAATTTCCAAGGATTCTAAATTATGTAAGTGGTGTGTAATTCTCTCAATCCTAACTTGACACAATAATACCATTATCAAAGGTGTAACAAACTCTTACAATTATTTAATACAAATGCGCTCTCTCTCTCTCTCTCTCTCTCTCTCTCTCTCTCTCTCTCTCTCTCTCTCTCTCTCTCTCTCTCTCTCTCTCTTTCCTATTCTTACATAGGATGTACACCCTATAGGGTATATAGGTGGAAAGTAAATAACTTCACCAAATGCAATATTACACAACATTTTCACATATATAGGGTGTGTACCCTTTTGACTGCATTGGGATCCACTAATCCTAAGGTTTGGATTTTCCTTGGGAATCCAACCCAAAGGCTTAGAGGATTCAAATAGGTGTGAGAAAGTGTGTTCTAGCAAACATATAAAAAATTCACACTTTTTTTATGTGCTCCCCGTCAGGTTTGCACGTGGTTCAACAATGGCAAAATTAGACAACATGATGTTCTAGTTCTCTTTGTTAGCTATCTAACCATATAAATTATTTTGAATTTTGATTATTTTAAGCTTTTCATCTCTAATTTCTCTTGTAAGTATGTCTAAATTTTGTCAAAAACCAACATCTAGTATTTTGGGCATTGATTTTGGCTCATTCATCATATTTTGAAACAAGTTACCATTTTAGAATCTGGACTCCATTATACACACTATAAAAAAAATACTTGAATTTTTTATTTTCGATTATGTTTCAATGATTTCTCAGTGGAGCACACACAAAATTCACATTTTTAAGATGTGTGCACTTCAAAAATTGATAAAAACTCACACATTCAAAAAACAATTAGTAGAAAAATCCAGGAAAAACTACGTAGTGTTAGCTAACTTCTCACTAGAGAGATTAAAAAACTCAAAATTTATTTTTAACATTTTAGGAGGAGCACACCAGATGCTATGTTATGTTTTTTCACAAAAAATAGGACCAATTTTTGTGCTCCCCCTTTTTTAGGGCCTTAATCTCCATTGTTTTTAAAATAAATTAGTATCTTGGAAACTAAATTCAGAGTACTACAACTCTTGTTCTTTTTGCATCTTGAAATTTTGAGTCTAACTATCTTCAATTTCTTTTTGCATCTTATACCCCCTTTTTGGTTCCTCATCTTTGTGCACTTACCCCTATACAATGTGATATGATGATGAGAAGTGTGGATTTTATCCTTGATCCAGATATGGTATAGTACTTCTTTTTTGGACAACAATAGAATACTGCCAATGCAGAATAATGAAGATTAAACCTTTTTTATTGGTTGTTGTGTTGAAAGCTTATTCCAGGTATCTATTCTATCCAAACATTCATGGATTATATTATATTTTTTTGGTACATCACTTCTATTATGTTTATGAACATAGTCTATTAATAATGTTCTTTTGGTTGGTAATAAATTTAATGGATATCAAGACTTGGTCTTGGATATAGAATTCCAATTCGAACCATAATATACCTTATGTACCTTAAATTTATTTATCCTTCGGTAATTGTGCTATGTAATGAACTCATCTTCTGTATGACCTATTTATGGGTCTCATGGTAGCTTTGAATGAAGATATTTATGTGTGACCTATCCTTTGTTTCTGGTGCTACTCTATTGAATCATAATGAATATTTAAAAAATTATTCTTCAAGCTAACATATGTGCTAGGATGACCTATTATAGATTTCTATTGTTCTACAGGTGTATATATAGAACATCTTTTTGGATCAGAGTGTGGTGTGTGTGCAAAGAGAAAAAGGGATGTGAAGGTTGATGAATTAATGAAAAAAAGAATAAATAAGAAAGTGGAAAGCAAGTGACAAGAAAATATATGATACTATGATATGATGTAGTAAACAATATTGTAGAACTTGTGTGAAGAGGTTATTGGAGGTTGGCAGAATATTCCTGACTGGATCTGTAGTAGACAACTATTGTGTTCTTAACCAGAACTGACTTCATGCATATGTAGATGCAGCTCCATTAGTTCAAGTTTTGAAAGTAATCCTATTTGGTAATTAGTTTTTTTTGTATTCACTGTGATAGTCGAGCAATGAGCCTACCTATAGTGAAAGACTTGGTGGTGATCCAACCTTTATAAAAGTCTCCTTAACCAGTGTCACCTTAACTGATCTATTTCATAATTGAGAATTAGCATTCTCTATGTTTTTTCCCATCTCTAGTTTTCACTGTGTATGGTTTTCTTATGTGATTTCATGTTCATATATATTTAATTTATCTGATTGATTTAAGATTTCTTTGGACCAATTAAGATTAAGAAAATAGTTTTACGATAGCTGATTCACCTCCCCCCCCACCTCAATTATCCAAACTATTCAACTATGGTAATGAATATCTTGATCTCCATAAGTAGTCTAGCTACATCCATGAAAATGATCATGAGGAGAGAGTGGCCCTTTCTAATAGATGGAGTTGATGGAATCCTATAATCATACAAGGGCTATGTATTACACCAATGAACAAGAATAGCTTGTAGATGGGATACTTCAAGATCAAGTTTATAATCTTTCACTGAAGTCTACATAAGAACATGTGATAGAATTAGTATTAAGTGAAAAGTTCTTATCAATAAAATAACTTGAGAAATAGTTCATGTTCATTCTATATAGAATTTTGGATAAAACTAGTCAGGATTATTTATGAAAATACAAAAATATTTGTGAATTCTATTTAGGGTGAGCTTGGTGATAATTTTGGTCCAATGCCCCAAAATAATCATATGTCATGTGAAAGGTTTAGGCCTAAAATGCCTAAAAAATTGAATAAATGTAATTCTAAGTATCCTAAGTTGTAGGAGAGAATTAGAATGGTTCCTAAAGGGTCAAACCCCCAACCCTACCTAATCCTTTCAACTCCAACAAATATAGTTCAAAATTAGAGTTTGAAGTGTGTGCTCAAGCTCTAAGAATGTTAACCATCGAGACATGTTAGAATGTGAAAAGCTTGTGGGAACCCACTTCTATAATTGATTCATTATTGCAAATAGTTCAATTTCTTGAACAAGGTATAAAATAAGGAGAGGAAATATTTTGAGGGTTATTTTGGTTGTAAAAGAAAGGAATAGATTGATAAGGATTTTTTGTGAAGCTAAGTGAGAGAGAAGTGGAAGTAGAGGAAAGACGGACTAAAGTAGGGTTCATAGTTGAAAAAGAGGAGCTTGGAATCCCAAAGTGACTAAAGGAAGAACACTACAAAAGGGAGAAAATATAATAGTTAGAGAGAGAGACAGGTTGTGAGTCCAAACCAATTTTGTAATTTTTAAAGAACTTAATTTTTAAAATCATACCTAAGTAAAGTATTTTGGGTGATACTCTCATGGTTTCTTTTTTCATTTCTTTTAGTATTAGGTTGGGTAGCTTGAGAATTCCCCATAATCTCATCTACATCAATTGGTATCATTGAAGGTTTCTCATGGGGTGATTTTGGTATTGATATCATGATAGACATCATGATCACATAAAATGGTATCACAACATAGTCTATTCGCTAGGGATGAGTTAAGTGTGGGGGGATAATTTTGAGTCATGAGAAATGTTGGGCTATTGTCTAATAGGAATTAAATTTAGATAGTAATTACAATGTAATCCAACATATTGGAAGAAGATAAGACACATAAGGGTTGAATCTTCTAGGTTTTATTTTTTGGGTTGAGTATAGGTGTATAAGAGAGTGATCTTATCATTAAGAAGAGTAAGATTGCAAGCTATCCTTCAACAAAGGTTGAAGATACATTGGTGTCCAGATTTCATCCACTAACAAAGCGTGGGTAGAGGAAGTATCTTCCACAAATACTTGTTGGGTAGAATATAGGTGTGTAGAAATGAGTTTTTTTATAGGTATTAAAGAGGAAGTGTGACTATTGATAGTATTTTATGAGCTGGACAACACCTAAGGGGTGTGTGCATAAGCTATGGAGGTTGCAAACTAAGAGATTTTATGTGGAGTAAAGATAGAATAAGAGAAAGATAATTAGGTTGGTCCTTAGAAAGGATTTAGGAATTTCATTCCTTATGTTGCGAGATAAGATATATAGAACTAATATTAGCAAGATTGAGAAGACTCTAATTTTTTTTTGAGAAATGGTAAAAATAGAAATGAAGAACGAGATAGAAGATTATGTTATGGATTTGTGTACAACTCAAAGTGTATGTGTAGAGGAATAAAATTCCATGCAAATGAAGAAGAAGAAAGGAATAATGGTGTATAAGAACTTGAGTTTCCTTTGGAAGTTATAAAGAGTTTGGAAAATGTAGAGAAGTAGGACACAAAGTGACCGCTTCTAGGACAAGGTGAAGGAGGGAATGAGCAGATAAAAAATGTTATAACAAACGATGAATGAGAGGCATGTGTAGACATGATAGTAGAACAAGAAATTCATGTAAAGACATTAATGATGGAGAAGTGTGAAAAGGTGGTGTAGATGAAAGTTTCTAATTTCAATGATGTGTATGTAGGTGATAAAGTGGTAAATGTAGAAGAGGTTGCAAGAAGATTTTGATGGAGGAGATCAAACTTTAGTTTGAATTCCACAAGGAGAATAAGAATGGAGAGTGATGAGATAAGGAAGGTTAAGGGGAGAAGTATTTGGAGACTATGGTGGAAATAGGTCCACTAGAGGGAAGAGGGGCAGAGAGAAAACTTGGTGGAGGAGGATGTTTGTGTCCTATTCAAATGTTGGAAGATGAGAATTAAGAAAGTTAATAGTGTACCTATTAAATAGTGGATTTTATTATAGGTTGTTAAAAACTTAGAATGATAGTTTATCTATTTAACTCTATTTTGTGAGGTCACACTCACAAAATTCTTACCTGTGTGTCTCATGTAGGCTCATTCAGGCACATGAATGATAAGTATCAACCAAAAATAATTGTCTTCTTATTTTATGTTCACTCATTTTTTCTTGATTTCTATTGGTTTTGTTAGTTTTCTTTTGGAGGTTTTTTTGGGTTGAATTTGGGAAAATTGAATGCATTACCTTGTAGAGGGACATGATGGGTATTTGTAGTTTAAATTTTGCCAATTTATGAAAATTCAAATCTTTTGACCTCTTCAAGAACTAATCAAAGGTTTGGGTAGATTTGGGAACCCCAAAACCTCTAAAAGTTCCTAGTTCCTAGTCTAGCACCAATGGTTTTTTGGTTGATGAAAATATGCTCTAATTTCTTTCTTTGAAGCTAATGAAGTGATTTTTCTAAGTGTTCACATGGTTCCTAATAAGGAAATAACCTTCAAAAAAGTTGGAAATGAATATTGAAGTGGAGGTTCTAAGGTCAAATGAGTTTTAAGAAACCCCAAAACCTCCAAGGAGTTCTAGTTCTCAGTTGTACCCTAGATAAAATAAAACAAAAGATGAAAAAACATGAGCTTTTGGAATTCCTAGAGAAACAAGATCCCTAATGTAGTGGTTCGTATTTTTAGAAAATGGTATGGAAATAATAGAGAAAGGCTAAAGTGCTTAGTTCCTATTGGGATAGAAACCCACTAAGAGTAAAGAACAAGTCCATAATTTTCAATCCGCTACTAATACGACCCAACATGTAGAAGTCTTCAAAGAATTTATCAATGATAATGTTATTCTCTATATATACTAATTGTTTTTTATCAAGGGTTGTATAAGGAAATTGGAACTTTGTGTAGTTTGGAAAATATTGAAACCTTTTTATTAAGGTTCCCATTCTCATTGAAGACCCTATGTTCTAAAGAGAGCTCCTAAGTGGGGTAGGAGCTCCAAAGGTAAAGTAGAAGACATTTTTCAAGGATTTGGATGGTTAGTAAAGGGGTGAAAATCCCCAGAATTTAGATACAAATATGTTTCAAAAGCTCTTAGGGAGGATGGACCTACAAACAAAAGATTATAATTTCTTTGATTCATCAAATAGTTAGAGTTCCAAATGAGAGTTCAACCTCTAACTATTTTAATTTTCAACACATGTCAAAATGCAATAAAACATATGGTCAATTCATTTCTATAATGGTTCATTATTATTATTTGTTCAATATGTTGAATAAAGTTTACAACAAGAGGAGAAAGTATTTTAAGGGGTCTTTTAGCCACAAAAGAAAGGTAGAGACCAATATGTAG